>CAMZMU010000045.1:43758137-43960382 GCA_947311845.1 Poa pratensis
CTTGGCCTTGGAGGCCTCGGTTAGGGGCATCGAGCAGGGCGGACCGTGGGGATATCCTCCTCTGCGCACTGACAGTGACCAGAGCCTCGGCTCCTTGGAACACTACAATGCAGACTGGAATTCTGCAGACGAGGTCTCCTCGGCCTCCCTAGCTGCTCCGGTGGCTGAGCACCTGCGGGAAACAGCGCCTGCGGCCGAAGCGTACGATACAACGCTGCCCTGCGTGCTGCTCAAAACATCGACGTAAGTCCTATTCTCTTTACTTTCATGCAGTATCTCATCTAATATCCACCATTCCCAGTCCCCGAGATTCGAGGTAAACTATTGACGCTCCGCCGGAGTTAAAATTGTTTGGCTTGAATCTCAACTTTCAATTTTCATCCGACGTATCCAAACCATTTTACCTTACTTTAGCATGCACCTCGGGTACGAGTCCCCGAGACTCCTGTCGAGGCATACCCCGGCAACATTTTCCCAATGATTTGACTCCGAGTCCCCGAGACTCTTGTCGAGGTATAGCCTTTCTAACCGAGCTATGTTTTTCTTCCTTGCAGAATACTATGAACGTCCGCACGGACATCTTTCATACCCTCTTGTTTGACCACAAGAAACTCCACGACGAGCACAAGGCCGTCCTTGCAGAAAAGAACTCTTTGGACGAAAGCTCCAACAAGAGAAAGCCGAAGTAGCTCGTCTGGTAAAGGAACTGAAGCGCATCACTGAGCTGCGGACGTCGGAAAAAGAGCAGCTGCAGGCGGAAAAGGCCAGTGTTGTTGAAACAGAGAAGAAACTTCGGGAGGATGCCGCCAAGGAACATGAGAATGCGCTCCAGTTAGCCGAGGCCCGCGCCACCTCGGCCACCGAGGCTTATGAAGCCCTTCAAGCTTCGGTTAACCAGCTCCTCCCGACGCTGGAACGCATCAACAAGAAATGGACGGTAAGCTTCTTGCCCCCCTTATCCTTGCTTTGTCCTCAACAGTACTGGCTCTTTGCCGAACTGTTTCTTTCATTATTAACAGGCTATCCTTCTGCAGAGCACTTCACCTACACCCAAATCTCGGCTCGCAATATCACTGATCAGCACAGGAAGAGGCGTAACGAGACGAACCCCGTCTGGACCATTGAGGACCACATCGTGGCCATCAAAGCTCGGATCCATCCCTTGAAAACCATTGGGTCCGAACTCCTCGATGCAGGTGTGTCTGCTTTCCGAGCCTTGTGGCCTCTTGCCGATGCTCCCAATACTACGCCTGAGCTCGCCGCCAAGCTTCGTGAAGCCGAACAAAGACTTCGAGAGTGGCGCTCATCTTCGCTCGCGCTGGAGCTGATGCCGCTCTCAAATTCATCATGACTTGGTGCGAGAAGCTCGACCTCGAAAAGATGGACACTCTTCGCCGAGGCTCGCCCTGGTCCACGGACCCAATTCTCATCCAGCGGCGCGAAAAGATGGCTGCCTTCTTCGCTGGATATGCCAACACCAAGAACTTGAGCGAGGGAGACACCTACTCCGACGCCGAAGATGACGAGCCAGAAGAGGATGAATACGAAACAGAATCCGACGTCGAAGCCGAGCAAGGTGACGATGGTGACACCCGCGAAGCAGAAACCGAGGCTTCTCCACAACCTGGTGCCGAGGTTACTGCCGACGTTGCCAGCACCTCCCAGGCTACCTCGGCTCCGGACGAAATCCCTGCTGCATCGGCTGCTGCCGACGTAATTCCTGATGCCTCGACCTGAACTTATGCTTGGCCAAAAAACTTCATTAAATCCCCGGTATGCCGGGACGCAGATGTAATCAAACTTAAGTAGTTCCTTTTGCTACCTCTGTTACTATCATGCTTATCCGAACCATGCTTTTCTAAGCTTTACGTCGAATCCTTTTGAATGATTGCTCGAGTTTACTTTCGTGTTTACTATGTTTGGCATTCTTTGCTCTTGACTCCTTTTAGGCAGTTCGACAGTCGAGTCACAAGATTGTTGTTCATAGCATACAGTACTTGGTAAATTCCGAGGTATGTTTCAAAGTCATCCGACATAAACGAAAGGTAAAGACAGGGGTTAGTAAACGACACATGCCGAACTATAATTTTGGACCGAGTCCCCGAGTTCATTTTCATGTCTCCCACGTTTTTTCCTCTTTGCTCTTGACTACCTTTTAGGCAGATGCCAGTCGAGTCACAAGATTAGTTTCATAGCACACATTACTTGAAGTTTGAGACGAGGTTCAAAATAGTTCGGCATATGAACGAAACTGACAAACAGAGATAAAACATAAGCACAAGAGCGAGGCAGTCCCCGAGCTTTAACCTCGGAGTGCCGACATTTTTATTAAGGATTAACCGAGGTACATACATTGCGCCTTTCATGAGTAGAAAGGTCGGAGTAGAGCTACGTTCCATGGTCGCCTGACCTCTGACCGGGGTTGTCCAGCCCATCTTCCCTTGGTTCCTGCGCATCTATAAGATAGTAGGAATCATTGAGCAGAGCTCGGCTCACAACGAACGGTCCCTCCCATGGAGGTGACAACTTGTGCCGGCCTTTCTTGCGCTGCACCAACCTCAGCACCAAATCTCCCTCGTGAAACACACGAGGGTTGATACTCCGGCTATGATAACGTCGGAGACCTTGCTGGTAAATTGCTGACCGAGATGAGGCCAATTCTCTCGCTTCCTCAAGCAGATCTACTGCATCCTCCCGAGCCTCTTTTGCCTCGGCTTCAGTGTACATTGCCACTCTGGGCGCATCATATCGATGTCAGTGGGTAGCATAGCTTCTGCCCCATAGACCATAAAAAATGGCGTATAGCCAGTTGATCGATTTGGCGTGGTCCTTAGACCCCACAGTACTGCTGGTATCTCATCTATCCAACACCCCGGCGTTTTCAGCAGTGGTTCAATGAGCCGAGCCTTGATGCCGGCCAACACTAGAGCATTTGATCTTTCCACTTGTCCATTAGACTCCGGGTGTGCCACCGAGGCTATGTCCAGCCGGATTCCCTTGTTCATGCAAAACCGAGCGAACTCTCCAACAGCAAAGTTTGTGCCGTTGTCCGAGATAATGCTATGGGGGTAGCCATATCGCAGAATAATCTCCTTCAAGAAAGTCACTGCTGAATGACCATCCAACTTCCGGATTGGTTTCACCTCGATCCACTTGGTGAATTTGTCCACCATCACCAATATGTGTGTCATGTTACCTCGGGCTGGTTTGAACTCTCCCACCATATCCAAACACCATACCGCAAACGGCCAAGTGATAGGAATTGTTTTGAGCGCCGAAGCTGGCATATGCGTTTGCTTGGCAAACCTTTGGCATCCTTCACATCTCCGGACTATGGCCTCTGCATCAGCAAGAGCAGTGGGCCAATAGAACCCATGCCTAAACACCTTGGCCACCAGAGCTCTTGTGCTGCAATGATGACCACATCTCCTTGGTGGATCTCCAAAAGCATCTCCTTGCCTTCAGCTGGCTCAACACACCGTTGCAACACCTCGGTTACGCTTCTTTTATAGAGCTCCTTGTTGATGATGGTGTACGCCTTGGCCCTCCTTTGAATCCTCCTAGCCTCGGTTGTGTCACTTGGCGTGCTTCCCTCCGTTATGAACTTCATATTTGCTCCGCCCACTCCGGCACCGGGTGCAAAGGAAAAAGTTCCTCATCCACCTCCATTGGCTCGGCCACCATAATCTCCTCCATTATTTCCTCCACCATCCTGCGACCAGTCCCCGAGTCTGGATGAGCAGTCCCCGAGGTTTGGTGTGCAGTCCCCGAGCTCTGCCACGCAGTCCCCGGGTCCGACCAAACGCATCCGACGTCTACCTCCATTGGAACAGGTCCGGGCTCTTGCTCCGCCGGGATGAAAATAGATTCGGATTCAGGAGAAGGTTTGATTGAAGGAGTTCTCAAGTGATTCAGGGCTACCCCTGGTGGTACTGCCTCTTTTGATGAACCGAGCTTTGACAACACGTCGGCAGCATCATTTTCTGCCCGAGGTATATGCCTGTACTCACACCCTTCAAAGAACCCGGATATCTTTTGCACATGGAACCGATATAACGCCATGTTGGCATCCAGAGCATCCCAAGTTCCAGAAGATTGTTGCACCACCAGGTCGGAATCGCCGAAGCACTCTACACGCCGGATACCGATCTCCTTTGCCACCTTGAGGCCATGGATTAAGGCCTCATACTCCGCCACATTGTTTGATGCTGAGAAATGAATCTGCAGCACGTACTTCAGCTGATCTTGCTTTGGCGAGGTGAGGACTATTCCAGCCCCCAGCCCGATCTTTGTTTTGGACCCATCAAAATGCATTTTCCAATAATTATAGTCCGGCCTGGGTGGCTCATACTGCATCTCGGCCCAATCACAAAAGAAGTCCGGCAACGCCTGGGATTTAATTGCGTCTCTTCTCTCATAATGTGGTGCATATGGAGACACCTCAATCGCCCATTTGGCAACTCGGCCAGTTGCATCTTTGCACCCGATGATCTCCGAGATTGGAGCTTCGCACACCACCGTCATGGGATGCTCCTGGAAATAATGCTTCAACTTCTTGACCGCCAGGTAACACCATACGTCATCTTCTGGTAGTGAGGATAGTTCTGCTTCGAGGTAGAGATCACCTCGCTCAAGTAATACACCGGTCTCTGCACCGACCTGCCACCTTCTTCGCGCTCCACCACCACTGCCACACTTACAACTCGGTTTGTGGCCGCAATGTAAAGTAACATCGGCTCATTGTGCAATGGTGACGCCAACACCGGGGCAGTGGACAACATCTTTTTCAGCTCACCAAACGCCACGTCGGCCTGCGGGGTCCATGTAAACCCGGTACTTTTCTTCATGAGCTGGTACAAAGGCAAGGCTTTTTCTCCTAGCCGAGCTACAAATCGGCTCAACGAGGCTAGGCACCCTGTGAACTTCTGCACATCTTTCAAACACTTCGGTAACTTCATGCTCTCAATAGCTCGGATTTTGGCCGGGTTAACCTCGATACCTCGGCTAGACACCAGGAATCCGAGCAACTTTCCAGCCGGGACACCAAAGGTGCACTTGTCCGGGTTAAGCTTCAACCGATACTTTCTCAAATTCACAAATGTCTCCTCGAGATCCTCGAGGAGAGTATGTTTCTCCTTAGTTTTGATGACAATATCGTCGACATACACTTGCACATTTTTGCCCATCTGAGAGTGCAGGCATTTCTGCATACACCTCTGATAAGTTGCCCCGGCATTTCTCAGACCAAAACACATGACACGATAGCAATACGCCCCATACGGGGTAATAAAAGCAGTCTTTATTTGATCCTTTGGGTTCAGTGGTATCTGGTGAAAACCAGAGTACGCATCGATAAAAGATAACAGTTCACAACCAGCAGTGGAATCGATCACTTGATCAATCCGAGGTAATGGAAACGGATCTTTTGGGCACGCCTTGTTGAGGTTAGTGAAGTCAATGCACATGCGCCACACCTTGACCACGGCTGGCTCGTCTTTCTTCTTTTCCACCAGACCGGATTGGATATCCAGTCCGGATGCAGTACCTCCATTATGAACCCGGCTGCAAGCAACTTAGCCAGCTCGTCCAGCACCACTTGTCTCCGGTCGTCTGAGAGACGACGGGTCGGTTGCCTCACCGGTTTCACCTCTGGCCTAACAAATAAAGAGTGCTCTGCCAACTCCCTCGGAACACCTGGCAGGTCCTTAGCCGACCATGCAAAGATATCCCGATTCTCACGGAGGAAGTGACAGAGCTCGCCTTCCTATTTCTCGCCTAGCCCGGTCCCAATGATGGCCACATGCTCTGGGTGCTCCGGGTCAATGGGGATCTTCTTGGTCTCCTTGGGTACCTCGAACGCCGCAGTTGAGTCCGGGCTCATCAGTCCGGACAGGCCGAGCTGTGTTGACTGCGCCATTGCCACCACTTGATGCAGCTTCTTCTTCTCAGCTGCGATCACCAAAGACTCGGCCAGATTAGACCCCGCCGAGGCACACTGAATGGCTCGCTTGTAGTCACCCGAGATGGATATGATCCCATTAGGCCCTGGCATTTTCATCTTCAGGTATGCAACATGGGTGGAAATCATGAACTTGGCCAAGCCGGCCTTCCAAGCAGTGCATGGTATGCACTCTCCAAGTCCACCACCTCGAACTCGATACTCTCAACTCGGCAATTTCCTTGGTTCCAAATGCTACATCCACCCATATCTTGCCCATGGGTGCACAGGAAACGCCGGCACAATCCCATGAAAAGTACAACTGCTTGGCATCAACTGATTAGGCGAGATGCCCAATTTCACCATTGTGTCTCGGTACATGATGTTGATGGCACTGCCATTGTCCACCAGAACTCGGGTGAACCTCACATTGTTGGTAGGCCCACACAACGTTGGATCTACCACCAGGGCATACTTTCCAGGGCTCGGCATGATCCGAGGTGTGTCCTTTCTGCTCCAAGTGATCTCCTGCTCAGACCAGTTCATATAGGTCGGCACCACCGGCATTACTGCATTCACCTCCATGGCACGCCTCTGCACGCTCTTCTTGTCAGTTGGCTCGGTCACAAAGACCACATAGCTCGCATGAACCTCTCTATAGTCATTTCCGGGGTATTCATACTGCTGACTTGGTCCGGCACCATTGTTGTTGTTATTACCTCGGACATTCACAACATTCACGGGTCTTGCTGCTGCAGGCCTCGGAAGAGGTGCAGTGGTTATCGGGGTAACATTTGCTCCGGACAGATTAGGGTGGGACCTCGGCTGAAATCTCTGAGGTGGTGGTCCTGTTCTGATTCCTCCGGCCCTTGCCCCCTCTTCTCTGATTCTGCGGTTCCAGCTGCACTGCCGGGTTGAATGGTTGGCTGGCTTGCGCGGGTCAGTCGTATGGTAACAGCACGGACCATCTATCATTGATTCATAGGTCATGGGTGGCTCCGGGTTCGGACTAAATGCCGGACCATTGATTTTTGGCCTCTGGACACCTCCAGCTCCGGGCTGATCCGGGTTCACCGCTGCAACTTGGTTGGAGGGTATGGATAGTCCGGCTCCCTCCTCTTCTGTCCGAACTCCTGACGGTCATTACACCTTGGTCCGAGCCGGTTGTTTATTGGCTCCCTCCTTCTGTTACGTGCTCCTGCCTCTGCTGCTGGCTGCATCGGATCACCCAGGGCATAAGAATCTGCAACCCGGATTGTTTCTGCTAGGGATCTCGGCATATCTCTCTGGAGCCTCTGCCACAGCATGCTGCCATGTCGACAACCATCTGCAAACCAGGAAATGGCCTGTGCCTCTACCACTCCTTCACAGGAATTCCGAACATTGCTCCACCGAGTTAAGAATTCTCGGTCAGTTTCATGATCATCTTGCTTACATGCCGCCAGGAGCTGAGGTCGGTTTGGCCTCTTGTATGTACTAGCAAAGTTGCTGTTAAACGCCAGCTCCAAGTCTATCCAGGAGTTGATACTATACTCCGGCAAATTATTCAGCCAGATCCGAGCTGGACCTTCCAACATGTGCGGGAGATACCGGACCGCCCATCGGCGATTGCCCCCCGCAATGTGCACCGAGGATACATAATCTGTCAGCCAATCTTGTGGCTTGGTGCTCCCATTGTATGGCTTGGTGTTCCGACCTAACTGGAACTGAGATACTGGTGGTGGTGGCTCCTTCATGATCCGAGGTCCAAAACACGCCGGACCAGGAGGGCCTTCCTCCTCCAGTTGCTCAGACAAGTAGATTCTATCCAGCTTGTTACGGACATCGCCTGGAGCTAACATCCGACCTCCTATCCGAGGTCCCAACGCCCCATCCACTCTGTGGTATCCAGCTCGTGCCATGGCCGAGTCTCCATCATCATATCGGTCATCGCCTTGACCGACGTTCTGAGGTTGCTGAACATACTCCGGCTCTCGCTGATATTGCCCCTGCTGCCGAGGTTGTTGCTGATACCTCGGGGGCGGAGGTGGTTTACCTCGGCCAGCCGATGCTGCTTGACCGCCGTTCTGATTTCCCTGACCGGAGTTACCCTTAGCTCCTCGCATTGCCTGGGCCGGGGTTTCCCTTAGCTCGGCTAGCATTGCCCTGGCCCACCTTCTGCTTTGCTGCTAGGACTGGATCATACATCTGCAGCTGCTGGTTCTGACCCGAGGTGACACTCCGGGCTCGATCGGCTCCTCCGACGAGTGGAGACGAGGCTTGCCCCTTGGACACCTGACTGACTGGCCTAGCTGAATAAACCATCTCTGAATCACCAGCCCCGGCATATGCTCTGCGGAGAGCCTCATTCTGCTGGTTAGCCACATATACTAACTCATTGACTCGCTTCTGCTGCGCACGCCATGCATCTCCAGATAATCCGGATAGCTCGGCCCTGCCTGCCTCGGCAGCTCTGAGGTTCTTAGCAGGGGAACTATACACCGGCCTTCCAGTTGACACGCGACTCCCACTCCTAGCCGAGGTGGTAGGTCGAGCCTCCCTGTTTATCTCATCGTTGAGCCCCTTGCCTCTCTGCCGCACCTCGGCTCCCCTATGTGTATCAACCGCTACCGGGGTGAAGCCATTCGCTGCATTGTACTCGCGCAGATCTCTATTGAACTCATCTCTAGCTGTTATCATTGCTACAGCCTCCTTCTGCAACAGGACACGCTTTGCCTCTAGGTCGGCCACAGTCACTACTATGTCCACTCCTGGATTTACTGGGTCTGCCAGTGTATCCACTATCTCTACCAGGGTCGCACCTCGGCCCGCAGCTCTGGGGTGCCAGGCAAGTCCTTCTCTAGCCTGGGCTTTGCAGATCTCACCTTAGCAACCTCGGCTGCCTTGGACTGGCTGGCATCTACTTTGCCAGGCGTCAACCGGACCTGTCATCATCACCTCTACGCAGCTCTCGGGGCGAGTGATACGCCGACCTAAAGCCGCGAGGAGAGGAGTTTCGTCGTCCACGAGCACCTGCTCCGGGTACCCGCGAACAACCTCGACAGCAACGTACGTGACGAAGCTGCCGAGCATCATGGTGAAGCCGTCTCGGGGAAGGCTTGCCGGCGAAACACCCCGCGTTGTCGCTGATGAAGGTGAACTCTCCGATCTTGGCGACAAGCCCGGAAAGAACACGCTCGCCTGAGCCCGTCCGGATGAAAACTCCCTCCAACGCCTCAATCTGCCCCACGGTGGGCGCCAACTGTCGTGGTGGGATCACGGCAGATGCCATAGGTATGGCTAAGATGGGGCCGAATGGTCGTTGGGGGAATCCGGGGAGGGTTTATGCACTCAAGAAGTGCACACGCAAGAACACGCAAGAACACGAACGAAGAACCAAGAAAGCAAGAACACAAAGCACACCACGATGTACCCTGCTTCGGGGCCCTCTTGTGGAGGTAACACCCCTACTGCAGCACTATCCTAGCCAGTGTATAGCTCAAGTGACAAGTACAAGCTGCTCCTCGAGCTGTATGATACAATGGTGAGAACTTGAGGTAAGAAGATGGAGCTAGACGGGAGGAAGAAGGCACTCCGAGCTGAATCCGAGGTGTTTCCGGGTGTTCCGAGCTTCCTCTCTCTCTCTCTCTCTCTCTTCTTGATCAACTAGTCCAGCGCGGGGGGGGTCTCTCTTTGATCTTGGATCCCCTAGCAGGAGGGGGTGAAGCCCACTATATAGGCCAGCCGGGTTACCATTGTGCCCCTCGCAGAACACTGTTGCCATGCCTCTGCAACGGTCACCACCGTACCACCGTACCTCGGTCAGGGACAAGACGTGGCTTGCCCATCTCCTGTAGCCTAACGGCAGAACTAGCATGTCCCCTCTGACCGAGACAGGACGTGGCCTGGCAGAGCTACCTCGTAGCCTTTTCCCAGACCTCGCGTAGTCAGCGATCAGAGACGTGCAGGCCCGCCGAACCCGGAGCACGCCTCTGCCATGCTCCTTGACAGACGCTCCCGTGTCAGGCGCTCTTGTACCCGGCTGGAAGTGACAGGAGCATTGACTCCGGCCCGACCTACAGCCCACCACCTCGGTTAGCTCGGCACGGATACGACTCGTGGGACGATTTCCGCAGAGACTTCATCAAAAACTTCGAGCCCCTATGTGAGCGCCCAAAGACATTCGAAGAATTAAGGGCATGCACTCAACGATCAGACGAGTCGTTGAGATCATACATACGGCGGTGGACCGAAATACGCAATTCGGTTGGCAAAGTGTCAGAAGACAGGGCCATGGATGCCTTCATACAAGGTCTCGCCAGGAAGGACTTCAAAGAGGCACTGGGTCGTGAAAAGCCAACCTCCCTGGCTGACCTCATCAAAGTTGCGACTGAGTGGGCAGATGGAGAGGATTCTGTACGCAGATCCCGTGCTTCCCCACCACGTGACAACTACGAAAGCGGCAGTCGAGGCCGCAGAGATTCATACAGAGAAGATCGCAGGCGCAAACGTTCCAAACGTCCTTACGACGATAACAGACCCGAGTTCATGGCGGCTGGATACACACAACCCCGGGAGGACCAAGATAGAAGCAATCGATGCTCAGATGATCGACGGGACAGTCGAGATCGCGAGCAGCGGAGCGACAGCTACAAAAGGCAAGAATGGCGCAAACGCAGCGACGCAAAACCCGAGCGTCATTCGAGAAAAGATGGACGACTGGTGCAGATTCCACCTCTTCAAGGGGACGACGGAAAACTACGCTCCAATCACACCCTAAGGAACTGCAGGGAATTCGACCAAATGGCGACTGACTACATGATACGACTCAAAAGGTACGGCCCAGCACCTGCTCAGCCCACGCCTGCACCCGTACCACAGCCGAACGCTGTGCCCGCTCTCATGGCGCCACAGCCGCCACCGCAACCACCACCACAGCCTGCTCCAGCGCAAACATCACAGGTGCCATACAATCCGTACTACGGGCGAAGATGATCAATATCCACAGCCCCACGGGCAGATGTACATGATACAAAAGGGTCGCCCCTCCAACAGGCAGCAAAAGCTAATCACTCGACAGGTGAACATGGCTGTCATGGCACCTCCTGCCATGTCCGAATTTCTGAAGGGATCGGAAACCATCATAAGCTTCAGTCGAGAGGATCATCCCCCAGCTGTAGTTCGACCAGGGCACGCGGCTCTGGTACTCGACGCGCAAATAGGAGGCTACGCCATTGTCGTGGTGGGATCACGGCAATGCCATAGGTATGGCTAAGATGGGGCCGAATGGTCGTTGGGGAATCCGGGAGGGTTTATGCACTCAAGAAGTGCACACGCAAGAACACGCAAGAACACGAACGAAGAACCAAGAAAGCAAGAACACAAAGCACACCACGATGTACCCTGCTTCGGGGCCCTCTTGTGGAGGTAACACCCCTACTACAGCACTATCCTAGCCAGTGTATAGCTCAGAGTGACAAGTACAAGCTGCTCCTCGAGCTGTATGACGCTACAAAGGTGAGAACTCGAGGTAGAAGATGGAGCTAGACGGGAGGAAGAAGGCACTCCGAGCTGAGTCCGAGGTGTTTCCGGGGTGTTCCGAGCTTCCTCTCTCTCTCTCTTTTCTTTCTTGATCAACTAGTTCCAGCGCGGGGGGGTCTCTCTTTCGATCTTGGATCCCCCCTAGCAGGAGGGGTGAAGCCCACTATATAGGCCAGCCGGTTACCATTGTGCCCCTCGCAGAACACTGTTGCCTTGCCTCTGCAACGGTCACCATCGTACCACCGTACCTCGGTCAGGGACAAGACGTGGCTTGCCCATCTCCTGTAGCCTAACGGCAGAACTAGCATGTCCCCTCTGACCGAGACAGGACGTGGCCTGGCAGAGCTACCTCGTAGCCTTTTCCCAGACCTCGCGTAGTCAGCGATCAGAGATGTGCAGGCCCGCCGAACCCGGAGCACGCCTCTGCCATGCTCCTTGATAGACGCTCCCGTGTCAGGCGCTCTTGTACCCGGCTGGAAGTGACAGGAGCATTGACTCCAGCCCGACCTACAGCCCACCACCTCGGTTAGCTCGCACGGATGTGACGGGCTCCGTACCTCGGGTCTTGCGCTTAATCTCCTTTACCAGTCGTATCTTACTTCCTCCCCACAGCTTCTCCTGCACTCTCAACACAAACCACTGCACTGAGGTGGTTAGGTCGGCTGAACATAGCTCGGACAGTGAACCTCGGCCCTGGCCAACAGTATACCTCGGATCCTTTTGGGCCAAAATAGGTCGCCTATACTCTCCAGGTCAAGATGAAGCTCGGACCTTCCCAGCCCAAACAGGTCGGCCCTTTCCGTACCTCGGCACAACTTCGAACACCACCTTATGCCAAGCCTTGACCCTACCCGGGATACTCCCCGACAGCCATGACCAAGGTCTTCATGGATGGAGGCAGCGGCATAAACATCATCTTCGCGGACACGCTCCGCAAAATGAACAGGTCAGTCGAAAACCTCCCAAAATCTTCAAATACCTTCCACGGTATCGTTCCTGGCAAAGCAATTAGCCCAGAAGGCACCATACAACTCGACGTTACGTTCGGGGACAAAAGCCACTTCAGGACAGAGTCGATTGAGTTCGAGGTCGTCGACTGGAAATCACAATACCATGCTATTCTTGGTCGCCCGACGTTTGCTCGATTCATGGCGGTACCACACTACGCGTACCTCACGCTGAAGATGCCAGGACCAAAGGGAGTCATTATGTCCGTGGAAACTTTCAAAGGTCCGATGCTTGCGACCGCGAGTTCAGCAAAATCTCCGAGATGTTCGGGGTGGAAGAATCACTCGCCGACCTGGCGATTTCCAACGACCGCACACTCCTTCCGGAGCATAAGAAGTTGGCAGTCGACAGATCCTTCAATGCTACAAATGACACAAGGTCGCATCAGGTGCACCCGACCGATCCGTCCAAGACAGTCAACGTATCTTCGAGCCTGCCTATCGCATAGGAAGGCGCGCTCGTCGAATTCCTCCGTGAGAACTGGGAAATATTTGCGTGGTGTCCAGCCGACATGCCAGGTATTCCCAGGGAATTCGCCGAGCACTCTCTCCAATTGTTTCCAGATGCAAAGCCAGTCAAGCAAACGATGCGTCGAATCTCCGGCCCAAAGCGAACCGCAGTCGAATCTGAAGTCGACCGGTTACTCGCAGCAGGATTCATTAGGGAAATCAAGAAATCACAATGGGTGGCCAACCCCGTACTCGTAGAGAAGAAGCATACAGACATCCTTCGGATGTGCGTGGACTTCACAGCGCTGAACAAGTGCTGTCCAAAGGATCACTTCCCGCTACCCCGAATCGACCAGATCGTCGACTCCACCGCCGGATGCGCACGACTCTCCTTTCTGGATGCTTACTCAGGTTATCACCAGATAAGGATGAAGCAAGAAGACGAAGAAAAAAGGCGTTCATAACCCCACTCGGGGTCTACTGCTACACAACTATGCCCTTTGGGCTCAAAAACGCGGGTGCAACATACCAGCGCATGATGCAGGACTGCCTCAAAAAGCAAATCGGACGCAACGTCCAGGTCTACGTGGATGACATTGTCATTACCACAAGGGAAGAACACACACTACTCGACGATTTGAGGGAGACGTTCGCAAACCTCAAACGCTTCCATATCAAGCTCAATCCTAAGAAGTGCACGTTCGGCGTTCCAGCCGGGCAGCTCCTAGGGTACCTAGTCTCTGCCCGTGGAATCGAAGCAGACCCGGAGAAAATACAGGCCATCCTCACAATGCAAAGGCCTTCAAAGCTTCACGATGTGCAGAAACTAGCAGGACGAGTAGCAGCGCTCAGTCGATTCATCAGCAAACTGGGTGAAAAGGCTCTACCATTCTATCGACTGATGAAGAAGGCGGACAAGTTCGAGTGGACGCCAGAAGCTGAAGCAGCCTTCACAGATCTCAAGCGGATCCTCACAAGCCCTCCGATCCTCGTCGCACCTAAGGAACGGGAACCACTCTACCTGTATGTCTCGGCTACAAACAGGGTGGTGAGCACCGTACTGGTGGTCGAACGCATGGAGGAGGGGCACATCCAAAGCATACAACGTCCAGTCTACTACCTAGCGAGGTTCTATCCATATCAAAACAGCGGTACCCGCACTATCAAAAGCTGGCATATGCTGTATTCATGTCCTCAAGGAAGTTGACACACTACTTCACCGAGCACCCGATCACCGTGGTAAGTAACTCAGCAATCGGTGATATCCTCACAAACCCCAATGCAACGGGTCGAGTCGCAAAATGGCTCATCGAGCTGGCTCCAAGAGACATCAAGTACGAGCACCCGAAGGCTATCAAAGCACAAGTCCTACCCGACTTCACAACCGAGTGGATAGAGGCCCAATTACCTGGAGCACCAGACGTGTCCAATTCCTGGACCATGTACTTCGATGGGTCCAAGAAACACGAAGGCGCAGGCGCAGGCGTCATCCTCATATCACCAAAAGGGGACAAGCTACGTTATGTTTTGCAGATGGGATTCAAACTACCCTCCAATAACGAGGCTGAATACGAGGCTCTGATCCATGGCATGCGGATGGCAAAAGCACTTGGGTGCACTCGATTGATGATCTACGGCGACTCCAATCTCGTGGTGCAGCAAACAATGAAGGCCTGCGACGCAATCGCGGACAACATGATCGCTTATCGCGACCTGTACAACACACTGGAGGGCAGCTTCGATGGCTGTGAGTTGAGGCACATAGGAAGGGAAAGTAACGAAGAAGCAGACATGCTAGCCAATCTTGGCTCAACTGGCGCACAAATTCCACCTGGTGTCTTCCTCGAGCGCATCGAACACAGATCTATCAAGGAGAAACGAGAGCCTCCTCCGTCGACTACGCCAGCCAAAAGCAAAGCGCCTAGCACAGAGGACCCCCCAGTCGAGGTACTCCTCATTGAGCCAACTTGGACTCAACCTTTTCTGGCTTACATACTCCGCGGCGAGCTACCAGATGACATAACCGAGTCCCGGCGCGTGACTCGAAGGTCAAAAGCATACACCGTCATTAACGGCGAGCTATACAAGCGCAGCATATCAGGTATGTTCCAAAGATGCATCGCATTCGAAGATGGTCAAGCCATACTTCGAGACATTCATGCAGGCACCTGTGGGCACCACGCCAGCAGTCGATCACTCGTAGCCAAAGCCTTTCGAGCAGGGTTTTACTGGCCTACAGCACTCAAGGACGCGGAGGACATAGTCAAAAGGTGCGTCGGCTGCCAGAAATTCGCAACAAAGCCGCACGCACCCGCATCGGCGTTGAAGACCATACCGTTGGCCTGGCCTTTCGCCCAATGGGGGCTCGATATGGTTGGGCCACTCAAAAAGTCATCGCATGGCGGGCATACTCACCTACTGGTGGCAGTCGACAAGTTCACAAAGTGGATCGAGGCGGTCCCCATCACAAACTCGACTGCTACTACGGCGGTCAACTTCATAAAGAGCATCATATACCGATTCGGTGTCCCAAGCAGTATCATCACTGATAATGGCACAAACTTCACGGCTGAGGAATTCAAAACTTTTTGCAAAGAGCAAGACATTACGCTCAACTACGCATCCGTGGCACATCCACAATCCAATGGCCAAGTCGAAAAGGCCAACGGACTTGTGACGAGTGGGATCAAGAAGCGCCTCCTGGTGCCACTCAAAAGAGCTGCGGGTGCTTGGGTCGAAGAACTACCATCTGTGCTATGGAGCCTACGCACAACTCCCAACACTTCTACGCAGTTCACCCCATTCTTCATGGTCTACGGTGCAGAGGCAATTCTGCCATCAGATGTAAGGTTCAATGCGCCACGAGTTGAAGCATACAATGAAGAAGACGCGGAAGAAGCACTCGAAGACGCAGTCGACTTGCTCGATGAGGCGCGCGACACGGCCTTGGCCCGCACAGCTGTTTACCAGCAGGACCTTCGCAACTACCACAGCCGTCGACTGCGCACCAGGTCCTTCGTCGTTGGCGACCTGGTTCTTCGACTGAAGCAAAAGAAGGTGCACAAACTCGCTTCCCCATGGGAGGGTCCCTTCATCATCACGGAGGTCCTTGGTGGAGGCGCATATCGACTGAAGAACGCGAAGACAGGAGAACTTTCTCATAATCCCTGGAACGTTGCGCACCTGCGCCGTTTCTACGCATAAAGTGCTCACAGTCATACAATGTAATAGGCTATATGTCGGATGGCTGCAGGTTTCAGACGCGCTCTTTTCCTTACCAGGGTACCTAAGGGGACTGGAAGGTTTTTAATGAGGCGGCCTGCAGCCTAACATTCAAAAAGGAATAAAATCAATGTTCCTTCGACTTCTTTGTGGTTACTACCCGCATAATTCATACCTTAACCGCACCCGAAACCCTCGGGGGCTGTGTTATCGATCAAATGAGCTCTCGCTCTTGCAGAAACACAATGCCTTAGCCGCACCCGAATGCTCGGGGGCTGCGTAACAAGGATCCAACGAAGACAACAAAAACTATGCAGTCGCACTCGAATACTCGGGGGCTGCACAGTTGTTGCTTCACAATCAACACATACCTCATAAACCCCACTCAAATGGCTCGGGGGCTGGGCAAAAAATCAAGATATACAATCAAATATTCATTACAAAGAGTCGAAATTGCACTCGCAATCTACTCTACTCCTCGGGCTCCTCCTTTATGGGCAGCTCCGGGCCACAAAGCTGGGCGTGAGTGCGCTCAATCAGCGTCTCCGCAGCACTAATGGTGTCGTCCAGATCTCCTGGTCCAGGGTCACTCCGGTTGCGGGTGGCCGCAACACCAAAGTTGGTCTTCGACTACGCACATACGCCATTGCAGCGTTGGCTCCAATCACAAGTCTCTGAGACAGCAACTCTCGAATGGGATTTGTTTGACGGAAGATGTTCAACAAAGCACGGATCCCTTGTGGTTGTGGCCCCGCAGGAAAAAGAGTCTCGTTCAGGCGAATAAACGCCGCCCGGCATAACTCCAGCAGTTCTGCACTTCGCCAGGCGCGATCCTTCAAGGTGGCGAGTATGCGGGCATGGTACCTATGAAGCCAAAAGTGTTGACGCCCAGTCGTGGGGTGGTCAACTGCACTCTCCAAACGCTCTTCAACGCGAGCCTCTTCCGCTTGGAAATTGTCAACAAAGCCTGCAAAATATACAAGTTAGAATAGCCACACGAATGTAAACAAGGCAAAGATCATACTCACATTCGAGTTGCCTGTTCACAAGCTCCATTTCGCCAAGCACATAATCCTCGCGTTGGGTGGACAGCGCGGGTCTCGCCCTCAATCGATTCAGCTCAGCCTGGGCGTCCTTCAGATCTTGCTCCATTCTCACAAATTTGGCCTTCATAAACTCCATCACCTTGGCATCATTTACCACCTGACCCTGGGATCGGGTGGTGATTGGAGCCTGCGAGGAACTAGTCGCAGTAGCAGGTTCTCGTGACTGTTCAAAGAGCATAATCACAAACACAAAGTTTGTGTCAGAAGCAAAAACTCAGGTCATAAGCATACAACTCCTCGAGTGAAAGACATTAGCAAAAGACTATTTGCATAAACAAGGTAGCACAAACAAAGCGCAGACTCGCGCAGTTCAGAAGGTATCATTACAAGGCATAAAAAAACAAAAGGGTACAGCTACCCTAAACCTAAGAATTCGATTTCCTAAGCAGACGAGTGGCAGTCTCGACTGCCCGGCGCTCCATGGTGGTCATAAAAACCTCGGCCAGTCGCGCGGCGGCTCCGCTCACCCCCTTCAGAGAAATGGGCTTCCCATCTGGCTTCCGAGGGAACGCAGACAGTGCTGCCTCGTAGTCGCAATCTATCCCATGTCCCATAAGAAGCTTGATGGTGGACTCGGATCCGCGTACCGTGTTGGCGCGAGCGAAATCCGCCATGGTGGACGTCCCGGGGCCAAACACGTCGGCGAAGTCGTCCGCCGTCGACGGCACTACGCCAGTCGGGAACACCACCTTGTATACAGCGCCAAGTGTACTCGCCGATTTGGCGAGTGCGTCCTTCGCTGGGTGCATACGGCGCCTAGGCCGCCCACAACCTGGTCCAGCGGAAGATCACCACTCAACGCATCTGCAGAGGCCGGTGCGCCAACAGCTTCTACACAAGTCACAAAAGGGCAAAAGTCATTTCATGGCACTCTACAGCTGCGTCGTAATATCAAAAGGAGAAAGAGAATACTCACCTCCCATGGCCTGCGCAAGTACCACGAGCTGGTCTGCATACCCTCGCTCGCGTGTGGCGGCTGAGTTCATGGCGGCGTCTAGCTCTTCTTTGACTCAGCGCGCTGTGCGGCGAGTGTTCCTCCAGCTCCTTCTTCTCGCCTGGTCCAGCAAAATCATGTACATTCAATACTCGACAAGTCAGGCATTGCAAAAAGAACCTCAGCAAACAAAGCAAAAAGGAGAACTCACGGCTGAGCCGCTCTAGCTCGGCGCGCATGGTATCCCTCTCCTGCTCCACCTGGACATAAGCCTTGGCAGAATCTGCCAAGGTGTGGTAGAAGGGCTGCAAGCACACGAATTCAGCAAAAATTCAAACTCTCACAGACCTACAACTAAACGGGTCAAGCAAAAAGCTACTTACGTGGTTCATCCACGGCTCAGGAGCCGCGACTGATGTCCCGACATCTGGAGTTGCCGCCTTGGCTGTCTCAACGACAGCATCAGTGGCCATTGGCTGGGCAGCCTCGTTTCCAGTCGGTGCATAATTCGAGTGCTCCAGGGTTGGAACATTCTCGACTGGAGGAGTCCCAGGCTGATTGTTTTCAGCGCTGTGGGCAACACAACAAAACAAAAGACGGTCAGCACAAATATGTGACAGCACAAAATTCTCATATCATACTCAACAATCACACACCTGTGTTCCTCATCCTCCTCATCTTCGGAGTCGCCAAAAATTGGGCCTCCAAAAGCTGGGGTACCACTCGACTGAAGAGGAAGAGTTGAGCTCGTTGAGCACGCACGCAAAGGAGCGGCTTGGAAAACAGGTGGTGAGCCTGATTCCTCGTCATCCTCCAAGCCCTGCCCCCTCGCGGGTGAACTCACAGCAGAAGGCGCCTTCTTGGCCAGTCGACGCCGCTTCGGTGGCGCGGTATCGACTTCTTGGTCAGCGGTGGCCTTGTCTTCAGATTGGACCTCTTCTGCTGCTTCCTCCTCGACCTCCTCCACATGTGAAGTGGTGGCAGAAGGGATGGGCGACTGATCCCCTTTCGGGTCCACCACCTGTACCTGAGTTTCTTCAGTCTCGCCATTTTCAGGCAGAGGAGGAAGGGAGGCAGCAGTCGAGTGACCCTGCATAGCATACATCACAAATTGCAAAGTCAGAATCAAAAATCGCATATCGCAGAACATACGAGTGGCAAACTCTTCATTGCAAGCAGGCTATAACACATACATACCTCAAGCAAAGGGTTCTCCAACCCATATGGTTCAACAGGGCAGTCGACGTTGCAAGTGTCGGCTGCCGTCAGATTGGTGATGTGCCGCACATACGTCAGCAGCTCACTCCTTGACAGCTCCTCTGGGTTCATTCGGGTGATGTCACCCGCGCCTTCATACTCCCACATCGGGTGCGCTCGGCACGGATGGGCCACACCCGTCTCTTCACAAAGGTGGCGATTAGGTGGATGCCTGTGACCTTGTCCAGCATGCCTCCGATCCGAGCCAGCAAAGGGCTTGCCTCCTCCATTTCTTCGGCTGAGAGCTGGTGGTCCCACGCCTTGGTCTTGGCAAAAGCTGCGGTCGAGAAGGCGGCGATTCCGTCTTGCTCGACAGTCGCATAAAACCACCCCTTCCTCCAGCCTTGGGCGGAGTCGACGGTCTTCAGGCGGAAGTAGCGGGTGTCGCTGCGCACCTGATGCCGCAGCCACCCACGGGGTAGGTGCGACCACCTCCTCTGTTGGGTCGCACCATGAATATGTCTTCCATAGCGCCCAGCTGGGTGCGACGCCGAGGAAGCACTCGCACAACGTGATAAAACACGCAATATGCATAATACCGTTCGGGGTGAGATCATGGATCTGCACCCCGTAGGCAAAAAGAAGACCACGCACAAAGTCGTGGAGGGGAAGCGAGAAGCCCCTGGATGCAAACTCCGCAAAACATACACGCTCGTTGGCGCGTGGTTCGGGGAATACCTCCTTGGGCGACGGCGCGCGGACGGCGAGCT
Source organism: Poa pratensis (assembly GCA_947311845.1). NCBI lineage: Eukaryota > Viridiplantae > Streptophyta > Magnoliopsida > Poales > Poaceae > Poa > Poa pratensis. Next base: position 43,778,282 of record CAMZMU010000045.1, read on the forward strand.
GTTCCGCGGGTGGCAGATACCCTTGCTCGCGGAGCTTGAGCAAATGGGCGTCCTTGATGGTGGACCTTGCCCAATCCCCGCTGCCCTTCTTCAGTGTGGCGGCGCCCGCAGATGTACCCGCCACGGTCTTCTTGCCCTTGGCCGCATCGGTCGCGGCGGCGGCGGCAGCACCACGCTTCGCACCTCCACCTTTCGCCATTGCTACAGTGGAGGGTGTGTGGGGCAAAGAACTTGGGCGCAGAGCAATGGAGGGGCAGCGCGAGGAAGGAGACGAGGGGCGGCGCAGGGAGCAAATGGCAAGTAAAAAACTCTGCCAGCGCCGTCCCCACTATTTACCACAGAGCGCAAAAACGATCGCAGCCGTTAAAACAAATGCATACGCTCCGCGCGAAATCTGGCCATACACGTGGCAGCCACGGAGAGCAAGCGTCGCCGGCCACTCCGCCCACTACGCACGAGAATCCAGGAAACCATCATCACGTCCCGTGAAAATCGCGCCAGAACGGTCAAATCAAGTCCACGCGGCGTCATCCCTGGTCAGCTCTGCAGAAACGGGCCCACAAAACAGGGTCACGTCTTATCAAGCCTTACCAAGCACGCCACCGCTTGTCAGAAATGGCAGTCGCAAAAATGCGTCATTGCTGACGTTATTCATACTGCACAAATGGCATAAATGTCACTCGACGACATCTTAGGGTGGCTTCTCACAGGAATTTCGATTGGTTCTCGAGCAAAGGTCATACATGTCAGTCGAAATAATTTCGACTGAAACATCATACTCCCATCGGGAGCATATAAAAAATTTCTTTGACTAATATGTGCAGGGTAAAAAGATTTTGAGATTATCCTCCATTGCAAGCAATAAAGCACAATCTCGGGGGCTACTCCCATCGGGAGCGCTGTCGCGCACCCGATAGAATTATGGCAAAGTATCAGTCGACAAATCATTCGACTCAGTTCATAAGCAAAATCATACTCGAAATATTCCCGAGTTGATCCGACGATCCTTGGATGCTGCATGCATAGTGCAAAGGTAAGACCCGCCGATCAGTCGAGCTGGGCTAAGGACCGCTCCAGCAGCGTTATCCTTAAGTGTTCCGTGTCAGCAGACATGATGAATAATCCCCGACGGACGCGTTGGGTAGATTCAAAATTATACTGCAGTTCGATTCAGTAAGACCTCAACGGCCGTTTCGAGTCTGTCCAGTCTGTTCCAGATTCGTGTCCGGGACTCGAGTTTGATTGAAAGCTAGTATGGTTTTGCCACAAATGGTAGTTAACTGGCCCCGATCCGTCGTGTGTGCCGGGCCTGCTAAGCTAATATCCCTTGATTATCATAAGCAAAAATCATAGTTGATGAAACACTCGACATAGCCAACATGTGCTATCTCATACAGAAATTTCAAATCATATGACATAAACGCAAAAGGAAATAACGTGCATGATGTATGAGTCCATGCCCGACTCTTCGAATCAGACAAGTACTCGGGGGCTACTGACATGGGTATGCCTATCGGGTACCCTACCATGAGGGTACCTGGTGCACGTATCGACTAGGCCCAACTATCAGAGCCTACAAGGAAGCCCATGAAGGGAAGCCCACGAAGATGGAATATCCTCCAAGTTTGGCAAAGCAATAGTCGGTTTAGAGTTTCCTTACTTGTAAATCGAGTTGGTTACGAACACCCGACACCCAGCCTATTATTTAAGGACTGGGAGGGCTGTCGGACCAGACCACGTACTTTCAGAACCACCAAAACCCTAGCGAGATCGACATCTCGCCGGGACCCTGTAACCATCATATTCACAAAAGCAATAACAGACAGGCAGGACGTAGGGGTGTTACCTCCACACGAGGGCCCTGAACCTGGGTAAAATCTTTGCCCTGCTTGTCAGCCGACGATACTTCCAGCTCTACCACGTTCTCTCCCCCATATTCATAACCTAGGGACCTTAACCATGGGTCTTGATGAGTCTACCCCTCGTCAGCTGCGCGGCGGCGGCGATGGCGCAGAGGAACGGGAAAGAGGAATGAGAGCGAGGTGGAAGAAGAAGAGGAAGAGGCCTGCCCCGCTCCCCTATTTATGGGCGTGGGATGTGTGCGGTTTGCAATATTACCGCGCACGTTCCCCATAACCGCCGCGCGGATTAACTGCTCACGATCTGCGCGGTTCGCGGTAAAAACGGACGTACGTTCGGCCACATAGTGGGCCACGGGGTGGAAACCGCTCGAGGCGTGGTTAAGGGTGCGGTTATTGGCGCGAGAATCGAGGAGCCACGCGGTAATGCGCACGCCTGTGCGGTCAAAGCTTTCAAGTGTACAGGGGATGTGACAGCTCGTGGGGCTCGCGTGACATGGGCGGCGTGCGCTCAGAGGTATGTCAGTCGGCGCACCGGAGCCGAGGCAACACGCAGAGTTTTGCTGCCACGTGCAATGTCAAGATCTTTGAAGAGATCGAGGAAATCTTCTTGTGTCGGAGAAAGCGACATAAGGGTAGATGTCGAAAGCAGTTGGAGATTTGGTTCCTGATGTTTGAGGTGGACCGACATAAATATGTCGGATAGTTGGTCAAATTGGCTTGGTTGTGTAAACCTGGTGTGGCCCTTCATCCGAGTCTGCAGGACCGCACCAGCTTCGGGGACTAATGTCGGGGGGTTACCCCGAGGTAGGGTCAAGATATGGTATAAACTATGTCCAAGAGTGGACCGGGGTACAGTGAAACCGACATATGCTGACCGACACTTGTAACCGGCATATATTGACCGGCATAACCAGGCCCAGAAGGGGCCGGGGTATGATGCCGATGCTAACCGACACATACTGACCGACATATGAATGTCGGTATCATCGTATCTTCTCTTATGTGCAGGGAGGATGATCAAGGAAGGGAAATCCGGCATATCCATGCCGGGTTAAAGAGAAGAGGCGTGTTATGCCGGTTGGAAGTCAATGCAGAGGTCACATCCCGCCTGACACGGGAGCATGGCAGGCGTCATGGCGCGGGTACGAGGTGACCGGTCACACCTACCGCTGACCACGGGCGTACCTGGGAACAGAGTGCGAGGCATGGGCAGGCCACGTCCTGTCCGTGGCAGAAGACACAATCATGACCGAGTTGCTGATGCAGACGAGCGTGGCTACAACGTAGCGTACGGCACCAATCCGGTGACCCGGGGTATCAGTATATAAGGTGCCCCAGGCCCTCCTGCGTGAGGGACGACGACGAGCGAGACACTAAGTAACACTGAGAGAGACAGAGAAAGAGGGGCTTAGAGATCTTTCCCTCATAGCTTCATTCTTCTTCCTTGAGAGCTTCACCATAGCTGAGAGCATACAGCTCGAGGAGCACCTTTGTATTCATGATATCCTGATATACTGAGACAGACAGGCAGGAGTAGGGGTTTTACCTCCTCACGAGGGCCCTGAACCTGGGTAGATTGTGGTGTGTTTTGTGTCTTCCGTGTGCGCTCCTTAGCGCGCTATCCCTCCCCGGTTCCACCAGCGTCCATCGGCCCCAACTTAAGCCATCCTATGGCATCTGCCGTGATACCACCACGACATAATATTACAGCAGGGGTTTTCTGAAAAAGTCCCTGTCAAAACCGGATACCGTTTCCGGTTTGTGACCAAAATGCACCGAATGTTCAGTTGTGTGACAAAAAAACAGTTTTCCAGATGTGTGACTTAAGTGCACATACACGACGAGATGTGTGACCGCTGGTGCAATTAACTCCTTTTCACCTGAAGGCAACTGCCATTGGCATTAGTATAACCGACAATCAGAAGGGTTTAAAGATATTTTTTTCATAACAAATAAGCATGAAAATCGATGGTCAATTGTACACTTGATGTAGAAACCCAATATATATTTACAGAGATGAAGAGGCCATGGAGATTATGAGAAATAAGCATTGAATCTAATTAAGTTTTAAGTCCCATGAACTAAATAGTTAGCTGTATCCCAATCAACTTAAACATGCAGATCGCTAAATAGAAGGTCCCTTGAATTACACAAATGTTTAGTTCTGAATCAGTGCTCGCTTGATTGCTGGTTATAACCAATACATGGTCAATCACCAATTGTGTTTTGAACAGAGAAACAATATGCACTCTAGATGTAAGAAATTTCTCACTTTTCTTTGTGATGTAAAGAGGAACAAGAATACAGAAACAGCATGGGGGGAAACAATCTGGTTTACATCCGGCAACGATACATGCCACCAGTACGTCTAGGAAAATCGAACCTTCTCTGCTAGGGCGAGTAGTGAGAGGAGAAGGGAGGCGCAGCCACAACCTGCAAATCATCCGGCAGCTCGCAGGTTCATTCCCGAGCGAGCGAGATCGACATGAATCAGGCCGAGATAGGAACGGAGGAAGGGATGCCGACCTAGTCGAGAGCGGCAGGCTCGAGCGAGCATGGGAGGTGATGAATACGTACACACAGGTTAATTATTTCGGAGTCCAAAACAAGTTCGATCGGACACGGAAATCCTGTCACAAGTTAACTAGTCGAGTCCAAATCAGGTTCGATTTCTAGCTCAGTTGATACTACACCGGAGTTGCATAAATTGTGGACCTGCGTTAACCTTGTTTGAGCATATTCAACCGATCGGAATCCAGCTAGCATCATCTCGATCAGTAGTTGTGTCCGCCGAACAAAAAAATCAAGGCAAGAAGGAAGCATCCTTTGATCGATCAATCGCATCGACCATGGGTCTGTGCTTCGGCAAGACTTGTTCATCATCGTCACCCTGGCCGGACCTCCCGCCGGACGTCGCAGGCGTCATCCTCTCCCGGCTACTGTGCCACATGGACCGCCTCAGTTTCGGCGCCGTCTGCCGCGACTAGCGTCTGGCAGCACAACACCAGCGCAGGTTGCTGTCTCCGGCCATGCCGTGGATCAATCTTGGCCGCGGCTTCTACCACAACCTTGCTGCCGACGGCAATGGCGGCAAGCCGCGGCGCCGCTTCGCCACACCAAAGGGCTGCCATGCCGGTGCCTCGTTCGGCGGTTGGCTCATGTACGAACATAAGCGGTCCCACATGTGCTTCCTCCGCGATCCCTTCTCTCATGGTACGACCTCTATAGAGCTCCCGCGCCTGTACAACCCGTATATTGGGGGCCGGGACCTCTGTAGTGATCCACTCCCATCGGCCATCATGGCACAATCGGTCTCAGGATCTCCTCGTCTGCTCATCTCGTCTCCTCGTCGCCACCTTCTTTCACCTCGAGGGTTTATTCAGAATAAGATGTTTTCGACCGGGCAGTAGGACGACAACGACAAAGCCCATGCAGCTACCATGGTCAAATGTAGATGGTGATGAACACCATGGTCGATTCTTCGTCTTCAAGAGCATAGCCTTCCACCATGGAAAGATCTTCACGGTCAGCTCGACAGAGAATCTCTTCGTGCACGAGTTTCTCGCCGGCCGAGGGAGTCACTTCGAGCATGTAATCAAGGAACGGCCAGCCGGGGAAGAAGGTTACCACAGCCACCATCTGGTCGAGTCACCTGATAAGAAAAAGCTACTGATGGTGCGGTGGAGGATTCCTCGCCAGAAGGGTAGGCACAAGGTTGATCACCGGGCGATGGATCTTCAGGTGTTCGAGGCGGACTTGGAGAAGGGAGAGTGGTCGTCAGAGGTGAAGGACCTGGGCGACCAGGTCCTCTTTGTCGGACGGACCGGCTCCAGAGCCCTCATGGCGGCTGGTTCGTCGGACCGGCGAGTCCGAGGGAACCGCGTGTTCCTTCTCGGCTATGAATGGGCATTGTCAAGGTGTGAGGCCGCCGGTTTCCAGTGGAACTCACGGTGTGGCCAGAATTGCCATGATGGCACTCCATGTCCTAGCTATTGTGTGTATGACATGAAAAGTGGCGAAGCTAGTACAGTTTATTTGAGTCCAGGTCGTGTGAAATATCCAATGTCGTCATGGTTCTTCCCGTCAGAGTGAAAACTCAGATTCATGGGCTCACTTGACACAATACACAAACCAATCGACTGATGACCCTAACTTCGGTCTTCTGTCTTCTGTTGTAACATAATTTAACGTGTGTAATTTTTCCACATGTCTCTACTCTCTAGTAATAATAAATTTATTTTCCGCGACAATGGCCCAGGGTTTACTTATAGACGTAAACTGGATAATAATTTACTACTCCACACTAATTTGTTCAAGTATAGTCCTTTTCTGATGGTGATCTCCTAGATGTAAACTGGATAATAATTTACTACTCCACACTCAAGGATTGGTGGACACGCATGACTAAAAGCAAGGCCTTGGCATCCCTTCTTCTCCTCGCTACTTGGGAGATTTGGAATGAGAGAAATGCTAGAGTTTTCAAGAACAAGCACTCCTCTCCGCTTACCATCCTCTCCAAGATCAAGCATGAGGCGAAGCTTTGGGTGCTTGCGGGGGCGAAACGTCTAGGAGAAATCATGCCGCGAGAGTAATCCGTTTGTAATTATTTGTGTTACCGTTTCTAGGCCCTTTGCATTCTTGTACCAACTCTCTCTTAATTAATGAAAAAGGGGCAAATCAAAAAAAAATCTCCTCCATGCTAAACCTACTGATGGTGATCTCCTCCGTGAGGTAATTATGGAATGCATACATGGCAACATAGATCATGATCTGATTGATTCGGATTTTATGTGATTCGATCCGTTCTCTTCTTCCCTCCTATATATACATGCATCCTAGCATCACCCGAATCACTTCATCCCCTCTGACTCTGTTCATCACCGCCGCCGGCCATCGACAACCATGGCCATGTGGGGGAGCAGAGGTGAAGCCCGACGAGGACTACGTCCACACCTTTTCTGCAACTGGGCCGACTACGAATAACACGGGTACGCGCTCTACCTGCTCTGCAACTGCGTCAACGGCGATAAGGGGATCATTGTGTTAGCTGCCGTACGTCCATTTTGGTGTTTCGGGAGGGCTAGGCTGGGAACCCAGGATCTTCGTTAATGAAATCTATTTGATTACTAGTGGTTTCGTAGTAACACACCCTGCTAGTAAGATTTACGTTTGTGCTTAGATCTCAGATATATACTACCTCCGCGTTGCTCTCACAGATTACAAGTATCTCAATGTGATGTTCGTGAAATACACTTTCAGGATGCATAGTTACTTTAAGTACAGTTCTACACATTCTCATACAAAAATAATGGTCAAGTTGTCACCGGCCCTGAAGATAATATCAATACACCAAACGAGTTGTGCTATGACTTGGTGTGTGGGTACTACATACTTAGCAAGTCCCGTTATTGTTGTAGTCAAATAAGCATTTTTATAAGAAAAATAACAGCATAGTACAGGCAATGATACCAGTTCTGTGTAATGAGGCACACATCAATGTAAAATAATTGGCTAGCTTGTACAGGCAATGATACTAGTACAGACAAAATTGTTTTTTGAAAATACCAAAAGTTAAACCTCAAATAGTGTTGAAGAGGTTTTGTCTATACTTTAAAGTTAGACCTCTTCATGCATATGTTCTACGTTTTGAGGTACTTTTTGCTTCCTCTACTTCTAGCAATTCGACCGTTTAGGAAACGAGAGAATTCGGTGGTATTTTATCTTGTTTCAGACCACCATATCTGAGAGAAAAATTAATAATATCAATAGCCACCCCCGTATGCATATATATACATATTAAAGATGACATGTATATCAGACGCTTACCCAAGAGAGGGAGGAATAGCAAGCTTCTTTTTTTCCACCGACTCGCATAACTTCCAAATATATGTGAAATAGATCATAATTAGTTATACAAAATTAAATTTCAAATATTTGATCGTCTCAGATTTTGTTGTCGAGATGATAATATGTAATTCCTAGCTCTCATACAGTAACCACTTTTCTAACACTTGTTTGGGGAATAAATTGGTACCATTAATATTAGGTCGAGGGTTAAGAAAATGGAAGAAAAATAAGAGGACTTAATTTTGTAGATCTTTACCAATTCTGAAATGATAAGTTTCGTCCTCGTCGAAAATTTTCCCATTCTTCAAGCAACCAACAAAACCGATTCTCATCTTCACAAGCATGAATGCGATTAACATTGTATTTGGTGCGACTAAATTGTTGGTAAAAATATATATATCATGAAATTTGAGAATAACACACCTTGCTACCAACGGTTACTACTTCGGCACCAGGGTTACCAAATAGCAACCGTTGTTACCAAGGTGTGTTATTCTCAAATTTCATGTTATATATATTATATTTCAGCAATTTAGTAGCAATAAATACAATGTTAATCACATCCATGCTTGTGAAGGTGAGATTGATTTTTGTCGGTTGCTTCGAGAATGGAAAAGTTTTCGGCAAGTATGAAATTTAACATTTCAGACTTAGTAAAAGATCGACGAAATCAAGCTCTCTCAATTTTATTCCATATTCTTAACCTCCGACCGAATATTCATGACACTAACTTGTTCATCAAATAGGCGTTGCAAAAGTGGTTCCTGTATGGGGGCAAGAAATTACAGGTCATCAACTTGATAAGAAAATTTCAAACGATCAAATGTTTGAAATGTAATTTTGTGAAACTAATTATGATCCATTTCATCTATATATTGGGAACGTCGCGAGTGGGTGAAAAATAGAAGCTTGCCAATCCTGCCTAAGCGTCTCATATAAATGTCATCTTTGATATATATAAATATAAGCATAATGGATGGTTGTTAATATTTTTTTTAGTTGCTAAAAAATACTATCGAATTCTTGGTTTTCATACATGATCGACTTGCTGGAAATAGAGGAAGCAAAAATGACATCAAAACATGTGGTGGATGCATGACGAAAGAAATCACCGCGTGTTACTTTTATATTGTGAGTTCCATTGGGATTATTTGGATAAACTCAAATAAGTGTGGTTCTCTAATTATGTTTTATTTGGCCGCATGCTTTTTTTCTCGATAAAGGGAGTTTTTATTACTTAAAGAGTTTTAAGCATTACACCCGGCCTCTGCACAACTAAGGTGCACACATCCTCACAAGTTCAACCGTCTCCACATAACGACAAAAATAAAAGGCGAATTACATATCATAATGAGAAATTGTAAGAACGCATATGCTGGAGGAGGACATATCCGAAGATCATGCTGCCATCCATTGAGCGAGAACAGCTCCCTGACCACGGTCTCCAAACGCGCAGCCGCCTCGGAAACTAGGTCCCGATGCTCCACCCGCTGTAGTGGCAGCCAGGAACGAATCATCGCCGTGCACCGATAGATAACCTGCATAAAGGAAACAACTTTGTTATTGAAAACCTTGTCATTTCTACATAGCCAGAGCGACCAAATAACGGCAATCGATCCCATCCTAATACGCATCTTGAACCTAGGATCCACACCATATGCTAGAAATGCTTTAGGCAATTATGTGTGCTGTTGAGAACTTGGGCTTCACTTGTCGGTCAGGTTTGTGTGAAGTCTCTTTCTTCACCGGAAAGAAATATATTTCTGCTACTTGCTCGAGGTAATTAGTTTTCTTTACTCTCAAGGCGATTAATTTTCGTTCTGCTACTTGCTTTAAGCGTTGGCTCTCCTTTGAAGTAATAAAATCTCATGATACAATGCTTTCAAGATGGCTGACCACGACCACTGCGAGATAACGTTTCATGACTCGCTCTCAAGAAGAAAGACACATGTAGCTGTTAAAAATGTATCGTACTAATCTAATGACTCGCTCTCAGGAAGAAAGGCGCTCTCAGAAACGCCACTGATCGGCCGAAGGCTTCGGCGCGAGACACAAGGCATCGACCTAGCTTCGGTGCCAGTTTGGCGCTGAGCTGCACAATGTCGGCGCCGACGTTGTTGGCGCCAGATCTAAGAATAGTTTCGTCGGGAGATTAGACTTGACATTAGTTCGGCCGGGGCCATTTTTTATTTTAGCGAAGAAAATACGAGCACGGTCGCACTGCACCAGCGACCACGACAGCTGCTTTTCCCTGAGGTGTCCCCCGAGTCAAGAGGATCGAGGGGTCCTTGTCCCGTGCAGAACCCCATCACCGATCGATTCCACGGCACTGCACATATGGCACCTAGACAAACTTTTCCCTGTTTGGGTCGTTCCATGCTGTCTCCCGCACGCCCAAGACAAGACGTCCTATCTCGTCACGGAGCACCTTCGTTCGTGTACACAGTACACACGATCTCCTCGTCCAGCATTTCCTCCATTTACTACCGTGATGATCATGTCTTCAGGTGAATCTGGTTTGTGGGGAGCAGCGGTTTTCTTTATGCGGCCGGGAGAACCTCGTTTTATGTTGGTTTTTTCTGTTTGGAAATCCAGTTAGAGGGGTGCCTTCTTCACTCAAATGAATCTAAAGCCCGGGCCGTGGTATCTGAGATCCATGGATTACAAATTGCTCTGAAGAATAGCGCCATGGTGCAAGATGGCTTAATTCCTGCCATCCTCACCCTCTACATGCACCACCAATCCACCATACATAGATGTCAAAGCTAGATCGCATTAGCATCTGATCTGCCCATCCCTTGATTATTCGCCCCTTCTTCTAAGTAGAGAAATGCTAACATCTAAGCACATCACTCCTATTGATGGATTACTAATTAATTAGGAGCTACTGTTGGTGCTGCTGCTTTGGGCGTCCCTTTGTGCTCTCAACTGCTTGTAGCTGTCGAAGAACTCCTTGTTCTCCTTCTCCAGCTCCTTCCACACCGTGGAGGTGACGACCGGCTGCACGTCGGCGCGCTTGGACAGCGCCTCCATGCACTCCTCCATGCTCATCCCGAAGGTCATGCACTTCTCTATCAGGTGGTGCACCTACAGAACAGGACGCAAATTATTAAACAGCCTTAATCATGAAATAGTCATTCTTGACAGAGAAATCGATGCCCTGTGTACATGCATGTGATCGTGTCTCGGGTGCTCCCGGCTGGCTACAAGAAAGGGAAGGAACTGGAAATTGATCGAGGGGCCGAGGATCAAGATGACTGCACATACCATGCGGATGTAGGACGCCGGAGAGTCGTCCCCCAGGGCCATTCCTCTCCGAGCTAGCTCGACCTGATGAGCTCGGTTCTCTTCCTCTTCCTCGGGAAGTCCTGCTACGCCGTAATCGCAATCTGATCGACTGTGTGTGTTATGGATTCGTGTGATGATAAGGCGTGCAGAGTCGACAGAGGAGGAAGCTATTTATACATGCGCCATGGATGAGGACACCGCGGAGCTCGCCGGCGCCCCTGGGACGAGCCCATGGACCGCTCTCATCTTTCACCTGGGCATGACGGTGTCACCTGGGGAGGGTGGGTGCATGGGCGCGGTGCGGGGAGATGGGGTGTCAAGGCGGGCACGGGCGTTCACGTGGGCGCCGGCAGGCGATTGGAGGAGAGACAATTCGCGGGGGCACTGGACAGGGATGTCGTGGCAAATATCTAATCTCTATTCCCTCTATAGGAATCAGGAGGAAGCGTCCAGGTGGAAAGGCACCTCGTGCCTTCACGTGCCACCTGGCCCAGCCCGCCCACGTCGCGACGCCCAAACTTTCCTCCATGCATCTTTCTCTTTGGGCTACTGTTCCGCTCGCTGCCTGCATTCCCTCACAGTCACAGACTCACAGTAGTGTGGCATTATTACTAACTACAAGTGGAATTTGGTGCCGGCGACACGCAGCACCCCCGTATTTAAAAATGTCGAAATCTGAAAATAAAGTTAGTTCGAACGGTTTTTATTTTCTGAAAATTGTTGAAATAAAAGGGTACCACATGTGAGAAATCTAATTTTTTAAAAAAGATTTATGTGATGCGGTTAAATATTTATTGGCTGGAACGACATGCTGCACCCGCTGTATTTAAAAATGTCGAAATTTAAAAATCAAGTTAGTTCGAACGATTTTTATTTTCTGAAAATTGTCGGAGTAAAAGGATACCACTTGTCAGAAACTTAACTTTTTTAAAAAATGTTTTAGAAAAGGACGAGATTCACGTTAATTTATTTGATGCGGCTAAATATTTATCGTCTGGAAATTATCACGATAGTTTTTTTTCTTTTTTCGAATTGGCAGTGGGTAATATTGTTTAGAAATACAATGGGCATTTATTAGGTCGTGTGGAAAGTTTGATTTTTTTTTTTAATTTGGAAATTCATCTATTTTTTCAATTGTGCACAATGGTATGTGTTTTTAAATTAGAAGTTGAAAATGGCAACATCATGAAATTGTTTAAGTTTGGAAATCATTGAAATTCAAAAAAAAAATCATTTTTAAAAGGTCGGATTTTAGAGATTGCTCAAATTTGGGAATTGCTATGACCGGGAAAATTTACGTTTTAAAAAACGTTTAGATCTTAAAAATTGTTGAAAGTGGAAACGTACATGTCACGTTCATAAAATAATCGACCTTCAAAGAGTTTTTTTGGAGGGTTTAAATTTGAATTTTGGATAGAAATGGTCCAAATTGGTTATTTGTTTTCCTAAAATTTTGCCATATGTTGAGAAATTTGAATTTTCCAAACATGTTTGTTTCTTTGTCGTGAATAACTGTTTTTATGGTTTAAAGATGTTTAGGTTTTAAAGTTGTTCAAATTAGAAAGTTTTTAAGATTTGGATACTGTAGCTGCGTAAGGATTTTTTTTTGTAAGAAATGCGAGGTCTTTTCCACAAAAAGCGGTGTGCGGGGACTTTTGATGCAAAAAAAATTTATTCCAGAGGGCCGATCTATGTTTTTTTTGGAAAACATGATGGTTTTACTGCAAAAAATGGTGAGCGCTATAGAAATGCATATCTATATGTCTGTCGAAATAAAAAGGCTAAAACATGAGAGTTGTTTGGAAGAGTGATGTGCGTCTGCTTGTGAAAGGAAAATCCAACCGGATGACTGAGCGTGACGAATTTGACAAAATTCGTTGAATGTGTTGACGATTTTGAATCATAAATTAAGAAGCTAGAGTGAACAAAATTCGAAACCGATCACGGGAATGGAATCTGTTCATCAACGCGAAAGCACGATGTTTTTTTCTGCAAAAAAAAAAAAGGAAAATGCTACAATGCCGCGACAATGTAGACTGCTACAGTGTAAAACAGTACTTACTGTAGCAGCTACAGCGGCCGGTGGCTGACAGGCCGCGAAAGTGTCCGTTTAGCGATCTCTCAGCGATCGACGACTGTAGCTTAGCTACAGTGGTACTGTAGATTGCTACAGTGTTCTACAGTGATGCGATCTGCGCCGTCAGCCGGCGATCGGACGGCCCACACTACACGCCCATGACGGTTTTGTAGAAAACCCCTTCCTTTATTGACAAATCAACCCGTAGTCCATATCTTTACGAAGAAAAGGACCTACATAAAATTAAAGCAAAATACGAGGATTTTTTTGCAAATATGTCCAGAACGCCTCCTTCCCTCCTCCTTCTCCGCGCGATGCCGGAGCCGCCGCGGCGCCGCCGACGCTCTCCACGGCCGCTACGCGCCTCCGCGTCCAAATCTAGGCACACGGAGGGCTCCGCCGTCCTCGCCTCCGCCTCCTGCCCGCGCGCCGCCCGCCGGGACGCCAAATCCACGCCGGAATCGCCGTCGCCGCGGTCCGTGCCCGTCGCGGCGTTATGTGCTCGCCGGCGACGTTCCGGCCACGATATGCGGCCGCGCCGCCACCTGCGGGTCGTCCGCACCACGCTGCGTCCGACGAGCTCACCCCGCTTCCTAGCTCGCTCGGACGCGGCGGCGCCAAGTTCGCCGTCGCCGCGGCAGCTCCGGCCACTGCCGACGTCAGCGCGACGTCGCAGTTGGCCTGGGCTGGCCAGGCGGGCCGGCTGTTGGGCTGGGCCGCTTCCCGTACGCCGGCTCGGCCTTTTCTTCTTCTTTAATTTCTGTTTTTCTATTTCCCAAAACATTTCAAACTTTCCAAATAAAACTTCAAATAAATTCAAATCAGTTTCAAAAAAATTTAAATAATAGATACCAAAATAATCATTTGACATACTTTGCAACCTTTCCCAAATTATTTCAAATTTAGAAAAAGTTCAAAGAATACATAAACGCTCATTTGACACCTCTACGTCTTTTTGTAAAATTTGGATTTCATAATTATCTTTTGAACTCAAGTAAAATCCAGAAAAAGTAATATCACAAATACCATTCAACATGACAAGCCCAATAAAATAATTTGTTACAAAACTTCTTATTTAAATAAAGTTCCATAAATCATCTAAATACAATTACCCTTTTGTACCATGGTTTCAAAAATATCAAAATAAAACTACCACAAATGTGAATATCAAAAAATGGCTGTTCCAGGCTTATTTTCAAATAGATGTAATTAAATCGAAGAACAAATTGTAAGATATAACATGCTTCAACTAATTTAAAACACTTCATAGATATTATTTTAGGGTATTCAAACAAATTCCAAAAAAAAATACTACATTGCTGCAAAAACATTAACTTTAACTCCATCCACCATGAAAATATGAAAAAATAAATATCAAAATGACCACAACAATAAATGCCAATTAATTACGTCATATGACCAAAATTCCAAATTTAAGTATTTAAACCTTACAAATGTTTACCACATTTGATTATTTGACAAACATAAAAAGACATCGTACCTGAAAAACTTCCCGAATTTAACGAATTTCAAAATCTGAACATTTTTTAGCCCTAAGCTTCCTTCGCATTTTAGTAATTTCCAAATTTGCACAATTTTAAAATATGCACATTTCCAAATATAAATTCTACCACGACACCGCCGCATACAAATTTGAATTTTCCCAAAATTAAAATTCACACAAATATTCACAAAGGCTGCATCGTGCCGACGCGCATGCATTCCCTACAATTAAATGGAGCTGAATTTCAAAAAAGAAAAATACATATACATATCCTGCATTTCCACTGCTTATTTGTCTTAATTAAATATGACATAACACAAACATAAACTTATGTCAATTTGAACATTTCAAATTGCAAAAAAATTTGGAGCCAATAAATTTCGCAGAATTCTTACACTTTCAAATGAAAACTACTTACAACAAAATACATACATTTTTGAGCAATATAACTTGCCGAACATTTGGAGACAACCATAATCAAACATTCAAATTTGCCAATTATTCGAAATTACCGTAGCATTTCTAAAAGTTTTAAATCGTTCAACATTTGGATATAACTCAAACACATTTTCTCTAATTATAGTTGATAATTCGTGGCAACACACAAACATATTTAAATACTTCAAAATGCTAAATATTTGGCTATTCTCTAACCTACATAAAAATTGTTCAGAAAAAATAAACACTAACTACATATAGCAAAACACAAAGCATAGTTCAACAATTCAAAATAGTCAAAATTTGGATGCAACATAGACGAACTTTGCCCATTTGTTAGCACGAATCCACAAAATATGCTAAAATATTATTTGGAAAAAAAAAGAAACATGTTTCATCATTTCAAATTGCTAAAATATTTGAGATTCCCTCAAATAAATCAACATGCTTGAAAAAAAAAATTGATACTTGCTAATGCCAAAATACAAACAAATTTAAGCAATTGAAACTACCTAATATTTGTATACTGATGACTCCCAAGTGCAGGAGATCGTTGAAGTCTTCGCTGTGTAAGTATTAGTATCGACCCCACGAGGAGTAGAAGGTATAAGTATTTATCCTCTCAAATAAGAGTGTCACTTCCCTTATTATCTATGCACTAGACAAACTAAAATGATGCAAGTGTTTTTGGTTTTTTAGTGGAATAGATGCAAAGCTGAAAATAAAATATGATGAGTGAAAGCTCTCAAAGAGAGAGAAAGCCCAATCCCCTATGCAGCAAGAGGACAAGCAAGAGGACATTTTGTCAAGTTTTAATCTTCTTTGGACGGAGCCATAATTAGGTGTAGCTAAATAAATAAACTAAACCCCTTATGATGGATCATGTGGCCAAGTAAATGACTGCACAAGAATTATTAAGACATAAAGTCCCACCATAGCATTACACTCTAAGGTCCCCGATATAAATCCCCTCCTAATGTAACTTCATGTATCGGTCTCAGGTTTACGTGCCCTCCCAAGTCTCCCTCAATTCATTAAACTAGTGTGAAACACCTTCATGCATTACTCAATGTATGGTGCACTTCATACATTGTACATCAAGACAATCATAAAAGATAAAAACTTGACTAAATACTCAATACATGTTAAGTAGAAATCATTGCCAATCCATCCTATGCCCCCAGGAACACGAGAGAACTACTCATAACGCGAAGACATGGTATGATTCAATGGTATAAGTGATACAACACAATCTGAAAATATAATCTCCCCACTAAACAATGACAAGTAACAATTCACAAACATGTAGAATAGTACTTAGACAATAGCTAGGGTTCGAACAATCTCAAACTATGAGGGGGATGAAGTGGATCACGAAGATGGTGATGGAGATGGTGCTGGTCTTCACGGTGGCGATGATGGAGAAGTTCTTGCTGTAGATGTTGATGATGAACACGCCGGAGGGGGGTGGAGCCCTCCGGAGGCGATTCCGGCGGCGTTTCCCCCCTCCGATCTTCTCCGGCGGCAGCCTTCTGACTCTCTGTTTCGTGGTTCTGTGTTTCTCCGCCGCCTCCTTTCGCGAAACGCCAGGGGACCTTTTTTATAGGCTTTTTAGGTCAAGACGGAGTCGGTGGACGAAAGATCGACGGCCACGGAGCTCCGAGGGGAAACGAGCTGGGCCCACGCGGCCATGTACTTTAGGCCGCGTGGGACCCTCCCATTTCCAGCCTGTTGGGCTTCTGGTCTTCAATTTAAGCCCATTGCGTTCGTCTCGAAAATTCTGAACCGTGCTCTTTGACCTTGCCCTTTTTGGAGTCCCGAAGCTCCCGGAAAGTCTGAAACACTAAAAAAGACGTTTTCTGGAAAAACAGGGTTAATTCCAAATAAATGGGAAAACTATGAATATTCCCAAAATCATTATAAAACATTGATATAACCCTTATATGATGCAAATATGATTGGAATATAAGCAATTAAAGTGCAAAGTTCATGTATGCATTTTACATGCATCAACATCCCCAAGCTTAATCCATGCTCGTCCTCGAGTATGAAGATGATAAAACTAACATGGACTTTGCAATTTAATACTTAACAATGAATATCAAAGATGATTACTATTGCTACATATAGTCAAATGATTCATTCTTCAAAGGAGTAGCAATATGCAAATAGTTTATGAAGTGATATCAAGTATTCAAGACAAGGATGTTCATTGATAGTTCACAAAGTGTAACATAACAGATAGTAGTATGGACCACATGTATGCATAATGATAAGTATGGACATCCTACATTGGTCATAGAGTGATGATGAAAATCTGAATATGATAGGTGGACACTTTGGAAAGATGTATATATGAGTAGAGGTAAAGCATGCATAAGTTTCATCTAACTTCCAAACTCTCTACTTAAGTTAATGATTGCAATATGGTAATCTTGGTGTCAAGCTCTCATTGCCCCTATCATAGCATCTTGAATGATTAAGTTTAAAGTGAAAGCAAATATGAGTAGTGTGCTTGACAAAGTAAAGGTTGAATGTCTCATGCCCCTTGAATACAAGTACCTACACCATGTGTTACTCAACTTGGAAACAAAGCAAGTTCAATTAAATATCATTGTAAGTAATAGTATCATCAAGAGCGTCAACTGGGGTACCTCTTGTCCCAGGATATGGAACAAGCCCATATCAAAATGACAAGACAAACAAAAAAATGAACAATCTCAACACCCTTTTTATTTACCATTGGAATAGCTTTTTATTGTAAGGTGTATCACAGACGGTTCACCATAGCATGTAAGTAAATTTCCACCATGAATGATGCATGGCTTAGATTAGCGGCCCAGGCGTCTCTCTAACCATTTATACAAACTCATTTAAACTACTCATTTCCTCATTTATTTCACCATGATAAGCATCCATAAACAAAAGTACATGATATCAACTAAATATAAATGAGTGCATGTTGAAAGCTTCCATGTGACAGCACATATGGGCTAACTCCAACCAAAACATTTTCAAGCCATAACATCATAATTTAATCACAATGGGTCATGTTTTATTTATGCAATAAAAGTAAATGTGCATCAAGTTCGTGAGAGCTATATAACCAACTTTTCCATAACAATCAATAACATAACATTTTCATTCAGAGGTATAGATAATACAAATAACATGATAAACATACTCGGAATAGCATAAAGCTAATAGGTAGATATGGTGGACTCACTGGAAAACTTTGGTTGAAGGTGTTGGAAACAAGTTTTTGCTTGTTGGAGTTTTTGGGCTAGCAAAAGGGAGAAAGTTGACCATCTAGATGCATGCATGAGTGTCCATAGAACTAACTAATCCATGTTAAACCAAGTAAAATAACAATCAGCACCAAAACATGAATAAGTGATAGCTCTACAAAAAGAATTTGCAAACTATTACTCATAAACAAGCTCATGAATCATGCAACTATATGTATCATTAAAAATCAAGTCAAACATCCCTTTTCCCAATCTTATAAAAGCATCCAACATATTTCAACCCATATTTCCAGTAGCTCTCTCATATATAATTGATAGTGTGGTGGTCTCTCAAGACTCAAACAAAAACAAAAAAACGACGCTCCAAGTTTATGCGATAAAGTGTTTCGATCGAAAAACAGAAGTTGGACGTGTGCAAACCGAGAGTGTGTAGGTCCAGCGGGGTTGTCTTCACATCCCCAAGCTTATGGTCTTCACCATCCTTGGATAGCTCTTGGTGCATCTCCTCCAATCCCTGTGAAAAAACTTCAAAACACCGTTTCTCCCATCTCTTTTCTGTGGGGTGCATTAATAGTGATAAACAAATAGGTTCCTTGCTGCATATAATCCTTGAACAAAAATTCATATGAATGTCCAGAAAGTGTATAATGTTGTATGCCTACTCATAAACTCAATTGGATCAAAAAGATTCAACTTAAAAGCTCAAAGCATGCATCAAACAAAATGGGACAGAATCTGTCCAGAAAAACAGCAGCAGCAAAACGTATTTTTCTACCCTACCAAACTTTCTCGAAAAATTCCGAAAAAATTCATGCATACAGAGGATGAAAAGTTGCAACTACAGTTCAAATATGAGCTCATTCGGAGTTACAGAATAAGAATTAAAAATCATACCGTGCACTGATTCGTGCAGGAATAAAATCTCCGAACGCTATAAGCAACTTTTCAAGACCAAAATGGGTAAAACTTGGCACTTTATTAAAAACTCCAGAAACTAACTAGACACAAAATCTCTTGTTACAGCAAGAGGACACAAAGAAAAATCACACACAAAAATAACCGGGTTGCCTCCCGCAAAGCGCTTTCTTTATAGCCATATAGCTAGGCTTGATAGTTTTAATGATGCTCCCATAGGAATAAGAGTTGAATATAAAAGAGCATCAAGAAGCAAATATCAAACACATTTAAGTCTAACCCACTTCCTATGCATTGGGATCTTGTAAGAAAATAAATCAATAAAGCACAAAGTGACTAGCATAGGAAGGCAAAGCAAGTGCAACTTCAAAATTTTCAACAAAAAGAGAGGAGACTTAATATTATTGTGATATGAAATCATGTCTCCCTCTCTCATAAAAACTTTCAGTAGCATCATTGATAAACCACAATATAACCATCACATGAAACATTCTTATCATGATCCACATGCATAAAAGTATCATTACTCTCCACATAAGCATAAACAGTTTCATTAGGAATAGTGGGAGTAAAACATTCATAATAATCATTGTAATCATCATATATAGGAGGCATAATAATCACATAAACTTTATACTCAATAGTGGGTGGACTGAAAATATCATATTCATCATCATAAATGGGAGACATAGTATCATCAAACAAGTCAAAGAACCTCCCCAAGCTTAGATGATTGCAAGATATAAAGAAACCTCCCCAAGCTTAGTCTAGTGCATACAAGAATAGAAACTTAAGCGCTACGCTCCCCGGCAACGGCGCCAGAAAACTGTCTTGATGACTCCCAAGTGCAGGAGATCGTTGAAGTCTTCGCTGTGTAAGTATTAGTATCGATCCCACGAGGAGTAGAAGGTATAAGTATTTATCCTCTCAAATAAGAGTTTCACTTCCCTTATTATCTATGCACTAGACAAACTAAAATGATGCAAGTTTTTTTTGGGTTTTTTGGTGGTATAGATGCAAAGCTGAAAATAAAATATGATGAGTGAAAGCTCTCAAAGAGAGAGAAAGCCCAATCTCCTATGCAGCAAGAGGACAAGCTTGAGTGGTGTTTCTTATGCGTGGAAAACATTCCCAAGGGCTACATGGATTTCATGGCAAAAATATTTCTAGAACAACAACGTAAACATTTTGTCAAGTTTTAATCTTCTTTGGACGGAGCCATAATTAGGTGTAGCTAAATAAATAAACTAAACCCCTTATGATGGATCATGTGGCCAAGTAAATGACTGCACAAGAATTATTAAGACATAAAGTCCCACCATAGCATTACACTCTAAGGTCCCCGATATAAATCCCCTCCTAATGTAACTTCATGTATCGGTCTCAGGTTTACGTGCCCTCCCAAGTCTCCCTCAATTCATTACACTAGTGTGAAACACCTTCATGCATTACTCAATGTATGGTGCACTTCATACATTGTACATCAAGACAATCATAAAAGATAAAAACTTGACCAAATACTCAATACATGTTAAGTAGAAATCATTGCCAATCCATCCTATGCACCCAGGAACACGAGAGAACTACTCATAACGCGAAGACATGGTATGATTCAATGGTATAAGTGATACAACACAATCTAAAAATATAATCTCCCCACTAAACAATGACAAGTAACAATTCACAAACATGTAGAATAGTACTTAGACAATAGCTAGGGTTCGAACAATCTCAAACTATGAGGGGGATGAAGTGGATCACGAAGATGGTGATGGAGATGGTGCTGGTCTTCACGGTGGTGATGATGGAGAAGTTCTTGCTGTAGATGTTGATGATGAACACGCCGGAGGGGGGTGGAGCCCTCCGGAGGCGATTCCGGTGGCGTTTCCCCCCTCCGATCTTCTCCGGCGGCAACCTTCTGACTCTCTGTTTCGTGGTTCTGTGTTTCTCCGCCGTCTCCTTTCGCGAAACGCCAGGGGACCTTTTTTATAGGCGTTTTTAGGTCAAGACGGAGTCGGTGGACGAAATATCGACGGCCACGGAGCTCCGAGGGGGAAACGAGCTGGGCCCACGTGGCCATGTACTTTAGGCCGCGTGGGACCCTCCCATTTCCAGCCTGTTGGGCTTCTGGTCTTCAATTTAAGCCCATTGCGTTCGTCTCGAAAATTCTGAACCGTGCTCTTTGACCTTGCCTTTTTTGGAGTCCCGAAGCTCCCGGAAAGCCTGAAACACTAAAAAAGACGTTTTCTGGAAAACAGGGTTAATTCCAAATAAATAAGGGAACTTGTGAATTATTTCCAAAATCATTATAAATCATTGATATAACCCTTATATGATGCAAATATGATTGGAATATAAGCAATTAAAGTGCAAAGTTCATGTATGCATTTTACATGCATCATATACATTGTACGTGCACTTCACCTAATTATGGATTAAACAGTAATAAATGCTCGCAAAATACATTTTCTCTAATTATACTATGCAATCAAACAAAAAAAATACCATCCATTATTTGCGCTACTTATGGCATAGTGCAAACATATTTCAAGATTTCAATTCGACGAATATTTGGAGAAAATCCAAGTTAATTCCCTCCAATTATGAATTGAATTTAATAAATGTCCATATAATGTACTCCATTTGATTATAGAGTTCAATTAAATTTTCAAGGCAAAATACAAACTTATTATATCTTCTAAAATTGTTTAATATTCAAAGACAATTTAACTGAAACCTCTCCAATTATGCACACAAAATTAAAAAAAAGGCTCCATTCACTAAATGTGCACAAAAAATAAATACCCATTTCCTCTAATTATGTATTGAATTTAACAAATTCCAAACCTCTCCAATTATGCACACAAAATTAACAAAAAATGCTCCATTCACTAAATGTTCACAAAAAATAAAGACCCATTCCCTCTAATTATGAATTGAATTTAACAAATTCCCTTACAATGCATTTTCTCAGACTATGAAGTTAAATTAAATATTTCCATATTTATAACAAATTACAAAGATACTTAACCACTCCAATTTGTGGAATTAAAGTAATTCAACGCATGATGTTCATTTACAATAATACACGTTTTAGTACAAATATGCAGAGAATATAAGAAATCTTTTTATTTCATTTAAGTGATTTTGTTACTTAATCTTCTCAGTTCTAAACCATTCATTTAATACACTTTAGACATATGCAATATTTTAATAAAGCATTGTTCCTGAAATATTACAGCACCATATCGCCAATAAAAATTAAAAAACTAACAAACGCGCGTCGTGACGACGCGCCGAAATTCCACTAGTGTAACCATAGGCTAGTAACATTTTATACCGCCACGAAACGGTAGGTACTCGTGACTCGTGAGGCAAGAGGAGGCGATCGTGAAGCCAACCTAAAACGCCCTTTCGTCGGCGACTGTACAGCATGCACCGGCCCAATGAGCAGGATCAAGTGGACCGGCTGCTGGCCTTTCAGACAAAATGCTTGCGTGGAGCGCGGGCCGGAGCTTGGGGGCTTACATGGCGGGTAGCTGGCACGCATGCACGGCGGCACACCGCCTGCCTCCCTGCGCTGATCCGTCGGTCCCAAAATTTCGCGTTCAAATCCATTGGTCCCGAGTCAGAATGGCCGCTAGCGCTGTCCTACACTCGCTTGCACACAGAGGAGATACCGGATGCCCTCTGATTCAGTGACCGGACCATTTTTTAAATAGTATTTTTTTTAGCTGTAAAATGAGAGCCAGAGATGTCAATTAACATTTTACACTCTAGGCCTTTCGTGTTGGGTCATAAGGTGTTCTTTTGTGAGATGTGCTTATAGGCCGTGAGAAAACTACAGGCCCATATTGGACCAGGCTGAATGCAAGGAGCTTGGCCCATTTTGCTACGCTTTCCTTATATGTTAGTTCTTATAAGCGTAGCTAATGTCGTGGTTTAGGTGGCGCCGCGACAGTCAAGGAAATTCGCGATCTTGCGAAGGAACATGCCCCTACAGTGCTATGCATTCAGGAGACCCAATTGTTAAAGATTAGGGTAGAAGGCTTAGCACGCTCTCTAGGTTTTGATCAAGCTTATGTTGTAGGCAGCTCAGGTCGAAGTGGCGGCTTGGGGTTGTTTTGGAATAATGGTGTAAACATAGAGATTTTACCTTACTCTCAATATCACATAGATTCTATCGTGTCTTCCCCTTCGATGGAACCTTGGCGTCTAACATGTGTGTATGGAGAGGCACAAGTCAGCGAGCGTCATAAAACTTGGGACTTGCTGAAGTTTATAAAGTCATCATATCCGCACCGTGGCTGTGCATTGGTGATTTTAATGAGGTACTCCGCAAGGAGGAACACGAGGGTGTCCAGGAGCGCAGCAATGCGCAAATAGCAGCCTTTCGTGAGACGGTGGACGTGTGCGGACTTGCCGACCTTGGCTTCACCGGAGTGAACTGGACTTTTGAGAAGAATGTAGCCGGTGGAACTTATTGCCGTGTACGCCTAGACAGAGCCCTAGCTACCCCTAGCTGGTGTGCTCGATATCCACTTGCAGAAGTGCAACACTTATCAGTGGCGGCGACGTCGGATCATCTCCCCATCCTCCTCAAGCTTGAGCCGTCCCCGACTGCTGAGAGGAACACGAGACCTGTTTTCAGGTATGAAACGATGTGGGAAACACATTCGGAATTCACTCCAATGCTGGAGCGAACATGGACTGAGGGGGAGGAAGGAAACACGATGCAAGACCTTCAGGAGAAGTTGAAATCCCTCTCGGGCTCCTTATCCTCGTGGGGGGCATCCACTTTCGGACATGTCCGCAAGGAAATAAAACGGCTCAAGAGAGAGCTGGAAACTTTATGAGCTGCTCCTCTCTGAGTTGGTCCTTCGTACGAGGAGCTCAAAGCTGCAGCTCGGTTAGTAGAATTACAGTACAGAGAGGAGATGATGTGGCGCCAACGATCCCGAGTACAATGGCTGTCGGAGGGCGACAAGAACACACATTTCTTTCACCAAAGGGCCAGCAGGCGCAAGAAAAAGAATAAGATATCGAGACTAAAACGAGACTAAAACGACCTGATGGTTCGATTACTGAGGATCCGCTGCAGCTACAGCAGATATCTCGGGACTTTTACGATGATCTTTACAGATCAGAAGGCACTAGTGGCATGGATGAGGTTCTTGCAGCAGTTCCTACGTCCGTTACAGCAGAGATGAATGCCAGCCTGACTGCTCCATTCAAAGAGCAGGAAATAAAAAATGCTCTCTTTCAGATGTTCCCCACAAAGGCCCCTGGCCCGGATGGGATCCCAGCACATTTCTTTCAGCGACACTGGGATTTATGTGGGAAAGAAGTGACTAATTCGGTCATGAGGATCCTGAAAGGAGAAGATGATCCGGAAGGTATAAACAAAACTTTCATTGTTCTAATTCCAAAGGTGGCGCAACCGGAGGAGCTGGGAAAATTTCGTCCTATAAGTTTATGCAACGTGATTTACAAAATAGCCTCAAAGGTTCTTGCCAATAGGCTAAAAGTTATCCTCCCAGAGATTATTTCAGAGGAGCAGTCCGCTTTTGTACCGGGAAGGCTGATCACGGACAATATCATTACGGCGTACGAGTGCTTACATTTCATGAAGAGAAACGGAGCCAAGAAGCACCGGCATTGTGCGCTGAAATTGGACACGCGCAAAGCATATGATTGGGTAGAATGGATTACCTACAGGTGATCATGCTCCGCATGGGTTTTAGTGACCGTTGGGTACAGCTGATTATGAAGATGATTACATCAGTATCCTTTTCGGTTCTTTTTAATGGAAAGCCACTGGAGGAATTCCGCCCCTCTAGAGGAATCCGTCAAGGAGACCCAATCTCCCCTTACTTGTTTTTGATAGCAGCAGAGGGCCTTTCTGGCCTATTAAAACAGAGTCATCAGTCATCGCATCTCGAAGGAATCCAGGTGGCTCCCACTGCCCCCGCAGTAAACCATCTCCTTTTTGCGGATGATAGCCTGCTTTTCGTCAAAGCGAGTGAGGAGGGAGCACGGGAAACCCTGGCTCTTTTGGACAAATATTGTTTAGCTTCTGGACAAAGAGTGAACTTAGACAAGTCATCAATCTTCTTTAGCAAGGGATGTCCAGAGGTGATACGACAATCTGTCAAGGATATTCTCCAGGTCCCAAATGAAACTTTAAACGAGAAGTATCTTGGCATGCCCTCCGATGTGGGCCGATCCTTGAATGGTGCATTCAGGTTCTTGAGAGACCGAGTTTGGACAAGAATCCAGGGATGGATAGAGCAGATCCTCTCGGCTGGGGGAAGGATGTTCTTATCAAATCGGTGGTACAAGCTATTCCGACGTTCTCTATGTCATGTTTTAAACTTCCAAGAGGTTTGTGCTTACAAATCAACACCTTGATTCGGAATTTTTGGTGGGGAAGCAAGAATGGAAAAAGGAAGACACATTGGGTCTCCTGGGAGATTATGTGCTCACCAAAGGCTGACGGTGGGTTGGGGTTCAGAGATATTGAGCTCTTTAATCTATCACTACTTGCACGGCAAGCCTGGCGCTTATTACAAAACCCAGATACTTTGAGTGCATGGATATTGAAAGCAGTTTACTTCCCCACGACTGACCTACTTGAGGCTACATTGGGTGCACACCCGTCGCAAGTTTGGAGGTCATTGCTGGAAGGCCGTGATGCTATGAAGCAGGGTCTCATTCGTCGGATAGGTACTGGGGAAAACACACATGCGTGGAATCAGAACTGGATCCCTAGAGATCACCTGCTCCGGCCGGTTGCCTGTACCAAGGTTAACCCGCCTATTACCATAAGCTCCTTCATCATTCTAACTCGGTGACATGGAATATAGAAGCCCTCAACAGTTACATTCTTCCCATGGATATCGAGCATATATGCAAGATCCCCTTGAGCACGAGGAGGCAAGAGGACATGTGGTCATGGCACTATGACAGGACCGGCATCGGTAAGATCAGTATATCGCATGTTGGCGAGAACGAGAATGAGAAGGGAGGATTGGCTGGAGGGTCGCCCAGCATCATCGAACACAGCTTCGGAAGAGAGAAATTGGACGAAGCTGTGGAAAATTCAAGTCCCTTCTAAATTACGGGTCTTCCTTTGGAGGCTTGCTCGACAATTGCTTCCTACTGGCGATGTCAGGCATCACCGTCACATGGCGGAGACTAGTGTGTGCTCGGTGTGTGGTGCTGAAGATTCGTGGCGCCACTCTCTCTTGGAGTGCAACATGTCCCAGATCGTTTGGGCTTTGGTGAATGACGAGATTACACAACATATGTGGTTAACTACAGAACCATCCGCCAAACAGTGGCTGTTTGGGATGATGGATTCACTCTCTCAGGAGGAGTTCATTGAGATGGTTGTGACGATGTGGGCTATATGGTATGCAAGGAGACGCCTGATTCACGAAGGCGATCAACAAAGCCCATTGTCTACCTTCTTGTTTGTCAGAAGGTTCTTAGATGATCTAGCTCTGGCGCCCAAAAAACCTCCTAGACGGCACATGACACAGGCGCCGAGCGGAGTTCAGAACTGGATAGCTCCACCCCTGGGTTTCTCAAAAATAAATGTTGATGCTGCCACAGCGAAAATAGGAGGGGGAGGAGCTATAGCTGCTGTCTGCAGAAGTGTTGATGGGAGCTTTGTAGGGGCCTCTACCCTAACGGTGGATGGCGGCTTATCGCTTTGGAAGCGCTAGCATGCCGAGAGGCCTTAGCCTTGGCTCAGGACCTCGGATTACAACAGCTCTGCATTGCATCGGATTGCCTAGAGGTGATCAACAACTTGAAGCGGCCTTACTCGGGTGAGTATGGCATGGTGATTGCAGAGATCAAGACGACGGCGTCTGTGTTTGAGACGGCGGACTTCAGACATGAAAACAGGAGCTCAAATGGTGAGGCTCATCGTCTGGCTCGAAGTTCTGTTAATCAGGGTTCTGGTCGCCGCCTGTGGCTCCTGAACCCTCCAGATGGTTTATGTATCCCTAGGAAAGTTTTAATTAATCAATAAAGGGTAGGTGGATTCTCAAAAAAAAAAACTAATGCGCCTGTGATTAGAGTTGGGAGTTCAACCCTAACCCGCCGGTACCACCACAGATTGCTCCGTTTCCGCCGTCTCTGATCGTGAATCGATGGGTCCCCGCCTCTTCTGTTTGCCGCTCTGGCGACGGGAGAGGGTTCTAAATTTTGAGTTTGGTTATGGTCCCTGTAGCGACATCGACGATTTGGTGGCGACGATGTCGTATTGTAATACGTTTTCTTCAGCTTCTTCCTACCTCGCCAACGTTTACGACATCAGCGAAGAGCTAGTGAGGTTTGTTAGATTTCGTTGGATCTTAACAATTGATGTGTCGTTCCTGTTTGGGGTTGTGTCCCTATTTTTTCAACAGTTATTTGATCTTGTTTTTCACGGCGTGTGGATATTGCAGTCTTCAAAGTCTTGGTTTGCGAGGCCATCTATAGGTGGCCCAGTCTTTTGTTGCTTGTCCATTGCATGTTTCAAGATCCGGCAGCCGTCGAACAATCAAAAGAAATTGACCTGTAATATTTTTAGTGTATTTTTACAGTGTACAGACCGTGTTGCGTCGAGTTGTATCTCCTTTGTAATGGTCGTTCTTTTCTTTGATAAATATCGGATATAAGACGCCTTTCAGTTTCTTTTCTTAAAACCCCCTCTTCCCTTAGAAAAAAAAACCTTTTGTTTTTCATTTTTTAAAGGAAATGCCACCATGAAGCTTTATGGATAATTAAACAACAAACTCCTATTATTGTTAGTTTTTGCTCGTGGGCTTGCTAGAGCCATTACTTATCTATTATGGTTAGTCAAGCTTAGGTTGCAACCTGATTCATCCAGATTATGAATCAGAGCTCCATTGTTGGAAAGTCCATTTGTCTTAACATCCATTAGCTCTCAAAACTTAAGTTATAAAATAGTTCATGTAACTCAATGTCAAATAAGGCATATTCATTTGATTTATCATCTAGATGTCTTGGCTCATGGATGTATGTATCATCTTTTTCCTGTCAAAAGTCACTCTCTCATTTCGCTCTAGAAATGTAGGCTCTGCCAGTGTGATCTTCGTGTCTTTCGGTTTGTTCCGTATTCTGATATGTGAACAAGTTTCATCTCTGATATCCCACAGAATGGAATTTGACAGGTGGACCTTCGATTTTGGTGGTTATGATTTCACGCTTCTTATATAGTTAGTGTCTTATGTCTACGGTCGATCAAAGCATCATATGAGTTACATTCTTGGAGACGTGTTTAAGTAAAATGCTACATCATATTTATACCAAACTATTTTATTTAATTGATATTGAGTAGTATAATTTCTAATAATCTGATACTATGTATTACATAACAATGTTGATAAATATATGTTTTGATATTACGTATTTACATTCCTAACACTCGTAACTAAAAATAAACATAAACTAAAATTTAGCTAGGCGTTGCATTGAATCTTTGGTTAGTTGTTATCTTTTCTAGACATTCCTTTCGTATTTCGGTTATCTATATAATAATTTATGTTTATTTTTCAACATGTGTTCATTTATGTTTGTACTCGGTGAGTTCTTTTTTTTCCAGGATGAACCGCAAGGACCAATTCTCCTATTTTAGGCCACTCAAATTGTTTTATTTGACATTATCCTCTTAGTTAGATCAAAATAATAACCATATAAAGAAAAATAGTCTCTACGTATTAGCCTACGCCATGAATCGTATATATGTGTCTTTCGTGTCTATTTTAATTTCCCTGATTATCTTGTAGAGAGCCTAAGGTGTCTGATCCAACAAATATCATCATGCGGCACCTGACGTCAGCAGCATGCACTACGATCTTGAGCCGACCGAGATTAGCAAGTCAGCTAATTTCTTCAACCCGGAGCTAATTTTTTCAATCTAGACATGTTTCATGTATGTGGTTTATAGCAAGTAATCTAATTTGAAACGGAGGAGTACATTTGATCATAATCACAGTCACGTGAAAGTATTTTAGATTTTCGGCTGTTCCACGAACGATTTTTTTAAATAATATTATTTTAAACATTTATTTGAAAAGTAGCACGTTTTTTCAAAAAATTCGGAAAATAGCGTGGTGTCGTCATGGCCGTGCCGAAACCCGTGGTTTCCTCATGGGGCAAGATGAAAGCCATATTTCGGCATGGCCCATGAACGAAATCTGTGGTTTCGGGCATGGCTGGTGATGAAAGCAACCGGAGGAAGGTATGCTCTTCCTTCCCCTGTTTATTTTTTTATTAAAATGAAAGTTGCTCAACCGTATCATTATTCGTGATAAAATATATATGAAATATATGCGCATCGATGAGTAGATTTCATTCCCGTGATCGGTTTCGAGTTTGATTGACTCTAACTCCTTAATTTTGGATCGAAATTCGCAGAATAATTTGACGAATTTTGTCAAATTTGTCGCCCTCAGTCATCTGTTTGAATTTTTCTTTCACGAGTAAATGGATATCACCCTTCCAAACAAATTTTATGTTTTAACTTTTTGTTTTGACGGAATATACATATTCTCTATAGCATCTTTAGAAAAACACACCTATTAGAGAGAAAATATGGAGAAAATATGTATATATCCATCAAAACAAAAAGGTTAAAACATAAAAGTTGTTTGGAAGGGTGATATCCATTTACTCATGAAAGGAAAATTCAAACGGTCAACTGAGTGCGACAAATTTGACAAAATTCGTCAAATTATTTTATGAATTTCGATCCAAAATTAAGGAGTTAGAGTCAACCAAACTCCAAACCGATCGCGGGAATAGAATCTACTTGTCGACGCGCATATATTTCATATACATTTTATGACGAATAATGATATGGTTGAGCAACTTTCATTTTAATCAAAAAAATTAAACAGGAAAAGAGAACCTATTGCTTTTGTCACCAGCCATGCCGAAACCATAGGGGTTTGCTCATGGACCATGCCGAAACTTCCTCATGGGCCATGCCGAAACCTGACTTTATTCTTGGCCCATGACGAAACCACTGGTTTCGGCACGGCCCATGACGACACCGTGCTATTTTTCGAATTTTTTGAAAAAGCGTGCTACTTTTCAAATAAATGTTTAAAATAATATTATTTAAAAAAATCCATCCACGACACGGTATTTATTCTCATCCTCCATGTCCTCTCAGCCGGCGGCACGAGGCGACCCGAGGAGGTCTGCCTTCACTAAGGGTATGTTCGGTTGTGGGATGTGATGGAATGGAACGGAACGGTTCCACCTCTGGGACCGGTTCCAGCGTTCGGTTGTGCAGTGGAATGGAACCAACTGGTTCCACGAAAAGGAATATTCCTCTCAGATCCGGAATTACCCCGTCCGGCCGATTCGGCCGGACCAACTGGAACGAGCATCTAATCCCTCTCCCTCACGCGTAATCCCTCTCCCTCACCCGTCCCTATCCTCACCCACGACACCAGAGGCGGCGGCGACGGCCCGCGGCGGCCATGCTCGGCCACCAGAGGCGGCGGCGCCGTCCCCACGCGGTACGTGGTCACCGGCTCCGGCGCGTACGGGTACTGCGACGGCACGGCGGTGCCGGGCCCGACGTGCAGGTGCCTCGACGGGTTCGAGCCGGCGAGCGCCTCCGAGTGGAGCACCGGCAGGTTTGGGCAAGGGTGCCGGCGGAAGGAGCCGCTGCCACCATGCGGCGGCGGGCGGGAGAGGTTCCTGGCGATGCCGAGCATGAAGGTGCTGGACAAGTTCGTGGTGTTGGGCGGCAACCGGAGCGCCGAAGAGCAGCAGCGCCAAGGGGGACGTCAGGCAGAGGCGGCCCGCGGCGGCCAGGCAGAGGCAGCGCGACGGCCAGGCACCGGCGACATCACGCCCTCGTCGAGCTCGCCGCGGTCAACTCCGTCGCCGTCCTCCTCTGATTAAGTTAGGCTCTAATTAGTCTCTAATTAATTTGTTGTTTAGATTAATTTAGGCTCTAATTAATTTGATTAATTTGATGTTTAGATTAATTTGTTTCGGTTCCATTCCATCCTTTCCAAATCAACCGAACAGAATGATGCCATGGTTCTATTCTTGTGGAATGGAATGGAATGGACCTCAACCGAACAGAATGATGCCATGGTTCTATTCTTGTGGAATGGAATGGAATGGAATGGTCCATTCCATTCCACTCAATCCTAAAACCGAACAGACCCTAAATTCTTACTTACGAAGATGACTTTCTTGGCAATTGATTGATTAGTAGCTAGCGCACATACACTCCAGGACATAGCCAAAGTGAGTACGCACGCACTCTAGGAGCCGATCTGGATATAGTCAAAGGCTGTATCGAGCTTTTTTTTCTCTCGGTTAAAGAACACCGGTGTTTAGAGCATCTCTAGCAGATACCCTATATGTTGGTACCGGATATCTCGTATCCGGTTGACTGGAAAACTCTTTTCAGGTACCGCACGACGCGGGGAAGAACATATACACCAAAACTATATTGGATACTCAAAGCTAGATGAAATTGTGAAGTTCGCGCGAGAATTGGAGGAAGCAAACTAGATCAACAGTACGATAGAACTGAAATTAAGTTTGATACATGCGAAATTAAACTACATCTAAAACAGAAATTGAAACCCTAGATCTAGCCTAAGCTTGTACGGCGGCGATCTTCTCCGGAGGCGTCGCCGATCTTCGCGGAAGCTTGTCGGCGTCGGCGGCGACCTACGGCTCGAGGTCGAGCTCCTCCGCCGGCCTTCGGGGGTCACGCGGACGTGTCCCGTCGGGAAGGGGTCCCCTCGGAATTCCTCCTCCACCGAGAGCTCTGGCCGCTTCCTCCTCCGGCTGCCGCTAGAGCTCCACGCCTCCGCGTCGTTCCTCCGCGGCGACCGCGGCGTCATGAGTCCCGCCCACCGGCGGTCCTTGTACGAGCCGCGCAGTTTGGCGCCCCTCGAGCGGTTCGCGGCGGCTCGCGCCGCCTTCTCCGCCCGCCTCGCCGCCTCGTCTTCCGGCGGCTCCTGGCCTCCTCCGCGCCCGCCGGAGCTGCGCAAGCTCGAGCCGGCCATGGATCTGGTGGTGCGACGGGGAGAGGAGCTGCGAGGCAGCGTCGATTGCTCGCCGGAGCTAGGTTCTGGGTGCGGCGGAGGGTGCGGTTTTCGTACCGCATCGACCCCTCTGTGCCCCTAATATAGCGGTCGAGTCGCCGCTTATCCTGCTCCCCGGATAAACTTTTCCGGGCCAGGCCCATATTCGGTATCTACTCGGGCAAAAAAAAACGGCCTGTACCCCATATCGGCCAGACTTTTCCGGGCTGAGGGGCTTACAGGGTATTGCTAGAGATGCTCTTACACACACAAATATCAGCTAATTATAACTAACTAAGCAAGATTAGGAATCCAGGACATGTGCACTAACCGTGCTGAATTCCAACATCCGCTCCGTGATGAGGTAGCCTCTTTTGCCTTATAATCTGATGATATGTTATTAGCACTAAATCATCATTGTGAGTTAAGTTATTATGCATGTTAACTATTCAGTGAACTAGCTTCGAGATATCCCCTATCTCCTAATTCTTAATTTATTTCATTGATTCTTTGAGCCCTACTTACGTTAATATTTCAGCTGATATTTTTCTTCCTTTTGTAATGTGTCAGATAAGTTTCTGCAAGATTCGGTTGCTATGTGGAGATTCCAGATCAGAGATACTCTCTTGAAATGCACTAACAATGCTACAGAAAATAGTCGATCTACTACTATTTTCCTTTGTGTTTATTTCAAATGCACTGACATCGATCTTCAGTTTTCTGGGTCAGCTAGAAATTACTACTGGGTATTTTTAATGGTTCTTCTCAATAACATGACAACGTGCTATGATGTGC
Source organism: Poa pratensis (assembly GCA_947311845.1). Classification (NCBI taxonomy): domain Eukaryota; kingdom Viridiplantae; phylum Streptophyta; class Magnoliopsida; order Poales; family Poaceae; genus Poa; species Poa pratensis. The sequence continues at coordinate 43,811,338 of CAMZMU010000045.1, forward strand.
AATTGGGGCTATCATCATCTAATATGGAGAAAATTAATCTTTCCGTTGCATGGTAATAACGCTCTTTTGTTTGTATTACCCGAATCATGTAAATATGCTTTATGTCTGTTCTGGCTTAACTCTTTTTTCCTGCTAATATGTACATAAGATTGATAATTGTATTTTAAATAATACATACATCAATGTTTGAATGTGCTATCACAATTAAAACTTGTGGAGATAAACTATAATTAAATTATTGAAAATCAATGATATTAATAGCATAGAATCTCATCTTTGTCCACATAAATTTCACATATGGGTTTATTTTATTCTGTATAACTATAAATTAGTATGTCGCAAAACCAACATTATATAGACGTGCGTTGCGCGTGTACGTGTACTAGTGAAAATATGAAGAAAAAAAATACAGTCTTCATGTATTTTTCCTTCAAAGAAACTTCTCTTCTCTCGAAACCCTCTCCTTCTACTAGACTAGCTTGCCAAATGGCAGCAGAAAAAACTTGCCAATGTTAGCTCTACGTTCGAAAGCAAATAATATCCAAAGTAAAAACTGCGACCACGCTAAACACATGGGTAGACCAAAATCAAAGACGGGTTCGAGAAGCATTGTTAGCATCAATACTCTTAAACACGCTTCCAGAAGCATGGTCCAAGACGGGTTTCCCGAATCTAGAAAGGAACCACCACCAAACAATGGATTCATCATTAGCTTTCAAATCTCGCTTTGCCTGAGTTGTCAATGACCGTTGCTACCTGGCACTACTTGCTGCAGCCAACAGCGAGCTACACATCGTGGACAGCAAATAATACTAAGGCTACCCAGATCATTAACTACTACAGTATGCCACCTTGTGTTGTCCGACTAATCTCTACAAATAGCTAGCACTAGATTGTGCTTAGCTTTTATATTATCGATTGATTGACCTACTGTAATCCCATAGCGTGATAGTTTAATCCTTCATGCATTATTAATTGCATTACTATGATCATAAAAAAAGAGCAGACTTGGTATAGCAATAGATTTAATGTCCATAGAAAAAATTGTTCCGGAGAGTTTACTAAAGTGCGGTCATAAACATAAATGTGAGCAAATTATGCGTATAGTATACTAGAAAAGTATCGACTATGCATAACATGATTGGTCATGTTAGGTGTTTTTTAGCGTCAGACTACGAGAAGTAAGATACCAGATAAACGTTTGTGTTGAATAACGACATTCATTTCCTTCCAAATAGTCCACAAAATGCTAGTGATGCACATACACATATGTAGAAACATTGTCCTTAGGGTGAGCCAGTGGCCAGTTGTCAGTTTGCAAATTTCCGCCCTTTCGGGCTTCCTGCGGTTGCTTTCTGTCATCTCCGTCGTTCAAGACGTCGCCTTAGCTCCTCTGATGACCACATGGTTCCCAGCACCGTTTGGAGGCCGTGCTTCCGCTCCACACTCTACGGAGCCCAAACGCATGCTCACATGCCACCGTCGATTGAGCTGGGTTGACCAAATTCAACGAGGCGGGCCCAACCAGCTAACGTTTCGGTACAACCTATTTGTTAAACGAGATCAACGAAAATTTTGTGCAATTTGTAACGGCTTACCCCAAAACTGGTATGTATCAGCATTTCTTTTTTGTGAAACGTATGTATCAGCATTTCTTTTTTGAAAACATGCACTAACTCGTTAACCTAACCGAGTTATGGTAAAAAATGTAATTTCCTTGTAACAATCACGATGTGGGTATGAACCAACCTCGGCGCAATCGGCGTGTTCCTAGCAAGGCCAGCAAAGTTAAACAACACAGCTCACGCCGCCGGCCCACAGGACCCACCATCTTCGATGCCCACGAGACCTTTCCGCACCAATCCCGCCCGCCTCTCTGCAGCGCCGGCCCCACCCCGCCCCGCCGTACGCGCGAGACCCGGGGACCAGCTCCCCAGCGTCCTCGTCGCCGCCAGCTTTGTTTCGCTTTGCACCAACCCCGGCAGGCACAAAGCCCACCGACACGTGGGCCCCCGCTCATCACACCACAATCAGTCAAGCAACACACCACACGCCTCCCTCCCCTCCCTCCCTTCCCCCTACACACCAGCCCACCCACGACCGCGCCGGGGACGACGAGCTGCCGCTGCCCGCTCGCTCGCCGGAGCACGGAGAGACGAGCTCCCCTGTTGCGTCGTGGTGTGCGCTCGCTCTGGCGTGGGAGGCGCGCGCGGCCGAATTCCTCTGACCGGGTCTCCTCCACGCCTTCGCCGTTGCCGTGTGCAACCGAGTAGATTTTAAAAGGCTTCCATCTCTTGTCCGGTATTGGTCTTCGGAGGTTAATCTTCTAATCCCAGGCGACCGCAGGCTCGACTCTGCCGCCCGTCGTTCCCCTCGCCGAGCCAAGCGGAGGTGATGAGCTCACCCAAATCCTAGGGCTTCTGACTTGCGTCTTCGAGCTCTCCACTGGTTCCGTTCCTCGGAGGAGATGGTGCCCGGCGGGCTGTTCGGGTGGACCTCGCCGCACGTGCAGCCGCTCACGCCGGTGTCCGAGGTCTCGGAGCCGCCGGAGTCGCCGTCGCCGTACGGGGACGGGCCGTCGGGGGACGCCGGCGTCGGGCTCAGGGAGGGGACGGCGCCGGCGAGGAGGATGTGGAGGAGGACGAGGTGGAGCCCCCTCCCGCCGCTGTCTCCTTCTGGAGGCTATTCGAGTTCGCCGACGGCCTCGACTGGGCGCTCATGGCCGCGGGCGCGCTCGCCGCCGCCGCACACGGCGCGGCCCTCGTCGTCTACCTCCACTACTTCGGGAGGGCCCTGAACTTGCTCGACTCTGAGCGGATTGAGTCTGCTCTCCACGGCCGTAGCAAGGAGCTCCTCGACCAGTTTATGGAGGTAAGCTCATGCTTCGGATGCTTTGGCTATTAATTGTACACATGACAGGATCTGTGACGTGGTATTTATTGCTTGAGCCGGATTACTAGCTATTCTTTAATTTTGCTTATTGTTAGCACTGGGAGGGTTTTATGTACTAGCTACTTGTGCTCACTATACTTTTGGTATATTTTGTTTATTTCTTTGCATGCTATTCTCAAAACTTGTAAACCCTAGAGCAACTTCTGCTTATGTTATGGCGGGCGCCATAAGGTTACTCTTGAAATATCGATAACTAGGGCCGAAAGATTTACCAGCTGACAGTTGTTCCTTGCACTGCAAAATTTTGCGTCTACCAATTATGTTTATGACTTAGGCTACATATCATCTAGGATCAATGCATCTGGAAATTCTCAAATGCAATTTTTGCCAGGAGGTGTTAGGTATTGTATCAGCGGTTGGGCACAGGTTATGTGTTGAAGGCCAATTATGGTTATGCAATTTTTGCGTGGGTAATTGTCTGATTGCTTCTGGAGGGCAGATTCAGGGGTTGTGCAATTTTGCCTGTGGTGTTTGGTATTGCATCAGCGGTTGGGAACAGATTATGTGTTGAAGGTGTATCGTGTCTGGGAAGAGTTAAATTCGTTGTGCCTTTTGTCTCGCAGACTTTATACCACTGCAGTATGGGCAGGGCTTTGATGTTGCCTGTTAAGTTGACCTATATTTTTTAACCTTTCTGACAAGTTAGGGGTGCACAAACTTGAACGCACCGTGGTTGGTCATGTTAGGTCTGATGTTGGTGGCTCTGTGCTAGTACACTGCAAATGGAATGTTTGGACCTTAACTTTTGCAATTTTTAGTTGGAGAGTGGTGACTGATAAACAGTAAGAGCGTCTGAAGAAGCGTCAGCCATGATAACAGCAGAAAAGATGACATGAAGTTCCTCCCCGCTTGCTGTTGGGGATCATTGGGGTTACCGCAGGATCCTGGAGTGCTAGATCCCTAGTGGAACGTCAGTGACTACTGTTCCAACTTTTAAATAGATAGCCGCTAGCAAGTGGCCACTCCATCTTTAAGCACATATATGACTTTGACGGTCAGTGGCCTTGATATGTAAAGTGACAGGGTTACGTTCAACACTTAAGTAACATATGCGATGGTACTGGCCTCTCTTGAACCTTGTGTACTTTTGCAGGTTCCCTATGATAATTTCTTCAGTAAGTTGTTACTGATGGATTGATGGGAATTTGGCCAGCTACATATTTTATGTATGACCATGCTGGTATGATTGGTCGATATGTTAGTGTCCAATGGTCAAATTTTATCCATGGCCGTGTTGGTTATGGCAACCCTTTAATTTACTAGACATTCCATAGTTTTTAATTGTTGCGTTCTGCTGTGACATTCAATCTCAGATTTTTTTAGCAAGTCAAACTAGTAGCACTCCCTTTTCCTCCAAAAGAGCGCAAATATGTGCATGTCTTAGTGTTTCTCTTCAATGCATTCTACTGTCCAATCCATAACTTGTTCTCTTACAATCATTACATCTATGTTGTTTGCAGCATGCTCTGTACATCATCTACATAGCTGCTGGTGTTTTTGTTGCAGGATGGATAGGTAAGTTAAGAATTTTCTTTTTGAAGTGCATTTCTCGTTTAGACAAGTGTTTGTAACTAATTTTGATTCTCCAGAGGTGTCATGCTGGATTCTCACTGGGGAACGGCAGACTGCTGTCATAAGATCAAAATATGTCCAGGTCTTGCTAAATCAAGATATGAGCTTCTTTGATACATATGGAAACAACGGTGATATTGTTAGTCAAGTTCTTAGTGATGTGTTGCTCATTCAGTCAGCTATTAGTGAGAAAGTAAGTTCAGAGTGAATTATGCTTTAATTGCTCTACAAGTATGTTCTCAACATGAACTTTGACGATTTTGGTCTGTTGTAACAACTGAGTGCTTTTATAGGTAGGCAACTACATACACAATATGGCCACATTCGTCGGTGGTCTCATCGTTGGCCTGATCAATTGTTGGCAAATAGCACTTCTAACTCTTGCCACTGGACCCTTGATTGTTGCTGCTGGAGGAATATCTAACATATTTCTCCATAGACTGGCTGAAAACATTCAAGATGCATATGCCGAAGCCGCCAGTATTGCTGAACAGGTTTTGCCTTTTGAATTCTGCCAAGTTGTCCATTGCTTGCGTGTTTATTTACTGCTTACCACCTTCTAAGATTGAAAACATTGTCGGAGAGCAGCTATTTCTCCACACTTTGTATTGTGCATTGCATAATATTCTTGTAGCATGTGCAAATAAAAATGTCCAGATATGACTGGTTCCATATTTTACTTGACAAAAACATGTGGATGTGCAGGCCACCTCATACATCAGGACGCTGTATGCTTTTACAAATGAAACTCTTGCAAAGTACTCATATGCTACCTCGCTTCAAGCGACCCTAAGATATGGAATTTTGATAAGCCTTGTCCAAGGAATTGGCCTTGGATTTACATATGGATTGGCCATTTGTTCATGTGCTTTGCAACTCTGGGTTGGAAGACACCTGATTGCTCGCGGGAAAGCTGATGGTGGTGAAGTTGTCGTAGCTTTATTCGCTGTAATACTGAGTGGCCTGTAAGCAACCTAATCCTATACAATCCCCTCCTTTTCCCCATCAAATATTGTCTTTACCTAATATATTTCCCCGATTTGTAGTGGTCTGAACCAGGCAGCTACAAACTTCTATTCATTTGAGCAAGGGCGGATTGCTGCTTATAGACTATATGAGATGATAAGCCGTTCAACTGCAAGCACCAATCTTGAAGGGACCACCATACCCCAAGTGCAGGGGAACATCGAATTCAGAAACGTATACTTCAGTTATCTTTCACGCCCTGAAATTCCAATTTTAAGTGGTTTCTTTCTCAGCGTACCAGCTAGAAAAACTGTTGCACTTGTTGGTAGAAATGGCTCGGGGAAAAGTAGCATAATTCCTCTAATGGAGAGATTCTACGATCCAACGTTAGGTAAAATCATTAAGAAGCATCTTCAGTTGTCCTATCCAGTTTCCGCATATGCTAAAGGCCGCTCTTCTATTGTTTTCAGGGGAAGTCCTTCTGGATGGGGAAAATATTAAGAATTTGAAAGTAGAATGGTTAAGAAGCCAAATTGGTCTGGTTACACAAGAACCTGCACTACTGAGTCTGAGCATTCGGGAAAACATTGCTTATGGAAGAGTTGCTACTTTTGATCAAATAGAAGAGGCAGCCAAGACAGCACATGCCCATGGGTTCATCAGTTCACTTGAAAAGGGATATGAAACACAGGTAATGGAAGTGCCAAATGATTAGGCATGGATGGTCCAGTCCATTTTCTTAACATTATTATCTATTTATCTCCCTAGGTTGGTCGAGCTGGTATGTCACTGACTGATGAGCAGAAGATCAAAATCTCTATAGCTCGTGCTGTGCTTTCGAGTCCATCAATTCTCTTGCTTGACGAAGTCACCGGAGGACTTGATTTTGAAGCTGAAAAGGCCGTGCAAGATGCATTAGATGTTCTCATGTTGGGAAGGTCGACCATTATAATAGCTAGGCGTCTTAGCCTCATTAAGCATGCTGATTACATAGCTGTAATGGAGGAGGGACATCTTGTTGAAATGGGGACACATGATGAGTTGCTAAACTTGGATGGCCTTTATGCTGAGCTTTTAAGATGTGAGGAAGCAACAAAACTTCCTAAGAGGTAAGCTGTTTTCTGGTATGAGTACAAGTTTGTATTAGTTTGGATTTAGTACCACATCGTTTTCAGTCTAGACTAGCCAAGGGTTCTGAATTTGAGACCTAGCTGCCACAGTTTTAAGAAATAAAAGTGCGTTCAGTTCTAGCCCATATCGAGTCCATGTCATTTTCCTGAAAAAGCGTACACTTGGTTGAGGGGGCGTAATTAAGGGAATTGTCCACCTTTCCTCAATAAGCTTTTGTGTGAATTGATTCGTGCATGGAACTCAGTATGCTAACAGGAGTTCTAAGCTTACCTGAATTTGATACTTGTGTATTGTACACATACCTTGAATGTTGAAAGCATCCAGCTACTGTGCTGAAGAAATATTGGTTAACCTCGTGGTTCTTACTTTGTTTCCGCTGTGTTAGATTTGCACGATTTAATCATAGCTACTATATTTATACTCTCTCAATCTTCCTCAGGATGCCGACCAAGAATAGTAGGGAGCGCAAGTCACTCCAATTTGAGGATCCACCAGTCAGCCAAAACTTTCAAGAATCGTCCTCTCCTAAGATGGCGAAATCACCTTCTCTTCAAAGAACACATGGCATGCTTCAGTTTTGGCGATCAGACACCAACAGAAACTCCCATGATTCACCAAAAGATCAAAGCCCACCTTCAGAACAAACTATAGATAATGGAATACCTTTAGTTGCATCTGAAAGAACACCATCCATTAAGAGTCTCGACGGTTTTGAAATGGAATTGCCTGATCTTCCAAAAGTTGGCATCCATCCCATACAACGGCAATCTTCCAAGAATTCAGGGCCCGACTCACCTATATCTCCTCTTTTGACTTCTGATCCAAATAATGAACGTTCACATTCACAAACTTTTAGTAGACCACTGAGTGAACGGGATGATACAAGTTCTGAACAGAGTGAACCGGATGAACTGCAACATCACAAGCCACCATCATTTTGGAGACTTGCAGCACTTAGTATTGCTGAATGGCCTTATGCTCTCTTAGGCACAATTGGTGCTGCTATATTTGGCTCGTTTAATCCACTGCTCGCTTACACAATAGCACTTATAGTGTCAGCATATTATCAAATAGAAGTTAGTGACACGCACCATGAAGTGAACAGGTGGTGTTTATTTATAGTAGGCATGGGTGTCATTACAGTGCTGGTCAACTGGTTGCAACATTTCTATTTTGGAATAATGGGGGAGAAGATGACTGAACGTATAAGAAGAATGATGTTCTCTGGTATGTTATTTGTGCCTTTAACCTTTATACATATGAGTTGCTTTGTTTTTTGTAGTCTGCTGCAGTCTTGAATTTAGATTGAATCTTCTAGAACTCCATACTAATTTCAAAGTTCTTTCACAGCAATGCTGCGCAATGAAGCTGGATGGTTTGACAAAGAGGAGAACAGTGCTGATACTCTGTCCATGCGCCTGGCTAATGATGCAACGTTTGTCCGCGCTGCATTTAGTAACCGCCTATCCATATTCATACAAGACACTGCCGCGGTTTCTGTCGCTCTTCTTATTGGAATGCTGTTGGGATGGCGGGTGGCGCTTGTTGCGCTTGCAACTTTACCTGTTCTTGTTATCTCTGCCATTGCACAGGTAATAGTCTAAATGTTTATTGGTCTATTATCATCTCAAAACACTGGTGGCATGTTAACAGAAGTCACGCCGTCACGGTGTCTGTTGTTTGCGCATTTTTGTATATGCTGAGAGTTTGGATTCGAAACCCCTTAAAATAGAAGCAAGGATATGCTAATATATATCACAAAGGGCCTTCTCAAATATAAAATGCCGGGGTTGATTCAAGTCTTGCCTAGAATTATTTTTAGATTACCTCGGATCTTTAAAAGGTGAACATACAGATTAAGTCTAAGAAAGCAAACTCATTGGTCCTGGATGCTTCACAATTGTCACTTGAACACATGGCTCTAGTATCTAGCATATACCTCACTTTGCATATATAATCTTACTAATCTGTAAAGGATCAGCGCACATACACTAGAAATATCTTATATCCTGTTACAAATGGCTTTTCCTGACAACCATCAACATGATTTTTACTCTCTATAACATGTTGGTATTCCCAAATAGTAGAGTGTCCATCTAATACTGTCGATTGAATCTGCTGTACACTAAATTTGCACACTTATCTTGAACTGCATGCAATTTGGTATTCAGTAACTTTATACTGGGTATTTTATGTTAGAACTGGTGCAAATAGGCATGCTCTAAATCCTTATGATAAACCATGTTGCAGAAATTATGGCTTGCTGGCTTCTCAAAAGGAATCCAGGAGATGCATAGAAAGGCTTCATTAGTACTTGAAGATGCAGTCCGCAACATTTACACCGTTGTAGCCTTTTGTGCTGGAGACAAGATAATGGAACTCTACAAAATACATCTTGGTAAGATACTGAAGCAAAGTCTTGTGCAAGGATTGGCTATAGGCTTCGGTTTTGGCTTCTCCCAGTTCCTTCTTTTTGCTTGCAATGCCCTTCTTCTGTGGTACATTGCCACCTCAGTGGACAAGCAGCGCCTGACAATAGCCACAGGGCTAAAACAGTACATTCTATTCTCGTTTGCATCCTTTGCGTTAGTGGAGCCCTTTGGACTCGCCCCATACATACTTAAACGGCGGAAGTCTCTCACTTCAGTGTTTGAAATTATTGACCGAGAGCCAAAGATTGATCCTGATGACAACACCGGCCTGAAACCACCGAATGTGTATGGGAGCATTGAATTCAAGAATGTTGATTTCTCCTATCCAGTTCGTCCAGAAGTCCTTGTGCTGAGCAATTTTAATCTTAAGGTGAGCGGTGGGCAAACAGTTGCAGTGGTAGGCGTTTCAGGATCTGGGAAGAGCACTATCATTTCCTTAATTGAGAGGTTTTATGACCCAGTGTCTGGCCAAGTTTTGCTGGATGGCCGAGATCTGAAAGGGTTCAACCTGAGATGGCTGCGAAGCCATATGGGCCTAATTCAGCAAGAGCCTGTCATTTTCTCGACAACTATAAGGGAGAACATTATCTATGCAAGGCACAATGCGACCGAGGCTGAGATGAAAGAAGCTGCAAGGATAGCCAATGCTCACCATTTCATTAGTAGCTTGCCACATGGCTATGACACTCACGTGGGAATGCGAGGGGTTGATCTCACACCTGGGCAGAAGCAGAGAATTGCCATTGCTAGGGTGGTTTTGAAGAATGCGCCGATATTGCTGTTGGATGAAGCCAGCTCTGCGATCGAATCCGAGTCAAGTAGAGTGGTTCAGGAAGCTCTTGACACATTGGTCATGGGGAACAAGACGACGATCCTCATCGCGCACAGGGCAGCGATGATGAAGCATGTGGATAACATCGTTGTCCTAAATGGTGGTAGGATAGTTGAGCAGGGCACACATGACTCTCTGATGGACCTGAACGGTTTGTATGTTAGACTGATGCAACCTCATTTTGGGAAGGGCCTTCGCCAGCATCGGCTAATGTAATTAATGCTGAGTTTGTTAGGTGTAAATTATCTTAGGACATGATCAAGTCTCCCTGTCGCTCTCTGTCTAGACACGTAGCTCCATGTTTGGATCTGCTGGCGAGCGGAAGGGTGACATGGTCTTGACAAAATTTTCGACTGGAGATTCATTCAGATAACTAGTTGTGGTGAAACTGTAGGGAACTATTCCTGGAAATAGATAGCAAGTTTGGAGTCCATTGTAATTGGTGTAATATATAATGAGTTGTAAACATTCTTTCTGGGGTTTGTGCACTCGATTCCTTTCACCTCTATAATGCACAGGTTTGATGATTGACGTGTGTAAAGAAATGATATTCTTAATGGCTCAAATTCTTGGTGCCGTGATGATTACTAGGCAATTTGGCGCAGCGACACGCTGCGCCTGTGTCATTGTACCGGATGTCATAACATGTTTATGGCCATGTTAAACAAGGTGGTTATTTTTTTCATGAAAGAAAATGTTAGAGAGCAGATAGTAGAGTGTTTGTTGGTGCTAATATGTAAGATTATTTACAATGATACGCAACTTGGCGGGTCGACATGCCGCGCCCTTCCCCTTTAAATCGTCTAGTATGATTAAGTATCATCGGTTGGAAATTACTATTGTGGATGTCGGAAAACTCACATCGAATTTACAATTGACAAATACCGTTTGGAAAATGCGGCTAAAATTGGGAAAAAAGGAGATAAAAATAATATTGTCGTGCATGTCGAGGATGTCGGGAAATATACATCGAATTTAATGTAGAGAAATATAGTTGAAAAGTGAGGAAAACAATATTGTCGTGCACATCGAACGCCGAGAAATCGACATCGAGTTTACCGTAGAGAAATACAGTCGAAAGGGTGGCAGTAAATGGGGAATAAAAACTAAAATAAGGGCGTAGATGTAGTATAACCACCGTCAGAAAGGCCGGTAGAATGTGTCATCAAATTGACACCGAGTAGTAAAGAAGAAGGGATTGACAACACGTCGAGCCTAGAGCAACAATGTAGTTAGCCTAACATTTATGGAACAATTTGGTAACATAGTTAATTTTAATTTATGAACATCAATTTAAATTCACTGAGTTTTCACACCTTAAACAAGTAGGGATTTGTCTAAAATACCAAAACTTTCCTCTAATTGGTAATCGTAGTAAAAAATACAAAATTTAAACCAAATATGTGGGAACCCCCTTAATAATAAGAGCCTTCATGGATTTTCTCCATACTTTTAGGTTATTCTAAAGCATAATAAAACTATTAAAAGTTGATAAATACAACTCTAAAAATGCAGATGGAAATTAGGGAAAAAAGAGCTAACATAATACACATCGAGGACATCGGGAGTTCGACATCGAATTTATCGTCGTCAAACAGATTTAAAATGGTTTAGCTATAAAAAATTTAAGTTCAATTTAATTTGTGAAATTTTTGGAAAATATTAAATTCTGGCAGTCGGGCCCTACAATCAGAGTTTTAATAGTTACAGTAAATATTTCCAACAAATAGTAAAAGGTGGCAATCAACACACAATAATCTCAACCTTCTACCTACTTCATATACACTTGAATTTTCGAAACAAATGAACCACATTGTCATATGGGGGGAAAGGTTTAGCATTTTAAAATATGGTTAAGAGCTATTTATTTATTTTACTCGAAATAATCATGCATAAAAGTGATTTAATCAATCATGAATTCGAGATAAATCGGTAGTTTCAATTTTGACGAATATGTCGATACGTTGAACAAAATTTTCTGATTTAAAATGAATTAATTGTGAATTTAATCTAAATTGTGCAATCTGTAAAACCATGAAAAATATTAGAATTTCGACAGCATAAATTCAGTTGAAAGTTGTTCGCACGTGCATACATCAATACATAGGTTTTATATTCTGGACATGTTGATATGATGAACTTGTTTAGTTTTTAATTCGAACCAAAATTTAAATAAGGGGATTCTCCTGATTTGTTTTTGGAATTTTGTAAAATTGGGCGAAGAACTAGCCGTCAATAGTTAGAATTCTTTCCTGTGAACATTTACATATGTTGGCCACATTTTCTGGAGCTGAAATGAAATAATTCCGAATTTTCTAAGGTTATCTCAATATATGATTTTTTCCTAAACTCTTTAAATTAATTTCAAGCGGGTTGGAAAGGTCATCGTAAACAGTCCTTTTTTTTTTTTGATATTTTGATAGATTAGCCATATCTATTGAACTTCGAATGAAATAGTTAGGAATTTTTGGAATTTATTTCACTATCTGTTTATGCCAATTGCTTAATTTCTGGTAGCGGGGCCCACATGCTATGGAGATCATAAAATTCTAGAAGTTGGTAAAATAGTTCAAAAAAAATGCCGCATATTCTGATACGCTAGGCATATTCTTTGGATTTGAAACTAAATAGCTACGACGGTAGAATTCAATTTATGATTTTTTTCCGACGGTTAAATTTCAGACAGGGCCGAGATATGAGGGACATTTAGAATTTTAAGAAATTACAAAATCCTGACATAATGTTCCACTTGCTAGCGTTTGAACCAGAGGAAATAACTTCAGAAAATAGTGAAATTCTCCGCGACGTGGAGCTGGCTACAGAATCACACTCTGTTTCAGGTTTTCAGCACATGCAAGAGCTGAATTGGTGAAACCCCAGCTCCAAAATCACACTCTGTTTCAGGTTTTCAGCACATGCACGAGCTGAATTGCTGAAACCAACTAAAATGACCCAAACTACAGATTTCTTAACATTGGTCCACGGCCAGCAGATATTGAATGACTCGGAAAGAACATTGATTGATGTTTGAGGAAACCACGGAACACATTCAAGCATCTCTGCATCTGCAATCGGCACCTCAACCAACTCAAACACAAATACAGGTTACTCGGCATTGGACTCAGAAGCACTTCATGTGAACGATGCCTGGACATGCTTTGTCATACTCTTCCTTGGAGATCCACATCTGTGACAGAAATACGTCCACGCCATTAGTCCTGCAAGGCAAAAACAGCAGTAAGAAAGATTACTATTTGTCGTAGGAAAGAAATGGTATTACCTGCTGGAAGGTACTGAGAGAGGCGAGGATGGAGCCACCAATGACGCCAGGCTGCGTCAGCAATGGATGCGAGGCCGCAAATCCAGCGATTCATCACGTGCGAGAGCAGGGGAGTGCGCGCGCTGGATGCAGGCGAGCATGGAGAACCTTCCACTGGCCGCGCCGCTGCCTAAAGGTCACCGGAGGCGGGCCCGCGACGACGATTTGCGGCGGCGGCCTGCAGTTTGCGGCGAGACGGCGAATCAGTGAGGAAAGGAGAGGGAAAAATTTCCGGAGAGGTCCGTCTGCTCACTCCGAAGAAGCTCGAAAGCTCTGGGAAGCCGAAGGATATCGGAGCGCCGGAGCGAGCTCCGGAAGCCACGGCCGGAGGCGGAGAAAACGACATGGATGCGCTCGATTTCGAGCGTTTCAGGACGCGCTCGTCGGCGGGGAAGAAGAGGGAGGAGCGGCGGTTCCGGCGGTGGCCTCTGTTTTGTCTGGGGCAGCCGAGGACGGCACCGGGACGGCGAGCGAGCGCGGCGGGAAACAGGCGACGGGGACGACCGGGGATGACCGGGTGACCGGGTTGGCTCGATGCGGTTACCGGGAGACGTGGCGTGCAACGATTGGACAAAAATCGTGGATGAACAGTACCTTCCGTTTTGGAGGCGACGTGGACACATCTCAGCCGTTTGTCGCGGCGATCCAACGGCTGACGGACGCGCGCGACGTGGACAGCGGGAGACGCTGTGAATCTGTCCAACTTTATATATATATATATATATATATATATATATATATATATATATAGGTACTATACTATGCGCGTTTGGCCGTGATTGTCCATACAACAGAATGGTTGCCCTCCCACGAAACAAGAGAACAGATTGACCATTGTAAGAATTTTATCGTATTTGTAGTACATTTTTTTTTTTTTGCGAATGTAGTACATGCTTTTTTTTTTTTTGAAAGGAGCTCGTGTACAAGATCAAGAACAGATCGAACACACACGCACGAACGCCAGCAAGATCCACCCCACAGACGGGAAACACAGATCCAACACACACACCACAAACCCTAGCAAACACCTCGACCAACCTTGTCGAAGAGCGTAGTACATGCTTTTTATGTAGTTATAAACTTAGAATCTACTACTACTAGATCCGAACAAGTATGAATAGCCCGATTCGGCCCCTTTTGGGCTCAGGGTGTACTGGGGTACTACTGATTGCCTTGCATTGGCACCAGCAGTGAGCATGGTTTGCCACGACAAGCACACAAGATCATGCGTTCATGTCCGAGATCTTGAAGGAGTCCGCGACGACTTTGAGCTTGTTACGCAGCCTGCTCCACCGCCGCTCGTTCGCCGTCACGATCAGCGTGTAGTACCTCCCGTTCCCGATGGCGACGGTCGCAAACGCAGACACGCCGTAGCCTGGCGCCTCCAGATCGTACTCGAATGTCCAGTAGTTTCTGCCGTCCACCGTACGCTGCCAATTGTAGAAAATATTGTTCATATCCATTCCGATGAAATCAAATGCATTATCACTGAGCTACTGAGAGAATGTGGCGAATTGGCAATTATCAGTTATGTGGTTAGTTTAAGACTTGTGAAAGAATAATTTGCAAGCCAATGAATAAGATGTCAAACCTCTTGCATGTCATAAATCGCTGGTATTTGGTTCGGGGCAGCGTAGACATTGTTTACCAAATTGAAGATCGCCTGACAGAACATGAATGGTGGTCAGAATGAAGGCAAGACATGATAAGGTCGAAACCATCTCCTAGCGTTTGGAAAGCCAACAAAAATTCAAGAGACCACATGAAAGACTACCTCATCCATTGGACCTAGCTCACGGATGTCTGTTTTCATAGTAGGAATGAAGGCCACGCGGACAGACTGCAGCTGCACATTACGGTCTTTGAACGCCGAATCATGGCCCAAGAAGTCGAAGTCCTGACATGACACGAGGAACAAAATAGCTAAGAAATCCATAGAGCCAATAGGTAATCCACCTGAACGAAAATTTATCTGGCATCCGAATCATGAACTACTAATGCAGCAGATATGACAAATTACCCTCCAATCAGATGGATAGAGGTACGAATATCCATCGTTTGCATCGACGTAAGAGCGGTAGTTCTTCGGTACTTCTGGAATCTAGGAACAACTCCAGTTAGTATTCGCTCACGAAATCCTACAGGTTGTCTGAGAGCAGGGAGCTTGTACTGAAAACGAAACCGAACAACAGTTGAATGACCATACCTTCAGCGTATGCGGAGCTGCTATTTAGTAGGACAGTGGATAATGCTCCAGCACCGAGCAATGCCAATCTCCTCTTTGTGACCTCTGTAAGGCGAGGAAGAGATATTCTGTTAACAGTTTTTTTTTTTGCTAATCTAAAAAAACACGTTTGAGATAAACAGCACACAAGAATTACTCTTCTCATCGGAGGATGATTCGCCTGAGCTTGCATTCACAACGGATGGAGGAGCCCCATTCAGCTTGGCAGTAACTGTACAATTTGGCGCAACCACCTGAAAGGTTCAAGTCATCAGGAACTCCAAATTAAGAGAAGGGTGACAGCAGGGTTCAAGCACGAACCTGTTTGGAAATCAAACTCTGCAAGCTTGCCATTTCAGCTTCAGTGGAGCTCTGATCCTAGCCTACCCCAAGTTGGTTGGCTATCTGTTGCTGCTGGACTGTGGTCCCCTAAGCTCTTCCCAGTGGTGTGTGTGTGAGTGGAAGCCAAGGCATCCATGTCAGCATTTCCATTATCCTTGTTAAGTTCTTTTATTTCTTTATATCTTGTATTGGCACCTGTCTGACAAAACGGGACCACTCATTCCCTTCTGATGGATGGCTTATAACTTGGTCAGTTTTCCTCTGGTGATTGAGTAGACTGTAGACTGTAGAGGTGTGTGAGGCCTAAATGCTCCTTTTCACCCTCTGAATTTCTCCCATAGACTTGGCTAGCTTATTCACCGTTTAAATGTGTACATAGATGTGTTTAGACATAGAATTTGCAGCATGCAAAAAATATCTTGTCACAAAAGGATATTCGAAATAGCTACTGTAAAGGTCTCTTGAAATTGTTGGTTTTGTCATAAGATTTTTTCTGCATTATTTTAGTTGTGTTCATAGGAAACCTCACTTTTTTTAGTTGAATTCTTTACAGTAGCTATTATTGCCAATTCTTCAACCTTTGCGTCGAGGTTTTTATTTTATTTTAGTTGCATCCCTATAGGAAACCTTTGGTTCATTTTTTTAGTTGCATCCTTTACCTCGATCGCCATTCTTTCTGTATATTCTTAAATTCTACTATGTTATCTTCCATTATTTTAGTTGCGTCCATAGGAAACCTCATTTTTTTTTAGTTGCATCCTTTATCTACTTTCTCTCACACTTGATAAGGTTACAATTTTAGTTGCACATAATAATATCTCTGCATTATTTTAGTTGCATTCAGCAACATCTTGGCATAGGAAACCTCGATCGCCATTCTTTCTATACATTCTTAAATTCTTATGTTATTCCATGAACCATCCAGATGTACCATTTTTAAAATTTATATGTTGACCCTGCAATACGTGCACTTCATATTTCCTATAAGTATGTTTTTCGATTTATGCGTTCCAAAATGCAACTAACTTCTGAATTTGATCAAAGCATGAAGATACGTGGAAGATGCAAATCAGCACATGACGTGAGATCCTTGAACACACATGAAAACAAGATATGTGACCCTATTTCAGATAGAAGCTCCAGTATAACAAAAAACTATTTAGAGATTATTACACTTGTCAAGTGCAAGAGAAAGTAGATAATGTCATCAGCCACAAATTGTAACCAGAAAAAACTTAGTATTCTACCAGATCAAACTTCTCAGAGATATTCTTACCTTGAAACAAAATTCCAGGTTAAAATATATTCTCAACACGACGACTCATGGCATTATACAACACAGCTAAGTAGTTCAAGGTTAAGCCTTAGGAGCAGGCCTCACTAATCCTAGCCCCGAACCACTCCCTAAATGCTTGAAATTCTTTGCCTCTAAGCGGTCGTCATGTGCGGCGAAACCTGTTCCTCCTTTCTCCAAAGGAACCAAATTCCTCTCTTTGCACGGTTTGTTGCACATCAAGCAGACCTTATCTGTTGCCAGGAACTTGTCGGAGCACTTCTTGCAGAAGACATGGCCACAGGTGCTGATCGCCACCAGGGACATGGTGTTGGTGAGAGTGGACTTGCAACTGGGGCACATGTAGCTCTTCTCCGCCGATTTGCTGCTCTTCTGGCCAGCGTTCTCCTCGGTGAAAGAAATAGGAAAGAGCGCTTTCAACTTGAGCTTTTCCTGCCCCTCGGGGCAGACTGTGTCAGTAGAGGGGGCATCTACCTTGACAGTGGCTTCGGGAGTAGCTGATGGAAGCCAGAATGCCTTCATGGTGCGGAGGGCTTCCTCTTCAAAGGAGGTAGTCTTCACACTGTTTGCTCCATGAAAACCATTCTTGTCTTGGGAATCGCTGCGATCATAGTATTGGGGGACTGCTCCGTGATTCTGCTGGTCAAAAGCGTCCAGCTCCTTGGACTTTTGCAGCATCAGTTTCTCCTCCTCGTCTTCCTTCTCATGCTTTTTCTGGGAATCATGAGCTATAAGCTTGCTGGGAGAAGGATAAACTCTTAGAACTCCATATGATTTATTCGATTGAACAAGCAGATAACTTAAGGCCAATTTTACATGTGCAAGAATGGGAACATTAACTCTAAGAAGTAAACTACTTCAAAGACAAATTGTTATAAGGTTGATGGCAAATGGCATGGGAAAGTAGTAGTCTTGTGGATACTGAAACTGTACAGACTGATTGTTGATTGATACATAGTAGAAAACTGTAAGTACTGGTGACTGACCACCACTGACCCAAAAACTGTAGTCAAATGCATATTCCAGGAACAAATTGCCACCTCAAATTCTTTCATCACGAGATCTCCAGTGCCGCGCAACTAAAAAACCGAGCTAACAAATTGAAAACTATTGTGCGGCGGGGCAGAACACGCCCTAGAAATAGAATTAACAGTCCTGAGATATGACCCAGCAACGAATGGCGGGATGAGGACGAGTTACCGCTTGATGTCCTTCTTCTGCGCGAGGAGGCACTCGAGGATGCACTCCTTGCAGAAGGTGTGGCCCTTGGGGCATGCGAGCGGGTCGATGAGCGGCTTGAGGCAGAGGCAGCACGCGTCGAAGGGCTTGATGGAGTCCTTGCCCAGCCGCTCCCGCTGCGTGCCGTACCCGAGCTTCCGCTTCTCCTCGTAGGTGAAGTAGGCGAGGTCGTTGTTGTTCTTCGAGTGACGCTGCGGCATCTTCGAATCGGACGAGCCTTACCCTTCGCTCCTCGTCCGGCCGGCGGGTGCTCGGCGATGGGATCTTGCTTTGAGGTTGGTCGCCGAAGTGCAACCCTAGCTAGATTTGACGGGGAAGAGAACTCGAGGAGGTGATGGTCTGACGACCGGATGGTGATTGGGGAGGAGGGAGACGGCGGCGAGTTGGGCTTGGCTCGGTTACGTGTCTGGGTCGGATTCTGTGAACGGGTCTCCCAGGGTCCATAGCCCGGCCCGTGTCATCTGCCTTACGGGTAGACGCGAATTTCAGAGCTGTCATGGGCCGCTGTTCTAAAAAAAACACACACGGGTTCTACTCCAAAAGAAAACGAAAGACGAACACAACATTTGCAGCAGCCACCTAGATCGTTGGCATGCGCCATTTGTGTGTTGCAGCGAATAAGAAATGGCGAACGCTACGCGTCAGCCGGCTGTAGCTACAGCCGGTCTAACTGCCCTCCGACGCGCAGGTGCGAGACGTCGCTTTCAACGCGCGGGAGGTCGCTTTGCGAGACGTGCGCTGCTGCTTTTCTTACTCCTGGTGTCTTGCATACAGACAATGTGTGGCCCAGCTCGCTGCATGCTCCTGCATCCTCGCATGGGTGTCAGCTCCTAGCAGCTAGCTAGACGGTACGTGACACTACAACACAAACACGGAGTAATGTAAATAGGAATGGTACTGCAATACTTTTGTCCTGTCAATGTAGCATTTTATAAATTTTTACTTCGTTTTATAACATTTTTAATCATTAATTTGTGACGTTTAGCCAAAAAATATTGTAGCATTTTGGACACGGTCATGTAGCAAAAATCAACAACATAGAAAAAAATCAAATGTAGCATTTTGGACATGACCATGTACCAAAAACTAACAACATATGTAACAAAATGCGAAATTATTTTGCAACATTTTTCTACAAATATGTAAAAACTTGCGACGTGCCAAAAATCAAATGTAGCATTTTGGACATGACCATGTAGCAAAAACTAACAATATATGTAACAAAATGCGAAATTATTTTGCAACATTTTTCTACAAATATGTAAAAACTTGCGACGTGCCAAAAATCAAATGTAGCATTTTGGACATGACCATGTAGCAAAAACTAACAATATATGTAACAAAATGCGAAATTATTTTGCAACATTTTTCTACAAATATGTAAAAACTTGCGACGTGCCAAAAATCAAATGTAGCATTTTGGACATGACCATGTAGCAAAAACTAACAATATATGTAACAAAATGCGAAATTATTTTGCAACATTTTTCTACAAATATGTAAAAACTTGCGACGTGCCAAAAATCAAATGTAACATTTTGGACATGACCATGTAGCAAAAACTAACAATATATGTAACAAAATGCGAAATTATTTTGCAACATTTTTCTACAAATATGTAAAAACTTGCGACGTGCCAAAAATCAAATGTAGCATTTTGGGCATGACCATGTAGCAAAAACTAACAATATATGTAACAAAATGCGAAATTATTTTTCATGACCATGTAACTGACCTCCATATTTTATTCGTGCGTACTCAACAAAAAGAGACAAACGCTTGCACCATTTTTTTTTTTGCGAAAAGGACCCCAGATCTATTGAAATAGACCAGCAGTACAACCCTCAGAAAACACTGAAATTACATTCCAGTCCCTGAGGACCCAGCACCCCACCGACACCGCCGCGAGACGGAGACGCGCCGATCCGCCGCTGCCGCCGAGCTCCACCTGAACCGGCCACGCCTTGACGATCCACAGCACATCCGCGGCCGGGAAGTCGCCATCTTCAATCTTCCGATTCGCACGGCGGAACAGAGAAGAGCTGGAAAACCACCGGTACCTTGCCATCGTCTTGAACAGCAGCGCCGACGCCGTCGACGCCGAAGACGACCTTGAAGATCTGGAGCCCCGACATCCTGTACACCCCTCACGAGCCTCCCGCCGACGCCGGAGAGAACGACGGCAGAGCAGAGACGCACCTGCAGCCCAGCAGCAACGCCGTAGACGAAGCCGAGGAGGGGAAGCCGCATAGCCGCAGAGCACCAAAAGCGCGACGGCGCCGTCCTTCCCGCCATGGCCGCGCCGCCCGCACACCCTCTATCTACACACCGGAGCGCCGATCCGGGGATCCCCCACCCTCCCGCCGCCGGAGCGGCCGGCGGAGGGTGGGGATTCCCCCAGATACGCCGGCGGTTGCTGGCCGAGTCGGAGTCGCCCCCCAGTCGCCTCTGAACACTGTAGAAGAGGATAGGTTCCAGAAATTGTGAGTTGTATGTACGTTGCTGGCATCAACGCTTGCACCATTTTACAGAGACAACTTGCTAAAATAAAGAGAGCTGTACAGCTATTTCGTGTGGTAGCTAGCTAGATAGATGGCGCGCGCAATAGGTAGCTACTCCCGAGAGAAAAAAAGATGAGAGTTCTGGTGTAGGAACGATGACAATAGAAGAGTAACAATGGGGGAGCAGAAGATCTCACGGGAGTCTTATGTATGGTGCACTAGGACAGAGAGATATAGATATATACAAAGAGAGAGTCGTACAAAAAAGAGCGACACAGAAGCAATGAGGCACTCGACCGATCGAGTCGTTTGATCATTTGGGCAAAGGGGGCCATTTTCCAAAAGTTTACTCTTTGTAGAAGTTTGTTTTCCTTCTCACCTTAAATGTTATGGGTGAGATATTCGACGTGCAATTTGTCCGAGATTCAAAATTCGAAACGAAGTATTCATACATCCAAATTATGAACTATTTTCACCTTTGCATATTCTCGACGTTAAAATGTTTGAAACTAAATCCATTGTTGGTAGGTATCTACGAACCGTTTTCCACGTGAGGTGTACTTTCCACACTAGTGTATGGTAGTTCCCGTGTTAGCCCATGTATTACCCAAGTTAATATACATAAACTTCCAATGCAAGAGTGTTTTTTTCTTCGTTTGGTAGTACTATTGTGTTTAAAGATCAAAGATGTTGATTAGAAAGAGGGTGAATGGGCGACTATTTTTTGAGAAAATTCTGAGAATACCATCAAACGATTGTCGCGTTCCGAGAATGCCATCAAACAAGTTATCGTTCTAAGAATGCCATCAAATATGTCTTGTCGTTCTAAAAATGACACTTATGTTAGTTGACCGCTAGTTAACCATTAAATCTCATGTAAAAGACTATTATGCCCTTCTTGTATATTTTTAAGATTTTAACTAAGGCATCGTATCCAGATTTCGATGAAAATCTGAAAACGGGAAGATGGGAAACGGGACCTGCAGCTTCTACTGATTCGAACACTTCCAAGTTGGATTTTATGGTTATTACATGTAGGCGTGACATGTGGAAATCTGACCTAGAATTTGCTCTTCTGTTATTCAAAGTCAAAATAATTTTGGATCCGTCTTATAGTATTAGAGGTACCCGTTTGATTTTTTGTCACTATCTGACGTTGCACGAATTTTATTTTTTGAGAAAATTTGAATCTAGTTTAGAGCTGTTGTCACGTTGCTCTTAGTCTGTTGTTCATGGACGTTCGAATTTCTATTCAGGTTGAAGGACATGTGAAAGTGTATGTTGCCCCCATGTGTGGTTTTGATAATTAATGACAATCCTTATGGACTAATGTTTGCATTGAGATATTCTTAGATCTTATCCATAGGAAAAGATTGAAATTCATGTGTTGGACTCTAGAAGCTTACATGGTAAAGTGTGGCGTGGATTTATCTCCAAGCCATCATATAATATTAAGAGAAGAAGATGAAGTGCAAGGTTGATCAAGTCAATGTGCAAATAATGAAGTCAAGATTGATAAACACATTTAGAAGATTATGAAGTGCAAGTTCAATAATCCATCTCGGAAGATATCATTTGATTGAAACTTGCAATGGATACATGAAGACGGATCTAAGCGAGGCTCTCCCATAATGGAGTATGGGGGAGTATTTGGAGAAGTCTTCATCAAGCATGTGCTAGCTAGCACGATCAAGAAAGGTGCTCCAACCTGAGAGAGTCAAGATCGTCATCATCTAGCTCAAGTGGAATGCTCAAGAAAAGGTATGATCTTGATAGATTTTCTATTTTACCGGTCTCATGCTTTTGGGAGACCGGGTTATAGGATCGATAGCCGTACTATCAAGAGGAGCTCTCAAGTGAGTAACTTGATCGCATCTTTGTGGAGAGCACAAACCTTCGCATACTTGGCATATCATCTTTTTTGGTTGTTATTTTGCTTTTATCTATGTGATGATTTAGAGCTTGGTTCATCTCCATGCCAAGCTGTATTTCATCAAAAACGGATTTCATGAATATCCTGTTGTGTTTTTGATGTTGGAGTTTTACCGGTTTGTCTTTTCTAAGAGAGATCAAACTCTCTTCTTGTGGTTTTCTTCTCATATGATGGACTATGATGTGTATATGCATGATCTTGTAGAGCTTGTGATTATCTTTGACACAAGTCTAAGATCATAGAAAACGGTGTCCGGATGAAAAACTTGTTGGGTTCTTGATGTTGGAGGACCGGTTATTCTTTATAGAGAGGTTTTACCTTTCTACATTTGGTTTTATCCTCCCTTGTTGGAATATGATGTTTCTTTGTATGATCTTGTAGTGCTCGTTGTGGTGATTCCAACGAGTCCAAGAACATCAAAAATGGAGTTCGTATGCTCAAGATATGTTCGTTTTCGTGTTAGTTGTTTCTCAAGTTTTTATAGGCCGGAGTCTCTGGTGTAAGCACACCGGAGTCTCCGGCCCGAACGAGAAGTCTCCGGCCTAAAACTATCCAGAACATAACGGGAAGATTTCTTGAACCCCTATTTAAGGGGCCTTCTTCCCCAACGGTTTAAAATGACTTGAGCACGGTTTTGCCCTCCATTGTTTACCTCTTGAAGCTTTGTTTTCTCTCTATTCCTCCAGGATTCGTGCCTCAAATTAGAGGGAAAAGAGAAGGAGATCAAGATCTACCATTCCATCAATCAATCTCCCTCTAAGTGAGGGGAAGCTTTTGGATCTAAATCTTGGAAGGATTTGGTGTTCTTCTTTGTTCTTCCTCTCTTCTCCCCACATAAGCATTAGTTGCTTTTGGTGGGATTTGGGAGTGAAGGACTTGAGCACTTCTTGTGTTCTTTCCATTGCATTTGGTGCGTCGGTTTGTGCTCTCCACGA
This sequence comes from Poa pratensis, assembly GCA_947311845.1. Lineage (NCBI taxonomy): Eukaryota > Viridiplantae > Streptophyta > Magnoliopsida > Poales > Poaceae > Poa > Poa pratensis. The sequence goes on from CAMZMU010000045.1 coordinate 43,835,010, forward strand.
GGATTCGTGGTAGTTGAAAGTTTGTGAGCTTGTTACTCTTGGGTCTTTGGACCCTAGACGGTTTGTGGTGTTCTTGGTAGCCTCCAATTAAGTTGTGGATGCGTGCCCCAAGCTTGTGGTGACTTCGGGAGCCTCCGATTAAGTTGTGGATGCGTGCCCCGAGTTTGAAGGTTACCAATAGTGGAAGGTGAACCAGTCCTTTGTGGTGCGGTTCATCGGAGAATAGGTGAGGCCAGTTGTGGCATTGAGTAGGCCTTTGTGGTGAGCTCACACCCTTCCAACGTGACGTACTCCCCTAAAAAGGAGGAACTCAGGAATACATCTTCGTTTCCGTGTGGCTCGGTTATTTCTATACCCGAGCTCTTTACTGTTGGAGATATGCCCTAGAGATAATAATATTTAGTATTATCTTATCTCCAAATTTATTATTAATAGTTTATATCTTTATGCTACAACTGCATTGGTGTCGCAGCAGTGGAACACGGGGTTCCCTAGTGCTGCCAAAGTGGGTCCACCCCATGTGGACCAAGATGAAGATGGACAAGTCCAAGACCCAAGTCAAGTTGGCGGGTTCACCGTTCAACCCCTCGAAGGCCAAGCAAGACCTACATCGACAAAGGGCTCCGGTCCTGGGGGCCTGCCGGGTCCCCGAACCAAGCGGGAAGACAAGGAAGTCCCCGAGAGCCCGAGTTCCCGGCAGGAGGCCAGGCTCCCTCTCGGGTACCTCTTCGCACCACTGTGGATAAGCTCTCCACCTCATGCTAGAAGACCTCAGAAGACTTGGGAAGCAAGGCGATGGTGGCGCGGGCCGGAGACATAGCCCGTGGTGGTGTCAGCCACTGTCCACCCCAAGGCGGACGCTCCCACCTAATCCAAAGGAGACGCTAGGCTGAGAAGAGGCCACGTCTCCCCCTAAACCAGCAGTGGAGGGTCCTTCGCGCCGAAGGTCCCTCGTGCTCCTCACGTGACCCTGTGGCTACCCCTTGGCCTATAAAAGGAGGACCAAGGCACGGAGGAGAGAGAGAAGGGAAAGAAAGAAAGGAACAAGCTAAGCCAGAGCAAGACTAGACTAGGGCTGCAAGGGTAGAGGGGAAGGTGATCTCCTCCGGGTCAGGATCTGTCCTTCTTCTACCTCCAGCCAAAACCCTTCCGGGTACCCCATCCGGAAGGCTCCATTGTAAGCCACACTATGAAGAACCCATCAATCCAGACATGCAGGAGTAGGGATTTTAGCCTCCGGGCGGCCTGAACCTGGGTAGCTCCTTGTGTCCCTTTGGTTGCATGCTTTGATCGTGGAGAGGAGAGCTTGATCTAGACTTCACCCACGAGACGATTCTTAGCCTCCTTCACGCCCTGTGCCGAACCTAAAAGGGGGTATCCTCTACTCCCGGTGTCCGTGCATCGAGACACGACAATTGGGCACTTGAATAGCGAATACAAAGTATTCAAGAGGAAAACCTCTGATGCACGTGTAGAGATATGAACAAGGAAAAGCGTTCCTAGTCTTGTCTCTAAGACTAGCCTATCTTGTTATGTTGTGATCATGTTTTCCTGATCATGGACTTTGTATAAGTCATATAACTATAGGAGTTTATTATCGGAATGATAATAGTACTGAACCGACCCACCCTATGATCTTGCTATGAGACAAATCGTCAAGATGAAGAATAGCTATCGATCATACAGAGTTTTCATTAGCTAGTTCCTATACCTTGAGAACATCTAGTGACCGCTTGTCGACACTCACGCTTTGATTGTCATCTAACGTCCGGCCGTAACTGGGGACCATAACGGTGAATATTGGGTTTGAACTAGAATAAGTAATGGAACAGAGATTGTTCAAGAAGGGTACTTACTCCTCCAGGCGATGGAGAGATACATCCTCTAAGCCATCTCAAGTATAATCATGTCACCCCAATCGTCTGGCCAGACACAGTGTGATTTATCACAGGACATTGATAATACGGAATGAGAAAAGAGAATGATATTGGTACGAGTTTTATATGTGTTATGATCAAAGGGTTTGATCATACTAGAGGACATTGTCTCACTCGAGATATCATTGGTATCGTGTACGTAAGGGGATTAGCGTAATGAGAAACATAAAGAGATTCTGTCGTTCACTCGTGAATACATAGGAGCCAGTACAGACGTCTAGGTCCCAATGTTGGTCATTGTCTGGTAAGCTCCGGACATGTCTATGTGTTAACGAACCTTTCGGGTCACACACTTAAGCTGTGAGTCAATCTTTTATTGAGAGAATAAAGACGTAATTTAGTGGGTATGAGATAGTGTCGGAGTGGCTCCGATGTCACAGGAACTTGTTCCAGTGAAGGTAAAGAGAAAGAGAAGGCATACATTCCATGTCTCGGATAATAGGAAGTATTTCTATTATTGTCAGATTTATTCCGAGGGTTTATATAGGAAGATATATTTATCTGGAGTATTTGTTGGCAGACACTGGGTGTCCCGGATCATGTAAAAGTGTTTTATATGATAAGTAATTAATTCGGGAATATTCTGTAAAAGGAAATATTCAATTGGAAATTAATTAATTAATAATTCAGAAAATATTAAATAAAAGTTTTTATTTGGAGCCCACCAAAGGGGGCTGCCGAGTGGGCCCATGGGGCCCACTGGGCAGCCGCACCCCCAAGTGGGGCGGGTGGGCGGAACTAGATGGGGGGGGGGGGACTCCCCCTTGGCCGAAACCCTAGTGGGCTAGGCCCACTAGGTGGAGGCGGTTTGGGAGGGAGGAGTCCTCCTCCAACTCCCAATCCGAGTTGGGGAAGGGGAGGGACTCCTCCCCCCTTTTTGCGGCGGTGAAAGGGGAGGGATCAACCCCTCCCCCAAACACCCCTCCCCTTTGGCCACCTATATAAACACCCCCAACCCCATGGGTTGAGATACAACAATTGCCTACGGTGTTCTCTCTCTCTAATTAGATCTCATGTGTTGAGAATTAGATCTCTCTAATCTCATATTGCTCTAATCAAGTTTGATTAGATCAACCACCTAAACTACGCCGCAAGGCAGTCTCTCTTCGTCGGTCACAAGTAGCTCTGGACGGTGAAACGCTGAAGGATTGTTGCGATGTACGTGTGGATACTGCTAGAGCGGTGATGCGCGAGTAGTCGCTCGACGACACAGATAGGTACAATCTCACCTCCCGGCGTGGACCTGAGATTCTTTATCAGGCTTCACCTACATCTAGTTCGAGTACAACAAGATCTTCCGCAACGGTTGTAGTAAGTTTTCTGGATCTAGCATTATGGGGTGCAGCATACCTTCATAGTATAGATCTTGGGCTGTTGCGTAGCATGGTAAGCAAAAAATTTAAGTTTCCGTTGCGCAACCCAGCATTTACTTTGTGATAGCCTTCGTGCTTGAGGTCCTTTATCTTGCTATCACCTTGTTGCTTGTCTTGCTTAGCATAAGTTGTTGGTGCACATAGGTGAGCCTAGTATTTAGTTTGTATGCTTTTTAAATTAAACACCTAGTTTTATTCCGCATTTATCAAGGCTAAACCGGAATTTTTTTAATCGCCTATTCACCCCCCTTCAAGGCGACATCCTTGTCCTTTCAATTGGTATCAGAGCCTGGGCTCTCTTTATTGGGCTTTACCGCCTAGAGAGTAAAGATGTCGTTTAGAGAATTAGTGCACAATCCCACTTTTAAATTCGATGACACAAATTATGATGTTTGGAAAATTCACATTCTTAACCTTCTTAGGGACATGGATCCTATTATGAAGAGAATTGTAGATATGTTTCTCCTCCAAAGGATTCCCAAAAGTTATCTTTAGAGGATGAGAAAAACTCTTATCTCGATACTCTAGTATCTAATGGTCTCATCTATGTTTTGAGCAATGTAATTATTGATTCAATCATGCCTTTTCGAAATGCTCATGAGCTTTGGACCAAGCTTTAAGATAAATATGAAGTGTCTAACATTATTGAGGATGATTGTTCTCCCTCCACCTCTGGCCGTGATGAGTTCACAACTTCTTCCACTCCATGAACATGTGATTTGTCACAAGGTAATGATATGGTGAGTGGATAGAAGAAATTGCATTTTTGATGGTGAATCTACTATTGATTATACTTCATCTCTATCTCATTGCAATGTTCTATCTTTGGACCTAAACTCTTCTAGCACTACAAATGTCTCACATGCTAGTGTTGATAGTCCTTGCATATCATGTAATAGTTGCTTAAATAAATATCATGATGATATGCATCCTATGTCTTGTTGCCATGAAAACAATGCTTCCATATCCTCTAATTGCTTGTGTGGCTAACAATGTAGAGGAACCCCAACACTTGTTGGAACAAGACATGAACCTCCATGGAGCTTCAAGTATTCTCTCATCGTCACCTTCCGGTTCTCACTTGTGCCTTATGGCTAGGGATTCAAAGGTATCTCCACCTTTGGAACCCTCTACATCTTGTGATGATGAGGATGAGGATGAGGATTATTATGGAGAAGATAATGATGCCGACTCCCTAAAAGAGAAGAGTGAGATGGTATTTTGTGCTCTCCCTAAAGGTAGTAAAGCTCTCTCCTTAATGTGAAATTGTGACTTATGCTATTGAGAGTGCAAAAATCATTGAAGAAAAGGCAAGATTTCAAAGAGAGGATGCTATTGAAAAAACATCCTTAGAGAATGCCCTTGAGGAAGAGGAAGACACTCGAGTTGCTCTTGAGGAGAAACTCGAATCTATTGAGGAGCTTTATAATGAAAGAATTGCTAAACTCACTAAAGATCATGACCATGCTATTGCTAAATATAAAGCTTAAAAAGGAAAAGGTTGAATTTGGTGTTGGCAATGCTAGACTAATTGAGTAGTTTCATTTGGACCAAGCGGTGTTGTACAAATAATGGCTTCAATCTCTGTGTTGACAACATTCTGTAGTTTCATCAGGTCTCTCTGTGTTGGCATTCTTGGAATTTTCTCCTGTTTTTTAATTAAACAAGTTTATTTCAGTGATAATTTGCGGATGAATAAAGTTCTCCTAAAATGCAAATAGGTGAACATTATAGATGCAAAGTTCACACTAGCAAGCACATAAGTTAGATAACAACTTGCAAGTCCATGTGCACAAGTAAAGTTGAAGAGCAATTAACCAAAGTGGAAGGAGATGTTTGACATTGTGATGTATCTCAACTCTTTGGGAGGACTCGAATCTCTATCAGAGTGGTCATGGACAACTGCAATCCATCTTGGGTTTAGCCATCTTCTCCACCTAAGCTCTTTCGAAGAAGCGCGAGGTCTTCCAACTATTGGTAGATCTTGATGATCGATCTTCAAACCTTCACAAAATTCTTGAGGTAATCTACAACCTTGTTGGATGATCACAAGGCAAAGTCGAAGTGGGGAACAACTTTTTCTAGTAGATTAGTAGATCTAGGTCTTTTCCTTATTTTTCCTCAAGGAATGAAAATTTCAGTGGCAGGAATGAAAGTAATAAATCCCTTACAAACCAACAATTGTGGCACGTTCAGATCTGAAAAGTTTGGTCTCTTTGGAGAAGTAGACCCTTTTATAGGTGCCCACATCTTCTTTATGCTTCAGTCGCAAGAAGCTCAGAGCCTACTACCTGCTCGAAATCTTTGAGCACCTAGAATTCTCCGATCTTTATTTGGGCTAAGCAGAAAGGGTAGATATGTCGACGTGGTTAGCGCTTGAAGTAGAATCTGCGAGGGAGAGGGATGTGGGGAGAAAGTTTTGACAGAAATGGAGGCTGCGGCCACGCAAGCTCTCGACATGGAGTTCGTGGAGGCAGAGCACTGGCCTGAGCTACCGACACGGAGTTCGTCGAGGAGGAGCAAATGGATAGGGGATGGAGAAGATAGGGGAAGAATGGGGAGAGAAAAATGGTGCGTGTGGGACACGCGGGACACACGTCGCGCGTTGGATGCGGAACACATAGCGTTGATCCTTTGGATGTGGATAGACTTTCTCTACGAATTTTGCGTTCCCTAGAAAGCGAACGTGTCACACGTGGGATGCGGATTATGCTTCGTAGTACTAAGTACTAAATTATGGCTGGGCTGGTTCGTCTGTGCGTTGGTGCAACCTGAAGTTTACACAAGAATGCATATCACACAGACTCATGTGTGCAGCCAAACACTACTTTGCAGTTCAAGAGTACGGAGGTGAGTAGAGTTCAGAAATGAAGTGGAGCTTTCCTAGACATACACGAACCAATTTTTTCATGACTTACACATCGTTATTTGTATGTATAAGGACTAGAAATGCACTTTTGACTCACATTTGCGTAGCGATCCTATTATTGTATCACAAGTTAGCAACAGAGTTCGATGTTACTATATTTGTTCTCGTCGTGTAGAGGAAAAGTTTCCTCCGGCCAAAGAGCTGCTCCTCTCATCGTCTCGGTCGAGTGGAGAGCAAGCTTCTGTAGAGGAAAAGTTTCCTCCGCCCAAAGAGTTGCTCCTCTCATCGTCTCGGTCGAGTGGAGAGCAAGCTTCTCTGTTATATTCAAAATGAGAAAATGGAACTAGGACACATGCGCAACGAGAAGCATGACGAGTATCAGACTATTCAAATAGCAAGAGTTGGTTTTGACTACTCGACGCGACGACCAGCGCAACCTCCTTAGGTAATGAACTCGCCCTACCTCCTTTGATCAGCCGCAATTACACCCAGGATAAGTTAAAGTAAATATAGTTATACTAAACTTTTATACTTTTTAATGTTTAATCATATTGTTATTTTAGCAAATATATGTTGTATACTCTTTATTTAGCATTGTTAAGCATACAATATTTTTTCTAAATTGGTTCTCGTTATTTTATTGTAAATATATCTGAGTTGTGCGAGATTTTTTTGCGAGATATTATCTTTTACAAGAAAAAAATCATCTTAAGTATCAATAAAAAGGAAACAGACACGGCTCACTATTTTTTATAATTGATTAAATATATAACATACATATATATATATAGTGTGTGAATGTACTTCTCTATTTTAAATACTACTATATTGGTAGATATTCCAAACTACAAAGCTTAACAAATATCTTAATATGGGGTGTGTGATGTATGGTTATGTAAAAAAATTATGTACTAGAAAATTGTATAGTTGTAGAGTATAAATTGAACAATTGGCATGCCATTTTTTTGTCGAAACATAACAAAATGGGATCTTATTTCGAAGCTCCCGTCGAGATGAACCCTTAATGAATATGAATCGCAATCGCTTAATGGATTAAAAGCCATAGATATAAATCATTTTAAAGTTTATATTTAGTATATAATAGGAATGTCAACATGCGAAATATCTTGAGCCAAGAACAAGACATATTATTTCAGTATTCATAGATATAAACACACGGTAGTCATCAAAACACGAGGTTAACCTGGCTCCTCCAAATCACATGAGATCGTGAACTAACGTACTGAACGCTCACCTAGGAAGCATCAACCGTGCTTCTTGCCTGTAGCGCTAACCACTTCATCCAGGCTACACCCACCTCCGCCGCAGCAATTCTCGTTGTCGACCGAACCTTCAACCTCAGTCGATTCAGAATCTACAGAAGCCTCCTCAACCGAGGTACCAGCGTTGTCGTCGTCGTTGTGGTCACGTACTGGAGCTTCCAACACCTCCCCTTTCTTCCGCGGGACACGAAGTATCTGTTCAGCGACGAGACCGAGCTCACTCCCAGAGCTCTTATTCCTCCCTGCCACGGCAGGCGCGCCGCTTCCCGCGGCCGTGGCCATGGCCGTGGCTGGAGCGGCAGAATCTCCCTCCGCCGCGTCCACCAGGAACATGTTCGGGTCGAAGGAATCCTGGCCCGACGTACGCGACAACGAGGACGCGTAGCAGTAGCTGGCTCCTGCCGCCCCGGCGTAGTACTGCTCCTGCACAGTCATCCGACCGTACGGGACGACAAAAACCCTGTTGCTGTGGCAACTGAATGCGGCTGCAGGTGATCCGGCCGACGCGAGCGCCGCCATCATCGCCTGGGCATTCCTTCGCGCCTGGAACTCCGCGAGCAGCGCGTTCCGCTGTCTGAACGCCTCTTCCCTCTCCTGCGCCACCCTGCGCAAGGCCGCGGCCACCCTGCAGATCGTCTCGTCCGCGTCGGCGGACAAGGCCAGCGTCTTTTGCAGCTCCAGCCTGGCGCAGTCGAGCTTCACCTGTAAAACGCTACGATCCTGCACACAAAAGGTTTGTTAAGTTTCCGACAACTGAAAAGTGTGGCTAAACCCCATGACACCTACACCCCATACTTTTAAAATAAACACAAAGTTAACTCTCATGCAATACAAAATATGGATTTGAAACTTTACAGGTCACCGAAACATTAGAATTAGAATGTGCGGATAATAGTTTGGAATTTTCTTTGTGCAATTTAAAATTCAGAAGAATTTCAAATTTTCAAATACATAAGTTGTATGATTTGAGGGGGAAAAAGAGAAGTTGTTTGAGAGAAGGAAAAAAAAATGCTAGCATAGATCTTGATGCACCTATGAATAGTCCAGATAAAGGGGTCGGTGTTCAGAAGAACTGCTCTCACAATGCTCCGAAAATATGCATGGCTATAGTTCCACACTTATTTGCAAAAAATGAGTATCTAAGTTTCAATCCACTGGGAATTAATTAAGTCTTAGTCAATTTTATGAAGTTGTTCATATACATGTATACAAATATTATAATTTTTCGAAACAGAGTCAAAATCTTTGCCTCCATCTATTATTTAAGAGAGTTGTTACGGAACAAGATTTAAATGAAAAAACAGCATGGATGCAACTATGCCTATGCGAAACAAAATCCTACTCTCCTGGCAAGAGGGACCCCGAGTGCTTTGCGCCCTCGACTTCGCCTCCTCTTAATCGGTGGCAGCATAGATTTGTTCTTGAAGACCTGCCATTGTCGTCGTTCTAAAACAGAAGTACGTTAACGATGGATAGGATGACTTTGGGAAGGATGCCTTAACGTTGAAGGAGATCAACGACCACCATTCCTTGACCGTGGTAGTCTGGCTCTATTTGTCAATAAGAAGGTCGTTGGCAAAACGTTCGTGGTGATGTACAACTTGATCACACATAGTACAAATAAAATCTACTGTTTGTTCTCTGTGCCAAATCATGCAGAACAGCCTACGCATCTGCAAAGAGTGACCAATCCTTCCTGGCATCTAAACTGATGCATGCTGCCGTAGTTATACATGAGAACAGTGCGACTCACACGCTAGGTGATCACCTAGCTAGGTCGGAACCCGAGACGTGGAGCGGCCAATCTGCCACCCTTGAAAAGCTTGCTTGATTTGTAGCCAACAACACAGCGGGCGACGGCGGAGAGACTTGTACGTCGTGATAAGACGGGAAGGAGAAGGGCAGAGCAGAACAGAGAACACGCAGGAAGATGGAAGGCAATAAGGTATACTGACCTCTTCTTGGTCGGCGGCCGGCGCGGCGTTACCTTTCTCCACGAGACGCCGGTCCACCCCGCTGTTCCCCATGCTGTGACACAGACACCGTCTACCGTTGTTTCTTCGGACGATCTCTATCTATGAGAAGTTGTCCGTGTTCTTGTCTCCTCAGATGGTAGCAGCCCGCACCGCCGATCTATTCCTTCCTTCCTTCCTTTTGCCGGACGAAGATGGGAAAGATTTGGATTTCCTGAAATTTAACAGCCGAAATGAAAGGAAATGTATCGTCATCAGACAAGGGAACCACGATTTGCACAAGGAATGCGTATATTTGATTGATATTTGGTTGCGATTTGAAGTCCCTTTCCATACTTTGTCTTCGGTGCTCTTGTAGACGTGGCGACTACTCCTTGTCTGGCCGCCCCTTTGCATGCGGTGCATCCCATCAGGTGCTCCTCGCCACGTTGAAAATGGAATGAGAAAAAAAAAGGCACCACCGCCTTGACTTCATGATCGTCAATTGCCACGCCACAGCCGTGCATTGTCCCGTTCTCAAAAAAAAAAAAAAAAAAAGGTGCATTGTCCCCCAACTGATACTAGGAACAAACAAGAGATTATATGAGACAAACTTCGCTGACTAGAAAGCTTGGAAAGCCAGATACTAAAAGATCGATCGATCTCTACAAAACCTGCAGTTGTCCTCCAAATACTAACAAGCTTGGATCATCGTTACAAAACGTCTGTCCTCTAGATTTCTGGTCTCCGCTGCCCTAAGATCAGAAGCATTGCACACAGGCGCAACAAGATGCACACTTATCTGACAAGGCGATAAATCGGCAAGAAATCTTGCCATCTCTACAACATTGGCGCTACCTTACAAATTTGCTACCATCTTTCACTGATCCTAGCGATTGACTGGCATGAGAGGACTTCTCGGGGCGTGCACCTTCTGATCCAAGTATTGCTTTCCTTTGTCCGCTTCGTCCAGCTTGTTATCTGCTTTGAATTTCGCTACAAGGTCTGGCATCGAGGCTCTCAGCTCCTCGATTGATTCAAAGTTGCACGCACTTGTCTGTGGACGATGCCGAACAGGACTGTTAACCTGTTAAGAGAACATTGATGATGGATTGTAATATGGTTTATAAGAACTAGACGATACCCCGCACGTTGTTGCGGGCACTTAAGTTGATAAGTAAAAAAGTAGGCAATAAACTTATGTTTAGTGAATAATAATACAAAGAGTGCTTCTGAATGTAGGAACCAACAAAAATTAAGAATCTTAAGTCAGCCTCGTTATATGCTGGAGAAGACAATATTCCTGTAGGATAATCACTACATATGTTCAAAAATACACGACACTCGTAATCATTCCATAATCATGTAAACGACACCAGAAAGTAAATGGGAAATTAATGGATCCTTGTTATAGTCACCACACGCTATGTGAATGCAGCTATTTTGTTATGAATGCGACTGGCTAAGAGTCACAGCATCAAGGGGAATACCCATCGCCTTGTCAGAATGGGCAAGATGGAACTCGAGCACGATCTGCTTGTGCACATAATTCATAAACCTGTACTGAATGCTGACGGTAGCGACCTTCCCACCTCTTTTGGGAGCTCACAAAGAGAGGTCGGGGCAGGTGCCATGTCAGTGCCAAGAGCCGCCTAACAGCCGCCAAGAGCACAATTTCGTATGGAACTACCACCGTGGAAGAGAAAAGGGTGATCGTTCTGTTTGCTGGAGCAGTAGTGAGGATGAGAAATAAGCATTGGCAGACATGTGTTTTTTCCAGCAGACGAAATGGTTTGCCTGCTCTTATATTGAGAGAGAAGAAGAAGGGTCGTGGCTTGCATGCTCAGAGAAGACGAATAGTACATGGCTGAAATGGGGCCAAGTCTAAAGTGAGTGGTGCTTTGGAAGTTAATATCATGATAACTATGCATTATCACGTACAAATTTGAGCGGGTAGTAAAGAATTAAGCCATGAATGCAAGGTGAGTGGGAAGAGGAGTTGCGTGGATGAGTGGTGGCTGGCCTTTGCTATACAGCTGTCCCATGACATCCGGTATTAATCAAATGCAAGAATCTACAAAAAAGTAATTTGCTGACATGTAAAGCTTGATGAAGTGGGAGAGTTGTATGACATGGACCAATAAAATGCTTGCTGATTTGTGTAGCTTGCATGTTGAGAGAATTCCTTGTAGTGGGTCTTTGCTATTTAGATATAGAAGATGATAGAGATGGTTTGCATTGAGTAACTGCATTTGTCGTCCAAAAAAATATTCAACTCCCAACTTGCAATCAAAAGTGTTAAGCATGTCCATAAGGTACATATTTTCTATGGTTCAGTTGAAAGTTGCATCATCAATGGCAGTCTTTTTAACAATTCACCGTAAATAAACTCAACAAAGTCCAACTAGTATTTAGCTAATCTTGACCAAAAAACAACCATTTTTTGTTTCCAAAGATAACTTACTTCTCAGCTCTAGTTTAAATGAACGCAGTTCAGATAGAAATATAAATATCTTACCGAGTAATCCTTTTCAAAGCAGTTACTTGTAATGGTTCTAATAGAATGTGTGCCTTGAGCGTGTTTTTCATTCAGCAATCCCAAATGATTTGAGAAAGAGGTGGATACAGTTTCCATTCTCTTTCTAGTTTCATGATCCAGCAACTGAGAATCTGGAAATGAAAATGGACAATGTAAGGGAAATACCATCTTTGGAGAGAGAAATATATTATAATCCAATTAGATATGTTACTCTCTGAAGCGTCCAATATATCAGATGTGATGGCATGAAACCCTGCATCACTCTGTGATGAAAGATGCAGATTATCCTGGATAATACTGTCATCTTCGCTTCTTCTCTCTCTGCATCCAAGAAAATCATAAGAAAAAAATGAAAAGGCCCTACACTGTGAGGTTTACAACCGTATCTCCTAGAATGGTCGCTTTTGTGAAAAGGATTACAACTTACTCTATAAAATAATCAGCTTCCACACCTGAGCTCTTATTTAGATGTTCTAAACATGACTGCGTATGTGACCAGTAAGAAACAGAATGGTCAATTCTCTCCATGCTGCAAATCAACAAAGTTTGTTCAGTATAAATAATGACTTCAAGGGAGAATAAGTAATTCATACTGCACATAATTTAGGAGGCGAGTGAGATTGGTACCATTGCTGCAAGATGTCTCCCATTTGAACTTTGGTGTTGGCATGTGATGACTTAACCTCATGGAATTGGCTCTCTATCTTTCCAGCACAGGAAGCGGTCTCCTTTTTTCCATTACCTGAAACTTGTTGTAGGTTGGACATTTCCGATATCATGTGTTTCTGCTCTGCACTATAATTCTCATTTAGTTGCCCAACATATTCTGAAACCTGCAAAAAGGGAGACCAGTTTCCCAAGTCATACAAAGAGGCTTGTTTTTTTTTCAGTTAAACAGTAGATAAACTGACCATTGTCGTTTTTCTTGCTGTCAAGCCAGCTAAAATTCCAGCAATCTTGTTAAGAGCAACTTGCTCTTCTTGAATAGCAAGTTCCTATTGAAAGGAAGGATGTTATCAATGAGTTTGTCGGTACATGAACTTGTTTTATTACGAAAACGCAAAGAGCATTGTGTTTTGATGCATTGATAGAAAATATATGAACTTTATATGCACCAAAGCCAACCAACCTTAAAGCCCTTCTCAAACTCAACAAGCCGAGAGGAGCTTCCTACTTGACTTTGCTCCATAAGTTTCATGATCCTAGACGCATGTGTGCTGATATCGTTAAAGAAATCAATTGATGTCTTTGACATGGCTTGTGCCGAGGCAAGACTCTTTTGCAATCCCTACCAGAAAATTTTAAGAATGAGTTGCAGCATCTTGCATAATATATGCAATAGAGGCAGATGTTAACAAAAACGAGGGTTGATTTGACATACTACTTCTTGCTGTTCAGCAGAATAGGCCAATAGTTCCTTGAGTTCAGAAGCGGAACTCAAAACTTCAGTCAGTACTTGTTCAGCCTCTGAAACCATCACTGCTAAAAACTGTTAATAAAATAGGTAATGATTAGATTTTGTAGAGTGGATCATTAATCTGAATCATATAGAAATTAAAACTGAAAGTTCTATTACTGTATACATTGTCAACAGCTATTGCATGGGAAGATATATTAAGTTTCATCTGCTCAGAATCTGTGATGGATCGCTGCCTCAGAGTATTGATAAGCTGGTGAAGGCATTGGACACCAGAGGCATACATATCTTTGGCTTTTGTGATTCTTTTCTCCAAATGGTTCGCTGACTGGAAGCAGTTACATAATGCAGATAAATTAGTCTATGGAGATAATAAAGGTAGTCTTGAACTGTGAGTAAAATAAAATAAATTATTTTACTAATAGTACCTCAGATTTAGCTGAAAAATATGAATTCATTTGTTCAGTCATAGACTCCAAAACTTGGCGTTGCTCACAAACAGATCCAACAACTGTGTTATGAAGAAGTCCAAGACTCTGATCCAATTGAGACCGCAAATTGAATAGTAACCCTCTGTTTTCAGACTCAGTTTTTGATTGCCTTTCTACATGTCAACCCGCCAAGGACGGTCAGTGCAAGAAAGCAGCAACTTGGATTAAACTAGGGGTGAGGGCAGCTGTGTACCTAGTTTATTATGAAGATCAGCAATGTCTCCAGATGCACTCTCGAAGGTGTCGCACATACCCTTTGCGCGTCCAAGAATCGCGTTTTCTAGACAATGTTATGAAAAAGTTCCAAACATCAGAAGTTAATCCAAGTTTACGCTTACTGCATCTATAAAGCTCTTCAAGCTAGAAAAATGCATATTTACTTAAGATTTAAACAATTACCGGCATGAAGTAGATTTGAGATTATGAAGTCCTTTTCCTTCAGAGAAGTGTTAGCTCTAGAATGAGCTTCCTGAAGATCTAGTAATTCCCCCTTGCAACTTTCAATCTCCGTCTAAATAGGCAGATGTAGATAGTGAATGTCTAAAAGCCTAACAAACTAGAAGGAGGTTTTGTGTACTGAAAACAATGTTGTCCAAACTGCAGTACCTTTAACTCTGCATTCTGACTTTCCAAATTCATCCTGCTCTCCTGTTGCGCTAGGTAAAAACTTCTGTATTTTTCGAGCTCCTGCCAGACCACCCAAGGTGCAACTCAGTTCAACCATGAACTAGTAAACCAATTAAAACTTGAGTTATATAAAACTATACTTTGCTCTGCTTCTCCAGACTAAGCTCCAAACAGTCCACTTTTTCCCTCATTGTCTGCAACATATAGTCAAAAAGACTAAGATAACATTCCATATCTTGCCTATAAAATTATATTCAATATAATCTTAAGTCTTGTATATGTTAAGAGTATTAGTCATATGTATGCTCGTATATGTAGTTTAGTCCATAACATAGCAAAGCCCATGAGGCCATTGTAACCTAGTGCATATCTCTCCCACAATAGAGATGTTGATTGGGCTACTTTAGAAACCGTATATACCTTTTTCTCTGCCTCCTCTAGAACAAACCTTTCATGAGGGATATAAATTCCGTTCTTTTCCCATGCGGCTTTTACATCTGAAAATATACTTGTGAGACCCTATAACAATTTCAGGAATAGAAACAGAGGATTGAAGATAACCTTGTTTCATTTTTTCCATTTCTTGATAAAGATCCTTGAGCATAACAGATTTGCAAATTTTTTGGTTTACCTACAGAATTAGTTAAGTTTTTTACAAGGATATCAACTAAATCAGAACACCATAAATGAATAGAAGTAGGAAACAAGCACCTCTGGTTTGTTTCTTATGCTTTTAGCACGATAAGCATAATCAAGTGTAACTAGAGTTTCTTCGAGGCAGTGGACAGCTGGAGTTACTGTTGCTATGATGCAAGTTTTGGCTTTTCCACCCAAGGATTCCCTTAGCAGTCTCGTGAGCTTACTGTCCCTGGTAAAGTTTAAAATAAAAAGCAATGAGTAAATTATGTCCCGGCTTTCTGGTTTATTATGAGAAGCAGCTGGTACCTGTATGGTACATGAACTGAATGCTCCACAAGTGCAGTGATGACACGACCCAGTGTCAATAAGCTCTTATTCAGCTCTCCAGCTTCTCTTGCTCTAACCTATCAGCATGCTACAAATCATGACTTCGAAATAGATTGGCATGTAAAAGGAACTGACATAAGATTAAATGTACATGTACTAGTAATAATAATCATTTATGACAACATACAACAAAACTTCCATTATAACTTTCCAAGAACAAGTGCTTTCTTTTTGCTGCAAATAAAATGCTTTAGAGTTTAGGCACTGCATGATTGTCTATAGGACCTGCAACATTCCTAAACTGCATAGAGTTCTTTGATTTAACTATTTAAATGTGAAAGAAGGATATATAATTTTTTCATCTTCCAGCATGTACTTTACCAGTTCAACCAATTTGAAATATGGACAGTTCGACTAAACCCAAGCGGACCAGTAGGATAGAGTATCAGGAACAGTGATGTGATCACTTATTAGCTTGCAACAGAACCAGGTACCTCTTTTGCACCTGATCGAGCTATACTCTCTGATCCTGCCAAGTCTACAAGGTTCAATCTCCCACACTTCATGAGTTCCTGATTTCCAGTTGCTGTTACTTTGACATGGATGTATATCGAAAAGACAGAATGTGATCGGCTGCAAGTACAGAATGCACAATTCTCAATATACAGCACGTCTCTTTTGGCACCCATAAAAAGAACTGAAATGTTCATTGACCTGCTTTGCTTATTCTGCGCAGTGTCGGCAGTGCGTCTCCTAGCTGATCCTTGTTCTAAAAGACTATATATCTCACCCGGACTGTAGACAACAATCTCTTCAAGGCCTCTTATGACCGCACCACCCTTGCCATCTTCCATAAGAGATATAGTAGACTTTTTCTGTCTATCTTCAGGGAATCTGCTTTGGTCCTCTGAAGTCAACAGATCTGTTAATTCTTCGTTATAGAGCTCCAAGAAGGTTACCTTCATGCTATAGTCAGCCTTCCGTGCTTCCAATATATCAAAGATATGCCGAACTGCTCTTGGCATGACACCAGCAGTAGTTGGCAGTTCACCCACCTAAAAAGCAGATGAGACAAATTATTCAGTCGCTGCATGTAAATTTTCAAGCAATTTTCAGTTTTAGTACCTGCTGCATCATCTCCCCCTCCATGGTGTAAGTTTTTCCAGTCCCAGTTTGCCCAAAGGCAAAGACAGTACAATTATAGCCTTCAAGGACGTCGTTGACGATTGGTGCAACAGCATGATCATATATCGCCCTCTGCTGAGATTTTGGGCCAAAGACCTGGTATCAAACAATATCCGTACATTAAAGAAAATTCATGTAAGTCAAGTTTAGTCTTCAGCATTTATGTAATGATCATAGTTAGATTTTTTATGCACAAGATTCTGATCCTTTAGAATTAGCCGTCACCGAATGGTGGCAACTGTTTGACGATACAGGCATGCAAAAAGCAATACATGATAAACAACAAACCGGAGATCGCTAGTGGCTTTACCTTATCAAACGTGAATGTTTTGTCTGCTTGCTTGAATAGGCTGTTCAGAACTGTGACCTCCCGCTTCATGTCGTTGCAAGAGACAACTATCTGTACATTTGCTTTCTGCTCCTCCTCACTTAGCGGCCTAAACGGTGCACCGGTCACAAAAACGCATCAGCGACACCAGAAATATGAACATGAACTAGCACCAGAAGGAATATGCTCAGAATTTCCGTAGTAACTAAATACACAGCTAGCACTCTCAGATAAAAACTATACAACTTGGCGAATCACCGCGTGGCTTATAAACAGTTTTGCTCACTGGAGCCAAAGCAAGAGCACCTCACCTGCATCGGAGCACGACCTGCACGTTCGCCTCGCGGTCCCTGTCATTCCCGCCGCCGATGCTGCCGGCGCCAACGCCGCTGCGGCGGACGGATCTGTGCGAGCCCGCTTCCGCCCAGCGCAGCTCCCGGCGCTCGGGCCGGGGCGTGAGGAAGGGGGTCGGCGCCGGGCCCACCCACGACCTCCGGCTGGGATTCGGAGTCTGCGCCATGCCGCCGGCGTCACCTAGAACCACCCCGGTGCTCGGATTTGGGGGCGGATTAGGGGGAATCGCGTGGTTTCTGCAGGATTTGGCTCCGCGATTTGGGAGAAGGGCGAGAGGGGAAGAAGGAGGCTCGACCTTTTCACGTGTCAGAGAAATTTGAAATTTGGAGCGATGGGGTCTCGGGGAGTGGGGATAGCGTGGGCTTCTCACTAGTGTGAATGGAAGGTTTCGGATGGTGGGCCTGGGCTACAGCCTGCTGTTTCTGGGCAGAGCGAGCCTCGGGGCCCGCGCAATGCTTTCATTACTGCCATTAAAGTTCAGCAGCAGCAATTGCAAGAAGCCAGAATGGTGTTTATCTGGGGGCGTCATGCCTGGTCATTGACGGTATGACAAACCCTGAAGCTATGGAGGCGATTGCAGTCTGGGAGGCTTTATCGCTGTCTAAAGATCTTGGTTTTCGATCAATTCAGGTGACGAGTGACTGCTTAAGGGTAATCAATACCCTGCATGATGGGACTAGACCTGTCTACTCCCAGATTATTGATGAGATCAAAGAGCGAGCTAAATCTTTCGGCCAAGTGCGTTTTGTTCATGAACGCAGGAAGTCGAATAGAGATGCTCACATCATTGCAAGGTCTTCTGTTAGCCTTGATGAAGGCCGCCATGTGTGGCTGATTGATCCACCGATTGGATCTTGTATCCCTTTTACAGTAAACATTGAATAAAGTAGGGTACTTAGTCTAAAAAAAAAGTTTCTTCGAACAGAAGATTTCCGCAGCAATTTTGTGTAACACTTTGCATAATTGTAGTAGTATAATAGATCTACATACGAACAACATTTCGAACAAAAAAGGTACTCCGTATATCAAAGTTCATACGCTCCAGAAAAAATTGGTTTCCTTTGTCCCATTTTTGAATGATTCTCAGCTTGTAGGTTATATAGACTTTTTTCCGTCTATGTCTTGCATATGTGCATTTTAGTTCTTTTACAATTTCTATCAAGCATTCCGAAGCTATGAGCCAACATTCAGTATTTTAGTTGTACGTGGGATTAGAGAAGTTATGACATCTAAATCTTACATTTGTTCAAATTTGAACAGAATATCATGCATGATCTCTCGAGAAATAACCCCATGCACGTGTAACTAGATTTATTGATATTCATGGTAGAGACGTCACATTTGAAAGCAACAAGGATTACTAAATGGGGTAATTATGTCATCAAATGGCTACATGGGATTTTTTCTTCGAAACGGAGGCAAAAACTTTGCTTCATTCCATTAAATAAGAAGATAGTTTACGAGGTTGCAAAACAAAGACGAGATCACCCAACATGATCTCAAAAAACAAAAGCCTACCGTCCCAGAATTGGATAACCCAAGTGTTTTGCGCCGGCCTTAGCCCACATCGACGACTCGACTTTAATTGTGTCCACAACCGAGGAAGGCAAAGAGGATTTGTTTTTTAAGGTTCTTGCGTTTCTCTCGTTCCACAGCTACCAAGCGACAAGTGTTGTGTGGGGAAAATGTGGCTTTATGGCATGATCCGGGAGTGGAGGAGAAGTTGTCCCACCACTCCTTGATGAGTCAAAGTTAGGCCATACAGTTGTGCCATGCAGTTAGAGTTCCAGACACACAGGTAGTATCGGTATATCAAGAGCATGTGCGCCGACGTCTCGTTTTTGTGCTTGTCTAAGAGGCAGAATATAGCATTAGGCCATCCCGCTATGTAGGCGGTCCGCCGTCGGACACGGTTTAAATCAACCAAGCCAAGAATTTGCATTTTGGAGGGGGCCTTCCAGATGGCATGTTGCATGGGAGAGGCGATCAACCGGTTAAAGCGATCAACCGTTAAATTGAACCTTGTAAGCATAGAGGCTGTGTAGGAACCACTATGCGTGAACTTCCAAACAATAGAACTCGACAATTCGTGGTTCAAGTGGACCGCTTGGATATGGAGCCATAAAAGCGCAAACTCCTAGATGTGCCTCGCGGAAAGGATACACGCCGTGTCGATTTGGCCAATCCAATCATGATAGGACAAAGCCTTCTTACCGTCCATTTTTTCCTGCGCGAGATGGAGTAGATATATGGGGCAATGAGCTTGGGTCGTTGGCCACTAAGCCAGGAGGCCTTCCAAAAATCCTCGGTGGCACCATCACCCAGCGAGATAGTAGTAGCAGCATAGATCAGGGCCCGGCGTTTCGGATCACGGGTGCGGATGCACCCGTTATGTAAAACATTATTTATTTATTTCAAAATGTTTAAAAAATTCAAATAAAATTTTGGAAATACATCATGACATTTTATGTTAGTACAAAAAGTTTCGTGAAGAAAAAATATTTTTTGTGACCTATGCAAAAAGGACAAAAAAAATGTGTACAAAGTCATTTTGAAAACCTCGGATTTGCCTTTTTGTACAGCCTATAAAAATGTCTTTTTTTCACGATTTTATTTGAAATTATTTGACATTTTGAAAAATATTTTTCGAGTAGTGGGTGCATCTTGGCGTATGACCCGATATGGATTTCCGCTAAACGAGGTAAATCAGTGGCAAAATTCATAATGGAGTACTCATTGTCACAACATGACCTTAGGGATGCAAAGTGAAATTAACCCTTTCTACTGCTACGCCGTTGTTGTTGAAGCAGAGCCCAGGTAGAAACCTGGAAGTAAAAAAAAAAGAATATGACAAACCAGGAGAACCGAATCTAAAAGATTCTGCTAGCTTGTGTACGAATTTAAGAATCTATTGACTTTATAGAGTATGTTTCAAAAATACTAAGGTCCAACAGAAGCTACACCCTGGAGTTGATTCAGTTGCATTATAGTTTTCTGGCAGTTACGCAAGTCAGCTGAGCAGAGTGACCATACTATAAAAAGCTCAAATGTAGAGCAAACGCCCCGACCCCTCCACCTCGTTCCCCACCTACAGTGTTCAGAGGCGATTTTTGGGCGAATCTCGCGCGGACCAGCTCGCCGGCGGCGATCCGCTCGATTCCTCACCCTCCGCGGCCGCTCCGGCGGCGGGAGGACGGGGAATCGACGGATCCCGCCGTGTACATAGTCTAGGTGTGCGTGGGTGGCCTGCCGGCGACGCTGTGGAGACGGCGGCGTGGCCGGAGAGGCTTTTGGCGGCGGCGGCTCCCTCCTCTGTTCTTGGCGCTCCGGTGGAGTCCCAGGGCAGATCTGCCGTCGCGGGCGCGGCCGTTGCTCTCCGGAGTCGCGGCGTGCCCTTCCTCGAGCTGGCGGCCGTGGTGGCGGCGCTGGTTCTAGCTTTTGGGGTTCGGCAGCCTCCACTTCGGTGGACGGCGATGCTTTTGCTTAACTCTTCTGGGAGTTTGCAGGCGGATCATTCTTCCTCGTCGGTGGTTGCGGTGGGTGCGGTGGAAGATGGGTGGTGCTGTCGTTTCCGTCTCCGGCGTGAGATGGCGATGGCGGCGTGGTGGCAGCTCGAAGCCGATGCTCCTTCAACGTCCAGATTCTGGTGCTTGCGCCAGATGGATCCTGCGGCATCTCAACGCTGTTGTTCGAGCTGGCTGCTCTGGTGCGAGGTGAGGCCGCGTTCTTCGTCTCCGGCGGCGTGCTGCTGGCGTTTGAAGACGGCGTCCTGCTCGGTGGTTCCGTCGCCGCTGCGTGTGAGTTTGATCCTGTCTCTGTTCGTGCGTGTGTGTGCTTTTTCTTGTTGATCTTGTACACGAACTCCCTGTCAAAAAAAAAAAAGAGTGACCATACTATAATCAAGGAGAATTGTTGACTTGGCTAGCAGGAGTTGTTTAGACAGCTATGTTAGTTGACTTCTCGTAGGCTTTACCCTAAGAGTTTTAGTTTCTGGAATGTCAATGGGCATATACTCCTACTCGCTCTGCATCATACAAAATGGAGTACTAAACTACTGAAAGCTCAAAAGTCAGAGGGTGCAATAATATTCTCAAACTGATTCCATTGCTTGCGTCAGGTTGACACTCTGATCTGAATATAAATTGCAGGTCAGCTGGCTCCTGATCATCTCCGGAACGCTGCATACTCCGCGAGCATGTTTATTAAATATTATAATCAGGGACGCAGCTACAGAAGTAGTAACGCGAACACCCGTTATTGTAGAAGCCAAATATGGCTTTGCTTCACAGGTGTCAAGCCTCCATTGTTCAAGAGACATGAAATATTCAGATGAGGATAATACTCCGTGGTGCATGACATAACAAGGCTCCCTCTATCTCTGGCACTGTTTTAATCCTTATTTATCTGAATATCCAAGAAAAAACTGAAAACTGTAGTTTTAGCAATCATTTTCCGCCAAATGTATAATTGCCGTCAGGCAAGATATCGAATGTATAATAATAAGAAAATTGGATTACTAATACAAACTCCTCAAGTGAAAAGGGAAACAGACACATCTCCAATATACAAACGCGACGCTAGATACATGGTCATACTCATATGGTGGAACCGGATGGCATTGCTGTCATATAGTAGATTCTTTTCTTCTCATCACCGTTTCGCAGCGGAAAAAACGCGAAGTTGTCTTCTATATGCAGATGTCAGTCCAACAGTAATCCAGCCAATTGTTTCAGTTGATTCATTCAGATCTTTGCACTAGCTATGACTCCTAAATTTTCCACTATATAATTCAGAATATAGACTTCTGAGGAAAAAATGTATAAAAGGATCGGACTTATATGAAAGTTTTTAGTCATTTTCTCGGTGCATTCTTTTGGCTACTGCAAAGGGTAAAACGCTCCTAACTTATTCTTGTTTGTCAAGAACAGGCAACTGAGAGAGAGAGGGAAGGAGCAACCCCATCTTATCCCGCTGATAAGTGCGCCAGGTTTTCGTATGATTCAACCTGCTTTCAATCAATAGTTTAATCCACCGACTGGAGAAATTCTCGATCCAGTTGTGTAGAGAGAGTAGCGTTTATGGTAGCCGCAAAGGCCCCCGACTGAATTCTGGATTCAGTGTATCTGCTGACACCGCGTTAGAACTACGCCTATTGTAAGTCAGGTTGACGCATCCCAAGTCTAAGCTCGACTGGCATTTTTATCTAGGGGCAGCGAAATAGATCAGTGTAAACAATAGTTACACACGGCTACCACAACCGTGTCAAAGTCTGACATGATATGACCGGGAAATTTCAGACGGTAATTTTGTTCGTAGACTGCAGGAAAAGTGTATCCGGCAGGAGAGCTTGACGCTAGTAGTAGGACCAACTCTCGGCTGAGCTACCCCCTGATCGACACCAACAGCCCGCATCAACTTGGTCTTGGCACCAAGAATTTGTTGGAAATGGACGTCACTGCATGCGCACTCTCGCAGCCTTTCTTTCTCTTCTCCGCTTCTCGCAATCCGCAAGCCACATTACAATTAATAGTGCCACCGAACTCCAGAAGTCGTCCGGATATGCTCAGTGCCAAGTAAGAAAATGATGGATACTTCTCAATCTTAAGTGTTAAAGATCACCAAGTTGATCAACACACAAGACAACGGATTGTTAAAGATGTAATACCGTATATGGTATGGTGTAGTACACTAACCGTATACGGCCTCCATGTATACGCCTTCGGAGGCTTTCCGACTCTATATAAACACGCAACCCCGAACCCTAACAGGTATCGGTTTCCGCTACGTTTGATATGGTATCAGAGCCCTCCTCTCCCATGACCTAGCCGCCGCCGATCTCCACACAAAAACCTAAAGCCAAAACTACGATCTACGACCTACGACCAAGCAACGACAACGACGACGATCAACGACAACGACAATGACGACTGCCGTGGCTTCTCCCCTCGGCTCCCCTCCCTCCCAGAAGCTCACCCGAGGTAACTTTCTTTTCTGGAAGACCTTGGTGTACCCGGCTCTGCGTGGCGCACAGGTCATGGACCTGCTCGACGGCACCTGCACTGCTCCGGCGATGACCGTGGAGGTTGAGGACGAAAACAAGAAGAAGATGGTGGTCCCAAACCCCGCCTACACGGCCTGGGTTGTGCGGGATCAAGCGGTGGTGACGTTCCTCGTGAACTCTCTCTCACCGGAGATCCTCGCTCATGTGGTGGGGCTTGACACTTCCGTGGCCATCTGGAGGGTGATCACCACCATGTTCTCCTCCCAGTCCCGTGCACGGATCAACCAGCTCCGCGGGTCCCTCAACAAGACCAAGAAGCTGACCAAGACGGCCGCGCAGTACTTTGCCGAGATGAAGGGCTTTTGCTCTGAACTCGCTGCGGCCGGCAAGATGGTTGAAGATGATGAACTCGTCGGGTACCTCCTCAACGGACTCGACGCCTCCTACAATGATGTGGTTGCCTCTGTCAATGGCAACCCCGCCACGACCCCAGATGACCTGTTTGCACAGATCTGTGCCCACGACATGCGCATCGAGATGCTGCAGGAGGAGGCTGGCAATGGCGCCGGCTCCTTCTCATCCTCGGCCAACATCGCTCGTCGTGATGACCGTCCTTCTCGCGGCGGTGATCGCGGAGCAGATCGTGGCCAGTACGACTTCCGCGGCGACCGTGGTGACCGTGGTCACCGTGGCGACCGCGACGCTGGACGCGGCGACTATGGACGCCGCAATGATGACCTCCAAGGACGCCGAGGCCGTGATGACGGCCGACGCCGTGATGGACCACGTGATGGTCCACGGCGCAATGATGCTGGGCGCCAAGAGCGCCGAGGTGACCGCGACCGTGGTGACCGTGACCGCCGCCGTCGTGGTCGTGCTCCTACGCCGTACGTGGACGTCACCTGTCAGATCTGTAAGATCCACGGGCACCCCGCCAGCGACTGCTGGTGGCGTTACAAGAACGATGACTCTGAAAGCGATGGTGAAGAGGAAAAGGGCGCCTATGGTGTGGATACCAACTGGTACTCCGACACGGGCGCGACAGACCACATCACGGGCGAGCTGAGCAAGCTCTCCACACGCGAGAAGTACAATGGACGCGATCGTGTCCATGCTGCAGATGGAAACGGTATGCCTATAAGCCATATTGGTCATTCAACATTATGCACCCCTAATAAATCTTTGCATCTACACAATATTCTCCATGTTCCAAATGCTTCTAAGAATTTGCTATCTATTCATAAACTCACACTAGATAATGATGTCTTCGTTGAGTTTCATCCTTCTTTTTTCTTGATTAAGGATCGGACAACAAGGAGCGTGGTGTTTAAGGGTCCCTGTCATGGTGGCCTCTACCCCTTAGTGCCTGTCTCTACGGGGTCGTCCAAGCATGCGTTCATCTCAATAAAGCCTTCATCATCCACATGGCATCGTCGTTTAGGGCATCCTTCTTCTTTTGTAGTGCAACAAGTCCTTAGAAAGCATGAACTATCTTATACTCCAGAAATAAGTCCTTACATTTGTGATTCTTGTCAACTAGCCAAAAGCCATCAGTTACCATATCCTGTATCCACCACTGTTCCTTTGGAGCAAGTCTTTTCTGATGTATGGGGTCCAGCCCCAGCCTCTGTTGGCAAGCACACTTATTATGTAAGCTTTATCGATGATTTTAGCAAATTCACTTGGATATATTTGCTTAAGAACCGTTCAGATGTGTATCAAGTTTTTCTTAACTTTCAGAAACTTGTTGAGCGCAAGTTCAATGCCAAAATTATTACCATGCAAACTGATTGGGGTGGTGAGTATGAAAAGCTCAATAGTTTCTTTCAAAAAGTTGGCATTACACATCATGTATCATGCCCCCATGCTCACCAACAAAATGGTTCAGCTGAACGTAAACATCGCCACATAGTTGAAGTTGGTCTTGCACTTCTTGCCAATGCATCTATGCCCCTCAAGTTTTGGGATGAAGCCTTTCTTACGGCTACATTCCTCATCAACTTGCTCCCTAGCAAAGTTATAAATTTTGAGACCCCGTTGAGCGGCTTCTCCACACTAAACCGAACTATGATTCCCTTCGTGTGTTTGGTTGTGCTTGTTGGCCCAATCTTCGTCCATACAACAAAAGAAAATTAGCCTTCCGTTCCACTCGTTGTGTGTTCTTAGGCTATAGTCCGCGTCACAAGGGAGTAAAATGCTTAGATGTTTCAACTGGCCGTGTCTATATATCTAGAGACGTTGTTTTTGATGAGCAAGTCTTTCCTTTTGCCTCTCTAAATCCAAATGCTGGAAAACGACTTCGTGATGATATCTTACTTCTACCCACATCATCTACTCATGGGATGCAAATGTTGATGACTATATGCCTTTACCGTATGTTCCTGTGATTAACCATGGTCAGGATGTTGAAGATCCAGCAGCCGCTGAAAATTCCACTCAAAACAGTGAAGAAATGACTCAAAACAGAGAAGAAATGACCCCTACAGCGCATGCACAAGACGACAGCAGTCATGCTGACTCCGAGGGCGAATCTGCCTCGGATCACGCCCCTGCGATCCCCATGCAGATCTCTCTGCGTCTGACGGCAGCGATCCCGCGGAGGATCCCCGTCGCCATCCGCGTCGTCATCCCCTGCTGGCTCGCCTGTCCCCGACAGCGACGCACGCATGCGGACAGCGACAGCGACGTCGTCCTATCCACGTCTGCCGCGTCTGCCGACACATCCGGTCCCAGCCGTGACCCTGCCGTGCACGACGACAGCGACGCCGACGTGTCGTCGCCTCATTCGCCGCGGGCCGCTGGCGATTCCCCCGCTGGCCCCAGCCCGGTGCACTCCCCAGGCTCCGGATCTTCTGCGGCAAATGCTCCTGTAGCTTCTCCTGAACCTGCAGCACGTACAAGACTACAAAAAGGTATAACAAAACCAAAGGTATACAAAGATGGGACTATTACATATGGTAGACAGGGTAGAATTTATAAAGAGGCAAATTCTGTTCGCTATGGCTTGCTAACATCCACAGGAGAACCCTCTTCGCTCTCCGAAGCTCTAGCACACCCAAAGTGGAAACATGCCATGGAAGAAGAATATGCTGCTTTGATGGACAACAAAACTTGGCACCTCGTTCCATCAAACCCCAACAAAAATCTGATCGACTGTAAGTGGGTATATCGTATCAAGGAAAATGCAGATGGTACAATAGATCGGTATAAGGCTCGTCTAGTTGCAAAAGGGTACAAGCAAAGGTATGGCATTGATTATGAGGATACTTTCAGTCCTGTAGTCAAAGTGGCAACTATTCGAGTGGTTCTAGCAATTTCAGTTTCTCGAGGCTGGAGTTTGCGGCAGCTAGATGTCAAGAACGCGTTTTTACACGGTGTTCTGGAAGAGGAGGTTTATATGAAACAACCACCAGGTTTTGAAAATCCTAATGCTCCACATCATGTTTGTAGGCTTGATAAGGCTCTCTATGGATTAAAGCAAGCTCCAAGAGCATGGTACTCTCGGCTCAACTCCAAGCTCAGTGAGCTTGGATTCAAACCATCCAAGGCTGACACCTCTTTGTTCCTTTATCACAAGTCAGGTATCACAATGTTTGTTTTGATTTATGTTGATGATATCATTGTGACTAGTTCGTCAAATGAGGCCGTTACAGCTTTGCTTAGTGATCTTAATAAACACTTTGCAATAAAAGATCTTGGTGACTTACATTTCTTCTTGGGAATTGAAGTCAAGAAAATACAGGATGGTTTGGTGCTAACACAGGAAAAATATGCTATGGATTTGTTAGCCAGAGTGGGGATGAAAAACTGCAAACCAGCTCCTACACCTCTATCCCCCACCGAGTCATTGTCCCTTCATGATGGTGTTCCTCTTGGTCCTAAAGATAGTACAGAATATCGCAGCATTGTTGGTGCTCTTCAGTATTTGACTCTTACACGTCCTGATATATCATTTTCTGTTAACAAAGTGTGTCAATACCTCCATGCACCAACTACAACTCACTGGACAGCTGCAAAAAGGATACTACGATATGTTCAAGCCACATTGTCACTTGGTGTCACATTTACACGTTCCTCTCACATGAGCTTGAGTGCTTTTTCAGATGCAGACTGGGCTGGATGTCCTGATGATCGACGATTCACTGGAGGACTTGCTATCTTCCTTGGGCCAAATCTTGTTTCCTGGAGTTCTAGGAAGCAAGCTACAGTTTCTAGATCCAGTACAGAGCAGAATACAAAGCTGTAGCCAATGCCACGGCTGAACTAATATGGGTTGAAGCACTCCTTCTTGAGCTTGGAGTTCCAATACAAGAGAAGCCCTGTTTATGGTGTGACAACATAGGTGCTACCTACTTGTCTGCAAATCCCATCTTTCATGCTCGTACAAAACATATAGAGATTGATTATCATTTTGTTCGTGAGAGGGTTGCAAGTAAAAGTTTAGAAATCAAGTTTATTTCTAGTAAAGACCAAGTGGCTGATGGGTTTACAAAAGCTCTCCCTGTAAAACAGTTAGATAAGTTTAAGAGTAATCTAAATCTTTGTAAGAGTTTAGATTAAGGGAGGGTGTTAAAGATGTAATACCGTATATGGTATGGTGTAGTACACCAACCGTATATGGCCTCCATGTATACGCCTTCGGAGGCTTTCCGACTCTATAAACACGCAACCCCGAACCCTAACAGGTATCGGTTTCCGCTACGTTTGATACGGATATTATGTTGTATCTTGTTGAGGCACGCATGAAGCTAAATGTACTGTCGGATACATGGTCGGACGGTTAAACCTAAATCTAGTTGTGCCGGCAGGCCCGCAGGGCAACAATTATTCACAAAACTACATACTGGATCCGAACTTTGTCCTTACTTTTTTATCGTGCCTTTCAACACTCTAGGTGAAACATTCTGGAGATGGTTGCACGTGTTATTCAACCGGTTTATGTGCTATTTGTAATCATGTTTCCATGAGATGGAGCTCATGTGTGTATCTTGTTTCTTGTATACTGCCGGTCATGCAAATGCATAAAAATGGTCCAATAAATTGGTTGTGTGTATCAGTTGATGCATAGTTTGGTCGCTTTGTCTCTGTTTCTGAAAAAAAAAATTGAAAATGGTTTAAGATTTGAGCCCTCTACCACCAACAAAAAACATTTGGGACTCCCGGCGGTCTACTTCGTGTCCAACAGCCTAGTCTACGGAGGCTGGGGAAACCTCGGATCAATATGTGTGACAAGGTGTCTGGTTCTTGATTCTGTTTTGGGTTAGAGTCTATTGTCAGCTGGAAGAGGGTAACCGTGTCGGTGATTGTTAATACGATTCTCCTAGCAGGTTCATCTTGGCGGCGCTTGTCCGACGTTGGCGAGGGGTCCGTGAGGACTCGTGTGGTAGGTGTTTGTTCCAATCAAGCATGTGGCTTCCCGACTATGGCCAACAACGTAAGGTTGGCTCTGACCGCCGAGGCACATAGCGCAGTCGTGGCACGGGCGCACCACACCGCCACCGACTATGTTGGTCAAAGAAGGCGGAGAGTTCCCTAATGGCTAAGGATGAACTATCTTGTTTTTTCAAGTGTTCTCTGTAATGTTGGAGTTGGTTAATGAAAATAAGAGAACATACTTTTTTTCGAGAATAGAGAACATACTTTTACATATTTTTATCTTTGAAGGTAGACAAATTAAAGGCATCTCATTATCAACGTAATGTCATAACCACCAAATAAATATTAATTAGTATTGGCTAGGCACTCAAGAGTGCAAATCAAAAGTTGAAGTATATGAGTTTTGGGGCGTGTTGGGGATAAAAAAAGTTAAGGAGAAGTGCATCCACACTGTCACTAACAACTCGTTCAATCAACGACTTGGTTTTTCCGCTTCTGACTATTGTACACACTTGGCATAAAATTAAGCAAATGATTTTCGACTCTTATAGTATTATCGTAGCCGCAAAGCACACGGACATGCGTGGCGTGCCTATGTACAAGCATTCTTAATATGCCTTGACTTCTTACAGTAGAGCTGCTAGAATGTGTAAGTTGCTCCTTTATAGTAGGCGATGTCAGCGCCGAGATGTTCTCACCTTTGCCCCATCTCGCTTGCTTTAACAACTGAAATAATGCAGAGCGCTAGAAATGCAAGTAGCTAGCTAATCTTAGCTTCTGGATTTCTTTTCTCAATTATTGCAAGTGAATTTGAGTAGTGGATGTACATTTAATACGTCTTTCTTGTTTCTGCTAGGCCACTTCCAATGACGTACGTCATAAACAATCCCGTTTTCCTCTGATGGAAAATTAAGTCTCGCTGTGCCTCTTTGTCCTGGTATTCGAGACGAGTTCGTGCTGGACCAAACGCCAATTATGCACACCTTCGGAAAATGGTTGGAGCTTGATTTGAAATAAAGAAAAAAATACTGGCAGGCGGATCTAGTACTAATCTTGGAGATAGTGTAGACCAGTGGAACAAAGGAGTTATATTCGTTATCTTCTCGAACGGGCACAACACAAATCAAGGGTAGTACCAGCAAACTAGCAAAGCCCTAGAGTATGAAAATTGAAAAAGGATCTTCCTGCATGCAAACAAAAAAAACGGCCATGTGAGAAGGATCGGGATCGAAAGCAGACGTCTCTCTCACCGAAAGCTCTGCAGGCGTGACCTCATGCATGATCAGTGACCAGTGGGCATAGGAATTCAGAGCCCTCACTCTTCTCTCAGCTAATTTAACAAAGCTCTAGCACATTCCCAGTTGCTTGCCGCGGTTTCTATCCGATAGAGAAGCAGCAGACCCACCTGGAACTCGAACGAAAAAGCTATCATCAGTCAGTCAGCACGGCCAATGGCGGTACAAGACGAGCTAGAACCTAGCGCATGGAACGGCTTTCGGTTTCCAGTGCGATAGAGCTAGCAGCTTAAACGGCTTCGGCTCACCGCGCGGCGGCTCTCAGCTCTTCCCCCCTTCGCTCTTGCCCCCATGCATGTCGTCACGGCGACGTGCGGTATAACGAACCGGCCGTGGCGCGCCCCTTGACAAAGCAAAGGTCGATTAAAGAAATTGTCGCACTAGCTTGGCATGCAACAGTGGACTTCTCTGGGCTCTGCCTATAAGTACAGCACTGGATCTCCTCATCGTTTCACCCATTCCCACGCTTGCTTCCAGCAACACCTCTCCGATCATCGCCCTCCATCTCCTTTCTCTGATCGAGTTGCTAGCTTGGCCTGATCGATCGTGTTCTTGGATTAATGGCTCACGGCAAGAGGTCTAGGCAGCAAGCCGAAGCAACCACGTCCGTCAGCCTGCTCGACCTGGACAGCAGCGACATGGCGCGCATCCTGATGCTCTTCTCCGGCCACCACCACCACCACGGTTACCACGGGGTAGCCGCCGGGCCGTCGTCGCCGGAGAGGGTGTTCGAGTGCAAGACCTGCAACCGGCAGTTCCCGTCCTTCCAAGCGCTCGGCGGCCACCGGGCCAGCCACAAGAAGCCGCGCCTCGCGGACGGCGCCGAGCCGCCCAAGCCCAAGGTGCACGGCTGCTCCATCTGCGGGCTCGAGTTCGCCGTCGGCCAGGCGCTCGGGGGCCACATGCGCCGCCACCGCGCCGTCGCGGCGGCAGGGGAAGGGCTTGGTCTCAGCCTCAGCCTGGGCCTCCGACCTAAAGACGATGGCGACAAGAAAAGGACAACGGCGCCGGCGGCCGAGCTCGACCTGAACGTGCCAGCACTGGAGGAGGACCCAGCCGATCGCGGCAACAGGCTGGAGCTCGCCGTGGACTTCCCCGTGGCGGTTGACTTCGGACGTTAAGATCAACACAAGATATTCACGCCTGATTTATACAGTACAATTTTTGGAGTTCAATATTTTGCGTTGAGCTGCTCGAGAAGTCAACAACCCTTCGAACATTACAAATACTGCCTCGGAGTACTTTTCTAATGTCTGAGGATCCAATATTTACAAGGGTTGACTTCTCACGGTATAATGTGGTAGACTATTTTCTTCGCTTCTCCTCACTCTTTTTCCACCAGGAGTTCCGTTTTTGTATGCTCCTTAGACCAGCCCCAGCCTGTATGCGGTTCAAAGGGGGGGAAAACACCATACTTTGAATCGGTGATGTTTAGCTGCAATGTGTAAATCCGGTTCAAAGATAGAGATGGGACCCATCACACACACACAAAATGCTATCGCCGCATGGTTACATGGTGTCCATTCCTTTCTAATTTTGCATGGTGAGTGTCACACTAGAATTGTTATTTTAACACATGGAATTGATCGGAACTAAACCAACATGTTGGTTCGCTTCTTTGCGCGGACACCATTAATCGATTCCCTGCACTATGTTCAAGCGGTTCATGGAGCCCATTGAATCGCTTTTCCCTCACGATGTAGCTGGTCTTAGCATTACTGTTGACCACATGCCACATTGACACATATTTGTACTCTTCCTATTTGGCAAAGTGGTATTTGTTTGGTCAATTTAGGTTCGCTTTAGCCGAAGCAAACAAAGTGCTCGCTTCAGCACAAGAACACAGGTTCCTAGGGCTAGGTTGGGTAGGTGATTGGCAAAGAAGCAACGCCCCTGGCATGAAGCCATCATAGCCCCGTCTTTACTCGTCTTTGTACCGGGCCAATGACCAAGTTATTCCGAAAGAATGTTGTTCCATTTGAGTGGACTGAGAAATGTGAGCAAAGTTTTCAGAAACTTAAGAGGAAGTTAACAATAGTACTCCCTCCGTTCCAAATTACTTGACTTGGGTTTGTCTAAATACGGATGTATCTAGACACTAAACAAGTATAGATATATCCGTATTTGGACAAACTCAAGTCAATTAATTTAGAACGGAGGGAGTACATGTTTTAGCAGTACCAGAGACCAGAAAAGATTATACGGTGTACTATGATGCATACACGAAAGGGTTAGGATGTGTATTGATGCAGGAACGTAAGGTTATTGCTTATGGATCAAGAGAGTTGAAGCCACATTGGATCAATTATCTAACTCATGATTTGGAGTTAGCCGCAGTAGTTTATGTTTTGAAACAATGGAGACATTTTTTGTACGGAACAAAGTGGACGGTAGAATTTGGAAGTTTATAGGGTACTTCATAACCATTTTTAGGCGTTGTGATCTTCCCTCTAATCACATACAAATTTCTGTTTTATGGTAGTTATGGGTGTTCAAGGAATACCTAGCACTGGCATTCCTCTCACACTACACAAATAAAGGCGACTGGTTCACTAAAACAAAGACAAATTAACCAAACAGTGCCCCTTGCCAACTAGGAAGCGTACTTCACAAATATGTGTGTCTTTGTCAGCACGGTTGTGGGCCCTTCTTGGCATTTTTGGGGGCAATTTCCCGAATGGTTGTAAAATGGGTTACATCGGTGAAGGCACTCAACCACTCATTGTCACAGATCGTGATTAGTTCATACTTTTAATTGCGTTGGCTAGTGCACGAAATTTAACACGGTATTAGAGCCGTAGTCTCGTTGAGTCCTGACTTTTGCAATTTATCAAAAAAAGGTTGCCATCTTTTGTGTCCAGATATAGACTTGTTGAGTCATACCTATGAGATTTATTTGCATGTGTTGGCATCCCCGAGTCACACATAAGCGGGGGTGTTGAAGTATGTATGTGGATATCTAGTCCTTTACATTAGTCCGTAATTTTGGTTGCATTGGATAGTGAATAAAACTTGATAAGGTATCAGAGGCGTAGGTCTCGAGTTCGAGCCTTGGTTTTCGCAATTTATACAAAAAAATGTTGCCCCCTCCGTGTCCTCGTATAGGTCTTTTGAGACATAGCTCTGAAATTTCTATGCGCGTGTTGGCCTCCCCAAGTCACACATGAGGGGGGTATTGAAGTGTATATATGTGGATTGGCTAACATTTCCTACCAGTTCAGACTTTTATTTGCATTGGCTAGTACATGAAATTTGATATGATATCAGAGTCGTAGGTCTCGAGTTCAAGTTCGAGTCTTGACTTTCACATTTTATTAAAAAAGTTGTTTTTCATGGACATTAGAAAAAAATTGCCCCCTCTATGTCCAGTGTCCACGTATAGGTCTAAGATTTCTATGCACATATTGGCCTCCCCAAATCATACGTGAGCGGAAGTGTTGAGATGTATTTGTGGATTGACTCACTCTTCCATCAGTTCTGACTTTTGATTTCGTTAGTTAGTGCTTAAAACTCGACAATCATGAAGGGCTCGAAATGAAATTTACTGTTGGTAAAGCTGAGCCAAGCAATAAAAACCTGAAAGTAAGAAAGGATATGACTAGCAAGGACAACCGAATATATTAGATTCTCTTGTGTGTGAATTTAACAATCCATTGACTTTGTAGAGTACAGGCACAAGATGGATGATGAATGATCGTAGAGTAATGCACCCTGGGATTAAATTTTCTGGCAGTTACGCCAGTCAGCCGAGCAGAGTGACCATACACAATTTTCTGGCAGTTACATAATGTGAAGGAGTATTGTTGACTTGGCAAGCAGCAGTTGTTTACACAGCTATATTAGTTGACTTAATGAGGCTTCGTCCTAGAGTTTTAGTTTCCGGAATGTCAATAGGCATATACTCCTACTCGTTCTGCATCATACAAAATATACTACTGAAAGCTCAAAAGTCAGAGGGTGCAATAATATTCTGAAACTGATTACATCTTTTTTAGATTGACCCTCTGAACTGAATATAAATAGCAGATCAGCTGGCTCCGGAACGCTGCATAGGACAAGTAATGTTTAAAAAAATATGGTCACCCATTTTATTGAGGAGGGCAAGTATGGCTATGCTTCTACAGATGGCAAGCCGCCATTATTTATTTATGAGGAAAACAGCAACTATTGGCTGCATATTTTAATATATAGAAATTCCCTCCATTATTAGAGACATGTAACATGGGGTTGCGTATAGTAGTGGTGGTATGTATCATGTACTACTAGATGACTGGAGGAACCAAGGCTCCTCTAGTGGCCCCAATCTCCGGCACTGAAGGCAGAGTTTATCTGAATGACCAAGAGGAAACTGCACTATATAATTGCAGTCACGCATGTATGGAATGTATCATTCCGAAAAAAAATGGATGACTAACACAAACTCCTTAAGATTTTTTTTAAAACAACCAGACACACCTCCAATTCACAAACGTGATTCTAAATACATAGTCTATGCTGGAGCCAGATAGCAATGCAGTCAGATATAGTTATCTGCAGTTACAGTCTCGAGGGACTTTTCTTCCTCATCACCGCCTTGCAGGGTAAAACACGTGAAGCTATATTCAATGTGCAGATGCATGCCAGCCTAACAGTAACCCTGCCAAGAGTTTCAATCGATCCATGCATCTCTTTTTCACTAACTCTCTTAATTTTTCCCCCACTATATTTCAGAGTGTGGAAGCGATCTCTCTGGAAA
This sequence comes from Poa pratensis, assembly GCA_947311845.1. Lineage (NCBI taxonomy): Eukaryota > Viridiplantae > Streptophyta > Magnoliopsida > Poales > Poaceae > Poa > Poa pratensis. Next base: position 43,869,738 of record CAMZMU010000045.1, read on the forward strand.
AAATAGTACTATAAAGCATTCCAATTCTAAATAAAGAGTTTTATAACCACTTAACTTGGGAGAGTGAATATAGTGAACATGGGGGCATATGTTCCCTCCTATTTGAAATGTCAAAAATTGTCAAAAACATGTCCAAAAATCTGAATAAAAATTACATGCAAAAAAGAGTTTCGTGACGAAATTACTATTTACTTTGCCTCCGTAAAAAAGAGAAAATTTCGGTGCTATATAGCATTAATCATGTGACATATTTTTGTCTTCTTACATAGGCCAACTAAAAAGTCATTTCTCCACGAAACTTTCTACGCACACATGGAACATGCAGATTTACGAACGCATCTTTAAAAAAAAAAAAACATTTAAGAATTATTTTTGTACCGGAAGCATATGCACCCCGGTTCAAATGCTACTTTCCCATAACTTGGTGTCTCTTTCACTGCCAAGCAGGGCCGCAGGGGCAATCCGTGCACACTAATCAAAGGGTAAAAGGTCCATGCTCTTTTGGCTGGTTATTTGTCAAGAACAGGCAACTGAGAGGGAGGGAGGGAGCAACCACATCTTATCCCGCTGATAAGTGCACCAGATGATCTTACGATCCCACCTTCTTTCAATAGATTAATCCACCGATCGGAGAAAGTCCTGCTCGAGTTGTGTAGAGAGAGTAGCATGCAACGCTCCTGATTGAATTGTTGGATTCAGTGTATCTGCTTACACAGCTTTACAAGTACGTTTGTTTTGAACCTACAACTCGCAGAACAATCGGAAGTGTTGGCACATCTGGGAAGGTGTCTTTGGCTCAGATCCAGTGATCCCTGCATTTCAAAATATTCAAAAATAATATTTAAGAGTTTTAATTTTTTTGAAAAAAATCCATATATAACCAAATGTGCAAATATCAATTTCAAATACTTTATGTCATGGGCTACACAAAAGTGATAAAATCTGTTAAAATTTAGAGATTGAAATTGGTTGTGTCTGGCAATGGCCTTGTTGAACTGCGGTGGCGAATCTAGAATTTTGCGGTAGGGTGGGGCAACTAGACATAACTTTTTTCAATACCATAAAATGTGCAAATATATGTATATAAAATTTGGAAAGAGAGATGTTATAATTTCACAATGTGGTAAGAGTAAGAATAAGCTACTCAAATTTGCAAATAGAGAGATGTTGTAATTTCACAATGCAATAAGAATAAGCTAATAAAATTTGCAAAGCAAGAGATGTTATAATTTTGCAATACAATAAGGATAAGAATAAACTATCACATTTGCGCAGATCGGGAATTCGGGCCTGCAACTCTAGGAGATTGGGAGAATCGGCCAAACAAGATTACTGAGATAAAAAACTGTATCGCTATCGAGTATGGACTAGCGTGGACTGGTTTGTTATTATGCATCCTCTTGCTCTTAAGTCTGGTCTAGAGATATGATTTTTTTTCCTCAAACACATTATATAGTATGGTTGCTGGGACAAAATCTTAGGGTGGGGCCCGCCTCACCCTTCCACCATGTTGGATCCGCCTATGTGTTGGAGACATTGTTTTGAGAGCGAGGACTATCTCCAGGGTGAAAACCCAAGATCTATGATTGGGCGATGACGGCCTTCATGGTGGCGTCGCTTTTGAAGAATTTGGACATCAGGTTTTGTCTTGGTGTTGGTTATGCCGCTGCTGCAAAGACTGAAACTTTGTAGGCGGGCCTTTTCTTTTTTAGCTTCTTCTTCTTTTGGTTCTGTGCATCCGTAATGCCATTAGAGTATTGCGTTGTTGTAAGGCTGGGTGTAATTTATATACTCTTTATCTAAAAAAGATCCACAATGTTGTCATTTTTGTGTAGCACAAGATATAAAGTATTTGAAATTGATTTTTTACAAGTTTGTGAGATACATCATTGGCTACATCCTGATTTTTTTCAAAACAAAATAGATAAAACTGGTTTATATGATTTTTATTTTTAAAAATTACGGGAACACCGAAGGTCGGGAGTCAAAAAAATCTCCACCGTACCTACGGCTAGCACAACCAGTGGCAAGATTTTTTTTTTGCGGGGTCACAGGGTTTTAACAAGATGTTTAACAAGAAACAAATATATTATATTGCAGTTTGTTTGTACGTACTAGGACTAATTTTTTCACTGTAGACAAAATTTACCATGAGCAAGTGCTTGATATTTTTCGTGAGTTCTGTTGGTGACTGCAGCAAAAAATGTGGAAATTAACTCTTGGCGGTGTGGTGTATGCAAGCTTAGCACTAACCTTATATATAAAGGGCGGACACGACCTCGACGTCTCCAGCGTGCCACGTCGCCTGCTTTCCTCTGGCCGTCCGATCTGCGAAACGGACGGCCAGGATCGAGCCATGTCGTTCCCAACGCGTGGTACTGTTCCTGGGAACAGTACGCACGGAAGCGCATCAATCACCGTGCGCCACGTCGACGGTTACCACCCCGCCGCGCCGGTGGCCAGCCGGTCGCCCCTCTCGCACGTTTTGGCGCAGAATTTTACAAAAAAAAACCCGCGAAGGACTGGTTCGCAATTTCGCGAAAACCTAGGGATCTCTGTGTAAAAAACACGCCACAACTCAGCCTCTCTCCTTCTTCTCCCGCGACGCCGAAGGTCGCCGCCGCCACCGATGCCCGCCGCCGCCGCTCCGCGCCTCCACGATCAAATCGAGCCACGCAGCGCGCTCCGCCGTCGCCTGCTCTACATCGTCACCGACAGCCGCGTGCTGGGAAGCTCAATCTACGCCGTAATCGCCGCCACCGTCCACCTGCATCCGCCGCCGTGTTCGCGCGTCTCCGACCACGCTCCGGCGACCACAAGACAGCGGCGCCGCCGCTCCAAGCCACCGTTCGTCCACGTGTGTCCGCCGCGCGCACACGTGCATTCCAGGTCGCTCGAACGCGACGTTGGCGTCGTCGACACCGCCGTGGCCACGCCGCCGCGGCAGGTCTGACCCCTGCTGATGTCACGATGACATCACAGTGGGCCCGACCAGACAGTTTTCCCCAAAAAAACAATGGAAGTATTACTACAAATACCCATCGGAAAAATATGCAATATACACCAAAATACTCAGAAAAAAATGATAACTACTTACAGGAAAAAACAAACATGTTCAAAAATTTTGAATCAATGAATATTTAGAGAAAAATCAAATTGAATTCCTTGAAATTTGAATGCATAAATTTTCAAAATTTAATTCTTTCCACCGCGATATTTAAGCCTTAATATGATTTTAACACCTTTTCCCTCATCTAAAATGACCAAAATGCATCCATGTCAAATTAGAGTTTGGAAACGTAAATCTGTTCTTGAGTCAACTATCCGGATTAGCTTTCATAAATGTTATGGCCTTCTGACCATTCATCACATTTTCTAATGTACAATTGATATATTGAGCTATGGAATTACGTACCATCTGACCTCCAGCTCCTCCATATATAAAGCACACTTGAATTGATGTCAATGCATATTTGTCCAAAAGTAATATATATATCCAAAATGAATTATTTTTATTATTATTAGGTTTTATGATGATAACAACCAATGATGTTAACGAATGTATGTTCTACTATGCCATACTTAAGTTGGAGTGATACGATATTTTGGTCATTTTGAATTATGATGATAACAACCAATGATGTTAACGAATGGATTGCGAATGTTCTACTATGCCATACTTGAGTTGGAGTGATACGATATTTTAGTCATTTTGAATGGGACAAATTGTGTCAAAAATAAAAGAGGAAAGATACTGGGAGTACAACAAATATATCAACATGAACACATAATATGAGCATCTAATAAACATGAAAAGAGCTCAAATATGAATATCTTCCCAAATTGCCCACCTTTAAAATTTGAACAACCTTTAAACATAACTTTTTTAAATTCCAACAATTTCCAAATCTGAGCAACTTTTTAATACGGACATTTCCAAACTTGAATTTTCTACTCCGCGGTATTTTTCCTTTTAACCACACGGCCACTAGAGCTGCTTTTATTTAATTTCGACAATTATTTTTTCAATAATCTACAGTTCAAAATAATACAAACAATATATCAAAATTTTCTAAATTTAGCAAGTTCTCAAACTTTCCACACAAAAATTGCACCAACAAATAAATTGTGCACAACATAATGCAAATAACATATCAAAATTTCCAAAATTTACCAAATTCTCAGACTTACTAAACAAAAGTTGCAACAAAAAAAAACATTGTTCATATTTTAAGTTCAAGAAAATTTACAATTTAAGAAATTTCAAACTTTACTCAAAAAAAAATGATAACTGCTTATAGAAAAAACAAACATGTTTTAATATTTTGAATAGATAAATATTTAGAGAAAATCCAAACTGACTTTCTCTAATTATATGGACTTACATTTATTTTTACATTTCCAGAAAGTAGAAGTATTTCAAAAAATACCCATACGAAAAATATGGAAACATCCATTAAAATGGTTCGAAAAAATAAATGCTGATTATTTGTGTAAAAAAAATGTGTGAATATTTTGAATGGTTAAAATTTGGAGAAAATCATAATGCATTTCCTCCTTGGAATAATTTCTCAAAATGAAAATATTTCTAAAAATACCCTCACAAAAAAATGCTGGCTATTTATGGCATATGATCAAATTTCAAAATTAGCTATTTTAAACTTCCAAATATCTTCCAAATCTACACATTTTATTTCCAACCTAAACAATTTGTAATTCTTTCTCACCAAGATTTCCCGAACTGTAATTCTTTCTCACCAAAATTTTCATAATAATTCTTTCTCACCAAATTTTTTTTCAATAAAATTACAGGAGATCCTAAATTTATAAAATTCAATTCTTCTGAACTGCAATTCAAAATATTGCAAACAAAGTATCAAAATTTGCGTAAATGCAAATTTTCCAAACAGTTCTTTCTCACCAATTTTTTTTCAAAATTTTCAATAAGTTTCAAAAGTTCATAATTACAAAAAAAACAATAAAATTCGTACGATTTAAATCTTTTAATCGGCTAACCAAAATTATATAAATAATATATCCTAATTTACATAAAAATGTATTTTCTCAAATAATTCTTTCTTACCAACAAACATTCAGCATTTCTAATAAGTTTCAAAATAGATTTGAAATAAATTTTCCTTCAATTTTTCCCCAACAAATATCCCCCCAAAAAACATTAAACAATTTTTTAGTTTTAAAATAGCTTTCACACGGTATTTATTGAAAATCTTTCCAACAAGTATTTTCTCCCAGAGAATATTCAACAACACAAAAATATTATTTCCCCAATAATATACAACAATATTAACAGAATTTTCAAATATATTTCATACATGCTTCTCTGATTTTCTTTTCCCGAACAGATTTTGCTGCGTTGACTCGATACAAATTTCGCAGACTGATACATAATGTACCAAGACCACTGCAGCGGACACGGCGTGCCACAAATTTCAAATTTAATAAATTTTCAAACTTTCAACACAAAAGTTGCACCAGATAACCGTGCATACAAAAGTGAAACTAAGAAATATTGAAATTTAAGAATTTTTCGAACTTCCCACATGAACTAACAAATGTTCATTATGTTTACAATTTGTTGGGTTCGCTAAATTTTCCAACAATACTATCCATTGTATCATCCCAGTTTATCTTTAAAATATTACAGTTAATGATTACAAAAATATACAATAATTTAACAAACCTACGGTACCTGTCAATACAAATTGAACTTATACGTCTAACTACAAACACTTCTCTTAATACATACAATCTTTCGTTTCAGCACATCTATTTTACTTTTTGAACAAAAAAATAACTAATTAACACTATTGAAAACACAAAATACGCTCATGTACACACGGGCGCGACGTGTCGTCGCGCCATCTTGACTAGTATAGGAGTAAGAGGAACTCTGAGCTAAGCTATCCCGCTGACCGATACCAACTGCCCGCTTCAACTTGGCCTTTGCACCAAGATTTTTTTGGAAAATGACGCAACTGCATGCGCACTCTCGCAGCCTTTGTTTCTCTTCTCCGCTTCTCGCAATCCGCAAGCCACATTACAATAGTGCCACCGCATTCCATAAGTTGTCCGGATATGCGAGTGCCAAATATGAAGCACGTTTATGCGAGTGCACACGATTAGTTTCATAAAACTGTGTTCGATGAGGAACATTGCACATAATTACTGTAAGAAAACTGTGAGGAAGGTTCAACACACATCTATTATATACTAAAAGCAAAATGAAGGAGTTTTTCGAGACACCACGTTAGTCCACATCATCTAAATTAATTTTAACAGTTAGATCTAAAATATATGACTGGGATTTTATGAAAAGTTAGTAGTTACGTAAATAGTTTGACACATTTTATATTGCGTTTAACACGTATGCGCAGAAAAAAAACTGTATCTATTTAAAAAACCAACCGTGTACGATACTACCTCCTTGGCTGGAACGTAAATATCGTGATGGATGAAAGCAAAAAGAGAAAAAACAACCTTGCGGGAACGTGATGACAAAAGTGTACAAAACTAGCTAGCTACCTACTAGGTGACCGGTGGAAGCCAAAAAAAAAAAAACTGAAACGTACTCCCTCCGTCTATAAATATAAGATATTTAAGCTTTTGTTCATATTCACATGTGTCAACATGTATGTAGACATGTTTTAATGTGTATGTACACTTATTTAGGTGTGCACCTAACCAACATATGAGATAGCTAAAACATCTTATATTAAAAAACGGATCGGAGTAGTGGCCAAGGATGATAGTTGTTAGGATATGCACACACACACTTCATTTTCTCTCTTTTATTTAGGCAGCATTAATTTAGTTAAAATTAAAATTTGCATTTTTTTATCAAAGATATAACAAAAAGGATGGGATCTGCTAGGATATGGTGAATTTAGAAAAACTAAACTAATTAGTACGTACTTCCTCTCTGTTGAATTTAGCCTGCATTATGAATTTAATCAAAATTAAATTTTGTAAATTTTGATCAAAGATGTAGCAATAAATATCAATATTCATAATACTAAATCTGTATAATATGAAAATATATTTTATGACGAATGTAAAAAGTTAATATTTTAGATGTTTCTTTTATATATATTAGGTCAAACTTTACAAAGTTTATTTTGGCTAAATCCCAAACGCAGGTTAATTGTGAACAGAGAGATTACGTTGTTTCTATGATTGAGTACACATATAAATTATAAATATATTCGATTGCCAGCATACCAACACACTCACAAAACACCTGCATAAGTTCGGAGTCGCGACATTAGTCTATGTACATTATTTGTATGATTGAATACGCATAAATGAAAACTTTATTCTACTGGCATCAAACCAACACTCCCACAAAAGGCCTCCCAAAGTTCATAGTCGTGAAATTTAATATTAATGAAGTCGCAACATTAGTTGTAATACGAATGGACGTCCCTCACACTAAGAAACTTGCCGTCTTAATGATACACACATGGATGAGTCAAACACATATTCTCGCAAAGATGAGGGTCTTTCCATTGGAGGAATATTTTGATATAATGAGACTTAAAGCGTCAAACTTTCAAACTTGATGAAGATACAACATTAATCAACACACTTCGACGGGGACGTCCCTTACACAATAAAATATATTGGCTTAATGATGCACACAGGTCTGGGTCTCCACCAATTCCCGCTTGATATGTTTCATTTAGTATCCACAGGGTGTGTCAATACAATTTTAAATTCGAGGATCTGAAAAGTGTACACTTAATTATTATGAAAGTTTGGCGGATATTGTGTGGTTCGTATAGTAGACATATTTGTACTATTGTGCAAATCAACATAAGAGTGCACGTCATTCCAGTTGCACAACAAAATTGACTCGACTACTTAAGAGTCTTGAACTATGATATCCAAGCCGAGCATTCATTTTGCATAACACGGAAAATACATGTGAATGAGTGTGTAGAACCACTGAATTCAACGATTTTTATCAAAAATAACTAACCTTGCATACCGATCTAACATCATGTAAAACTATAGCTCAATTTATAGATTCCATATCACTAACATGGGTGTGTTTCAACATATGCATGGCATGATAATCATTTTCCCAAAAATTTCATACTGTCAAAGATGTTCCTCGCATACGTGATATTTTTCTTACCTAGACATTTGTGATAATTGTAGGAAAATATTATTTGTTGTCCCATAATGGGAAATAATATGATATCAATGAAACCAAGATTTATTTGTTGAACACTTTCAACCAACTACAGATGATGCCCTCGCATTTGCGAGGGCCACTGTGCTAGTTACACAAAAGATACATTGAATGATGGATACATTTTTTCTCTTCATTTTCTACAAATGTAATACTGAATATTTACTAAGAAGAGGGTTCGGACAAATATTGATCAAACATGTCACTGACATATTACACAGAAAAGTATCATAAACATTACTTACTAGTTTGAGAGCTCCATTCAAATATTTCCTCCCTTACATATATAAAATACACTAAACATATCTAATAATTAATTGGACTCAATGTTCTCCTCATCAAGGCAGATGTTGTCGGTGGCGACATAGCCGATGGCTATGCCCTTCCTAGAGCCCGGGGTGTAGACATTGTTGTTGGAGAAGCCTCGTCAGCGGCTCACACGGCCGTGCATCTTTGAAATCCATCTTCGCTCAGAGTTTCGAAAGAGTTGTCCACCACGCGATGCACTGTGGCTTGCTCATGGCATCACTTCGTGATGGACTCGTTCACAAATCTACTATCCTCCTGCTTCTCCTCCTGCCTCCGATCGAGCTACTCAAGATAACTGAGATCTAGCGATTACGACGAATCTGACGTCGCTGAATCAGTGCTGTCGACCGGCGTCTCCATGGAGGGGATAGATTCAGATGATGATAGGGGGAGAGGGGAGCTGAATAGGGGCCTCCGCGGAGACGCCGTGCAAATGTAAATATAGATTCAGACGATGATACTGGGGAGATGCCGGATTTAAATCCCCCTATATCGCACATAAGTTGCTCCATCTGTTTGCGACAGAGGGCTGAATACGTTGCAAGTCTGAGTATACAAGCTTTTTTATATGCTTTGACTTCTTACTAAGAGCTAGAATGTGTAAGTTACGTGTAGCCAGCGATGTCAGCGGGCGAGAAGTGCACTGCTTTTCTCCATCGCCTGCTTTAACAACTGATATAGTGCAGGGTTCAAGAAATACAGCTAGCTAATTGTAGATTCTGGATTAATATTATTCTTGCGGTCGAGCTTCTGGATTCGTTATCTCAATTATTGCAAGCGAAATAAGTCGCCGGTGTGCAATTGCGTGGATCTTTACTATTATATGGCAGTTCGTACGTACGTAGTTGGACGAAATTCTGCCGAACGTCTTCTGCCATCGCTACCAAACCCAGCCGTCAAGAGCATGGGCCGGCCCAACTGTACGTGCGTAGGATGGAGCAGATCATTCGTACGTACGTAGTAAGGAGCAGATCGTTTTCTGCCATCGCTTCAAGAGGATGGGCCGGCCCAACTGTACGCTACAGTGCTGTCTGCGTTACTAATTAGTCAAAGAGGTCGTAATCAACAATAAGTGAAACAATAATAGGTCGTAATCAACATTAATTCCCGCGCTGATCACCCGCACTGATTGGGCAAAGAGACCCCTTAAAACCCCGCACAACCCCTTCCCAATCGATCGCACTGAATCATAAACTGACGTCCGCTCCATCCTCTTGCAAACAGATCACGCCTCGGCTTCATTCCCTCCATGGAGAGTCGAAACATCCTTCGTCGCCCCATCTCCACCAGGGTTGTGCCTCCCCCATTCTACCGCAACCTCAGTCGCCTCCCAGGATCCATGAGGGTTGTGGCTCCTCGGCCATTCCCAGTTCCCGTCGTCTTGCCCCCTGTTAGCAGGCAATACATTATTTTTACTTGGTACTACATACCAATACTTTGTGACTTATATCTGCATATATGATAAGATTATGTCATGTAAACAGGGACCTTCAGTAATACAACATATATTGGTAACTAAATATCTACTTTTTTTTTAGTGCTCCATGGCTGAATGAGTTATTTTACCAGGCAGGAGATAATTGTTCTCCGCGTAGGGGACAAACATGTCTCACGGCACATGACGATGTGGATACGTGCCGAACGAGAAAGATATTGCTTAGAAGCAACTTTCTTAGAGGTCAACACGTGCCAAGGTGAGTTATTTTATATATAAACAATCTAACATTTATGAAGTTTGTGACACTAATGTTATGGTCTACACTGTCATAGGTGCCATGATAACAACAGAGAATAGCCAGATTGTCTTTGAGCCAGACATACAGCTAGCTTGTGAACTAGCTACTTATCGTAGCACACTTGGACGTGCCAATCAGAAATACATATGGGGGCAGGTCAGAAAGCTCCTATGGCAAAGGATAAAGATGGGGCACTACGCCAACCTTCGACTCGGGAGGCTAACATAAGAAACGGTCACATCCATAAAGTCGGTTGCTGGTCTGGAACTTATTATCAAGAGACGTCCTACTATTCTGAAACTCCAATTTTAAATCTTCTTTTATCCAGTCATATTTTTTTTTCTCCTTTGTAATGGACAAAATGTCATAATGGTTTGTTTGTCTCCAACATGTCTACATGTTTGCTAGAATATTTACTTTCACGTGGAGGCAAAAACAATCCAACTGTGTAACAAATTCATACTGACAATATACCTGTACCTTCGATGCAAGTGATATTTCTGCCATACTTGGTAGCCCATAAAATCATCCGTTCAAAATGTTTCGAGCATGTATCTCAAATAAACTGCACCAACCAACCTGCGACAATATCTGCAATGCCTGTACAGAACATAGTCAAGACTTCCAGTAAACAATATCAATCGGCCTTTAATAGTAAATAAAATTATCCAATGCTAGCTTGTGGACTTCTATGAACAATATCATGCCAGTAAATAAAATTATGTACAAGTCGTAGTAATTTCGCAATCAAGTAGACAGAAATTACGCCTCTTCATAAGCATCACCATTAATTATGAACCCAGTAATTTTGCGATCCCTCATTTAATCACCGTAAGAATCTTCCACACTTATCATTTTACCAATCACCATTCAATTAACCATCAATCATCAGGATTTTCTCCCTTCTATTAAGCCGTCCCAATAATTGTTAGCTCTGATTGCCCATACCGTGATTACTTCCTCAAGGAAAACCTCATTAACGACCCTTCCTCAATGAAACTCGACTCAATTCACAATCGCAGTTGCAAGTAACCAGAAAATACTATTCCAACAACGATTGCTCAATGAAAGCTGACTTACTTCCTCCTTGGAGAAGCATGTAGAGCTTCGACTTGTACTCGAAAGCAGTTGAAAATGCAATTTCTTGTAGTGTTCTTTAATCTGCTTCAATTTAGATGACCAAAATAATAACCTGATTTGAACAAATCTTGTAAGAATTAAAAGAGGAACTGATATACATGCACACAAAATGTGAAAGGGACAAAAGAATTGATGCACTTTGTATTCAGTATACTCACTAAAGTAATCGACGGAGAAAAAAATCCGCAATTCAATGGGCTTGGAGCTAGATTGTTAACTATACCTAGAACGCACCTGATGGAGTGACCATGAGGTGAATTAATGAATCGATGATGGCATCACGCCCTGATCCTGGCCGCTTGGCTTGGCGCGGCAGTACGTGCTACTGTGTCACCGCGTCGGAGCCTGGCATACTTGCTCCGCCAGGGGCGCCGTCGAGTGAGGTGTGAGATCGCCGATCCGGAAACAAAGCGACATACTATGAAACAACACAGAAGCAAAACTGCTACATCAACTTCGTCCAGGCCTGAAGCTAGGTTGCGGTGATTCAGAAAAATACCCAATTATCTGCAGCCAAGTGGCCCTGCCTCGCCGGCTTCCGGGCGGCGACGAGGAGAAGGAGTCGACGCTGATTCGGTACAGCAACACGAAGATGAACTCCTCCGCCCGCCTGTCCACCTCCTACTCCTCGACCGCTCCCTCTCCTTGCTGGACACTCCTTGCCGGGCTATTGAGCTTGCTCGTGCCCTCGTCGCCGCGTGCTGCCGCCCCGGAATCTCCAACGCTAGCAACGCCGCCTCGGAGGGGCGAGACTATGGAGGGGCGGGGGCGTGGAAGAGCAGCTCGCCGGGCCTGAGCTGCGAGCACCGGAGCAGGACACTAAGCGCAGCGGTGGGGATCTCCGAGCTCCACCAGTGAGGACTAAGGAGAGTGACGAGAAGACCAGAAGAAAGAATCGTTCCATTTTTTTCTTTACGTCTTTTGTCCCTTCGCATGTCTTTTGTTCGCCTTTTTGTTTTTCCCGTTAAATCAGAAAATTGTGTAGAAAGAACGTCTAGGATAATTTTGTTGTGGACTTGTTTGTACGATATATTTGCACCTCGTGGATTACTTGTGTATAGATATACAATTCTTTACTATTATATGGCAGTTCGTACGTACGTAGTTGGACGAAATTCTGCCGAACGTCTTCTGCCATCGCTACCAAACCCAGCCGTCAAGAGCATGGGCCGGCCCAACTGTACGTGCGTAGGATGGAGCAGATCATTCGTACGTACGTAGTAAGGAGCAGATCGTTTTCTGCCATCGCTTCAAGAGGATGGGCCGGCCCAACTGTACGCTACAGTGCTGTCTGCGTTACTAATTAGTCAAAGAGGTCGTAATCAACAATAAGTGAAACAATAATAGGTCGTAATCAACATTAATTCCCGCGCTGATCACCCGCACTGATTGGGCAAAGAGACCCCTTAAAACCCCGCACAACCCCTTCCCAATCGATCGCACTGAATCATAAACTGACGTCCGCTCCATCCTCTTGCAAACAGATCACGCCTCGGCTTCATTCCCTCCATGGAGAGTCGAAACATCCTTCGTCGCCCCATCTCCACCAGGGTTGTGCCTCCCCCATTCTACCGCAACCTCAGTCGCCTCCCAGGATCCATGAGGGTTGTGGCTCCTCGGCCATTCCCAGTTCCCGTCGTCTTGCCCCCTGTTAGCAGGCAATACATTATTTTTACTTGGTACTACATACCAATACTTTGTGACTTATATCTGCATATATGATAAGATTATGTCATGTAAACAGGGACCTTCAGTAATACAACATATATTGGTAACTAAATATCTACTTTTTTTTTAGTGCTCCATGGCTGAATGAGTTATTTTACCAGGCAGGAGATAATTGTTCTCCGCGTAGGGGACAAACATGTCTCACGGCACATGACGATGTGGATACGTGCCGAACGAGAAAGATATTGCTTAGAAGCAACTTTCTTAGAGGTCAATACGTGCCAAGGTGAGTTATTTTATATATAAACAATCTAACATTTATGAAGTTTGTGACACTAATGTTATGGTCTACACTGTCATAGGTGCCATGATAACAACAGAGAATAGCCAGATTGTCTTTGAGCCAGACATACAGCTAGCTTGTGAACTAGCTACTTATCGTAGCACACTTGGACGTGCCAATCAGAAATACATATGGGGGCAGGTAAGAAAGCTCCTATGGCAAAGGATAAAGATGGGGCACTACGCCAACCTTCGACTCGGGAGGCTAACATAAGAAACGGTCACATCCATAAAGTCGGTTGCTGGTCTGGAACTTATTATCAAGAGACGTCCTACTATTCTGAAACTCCAATTTTAAATCTTCTTTTATCCAGTCATATTTTTTTTTCTCCTTTGTAATGGACAAAATGTCATAATGGTTTGTTTGTCTCCAACATGTCTACATGTTTGCTAGAATATTTACTTTCACGTGGAGGCAAAAACAATCCAACTGTGTAACAAATTCATACTGACAATATACCTGTACCTTCGATGCAAGTGATATTTCTGCCATACTTGGTAGCCCATAAAATCATCCGTTCAAAATGTTTCGAGCATGTATCTCAAATAAACTGCACCAACCAACCTGCGACAATATCTGCAATGCCTGTACAGAACATAGTCAAGACTTCCAGTAAACAATATCAATCGGCCTTTAATAGTAAATAAAATTATCCAATGCTAGCTTGTGGACTTCTATGAACAATATCATGCCAGTAAATAAAATTATGTACAAGTCGTAGTAATTTCGCAATCAAGTAGACAGAAATTACGCCTCTTCATAAGCATCACCATTAATTATGAACCCAGTAATTTCGCACGGGTTAAAATAAATATATATGTGTTGACAATCTAAGATTTTTTAAACTTGTATCAATCAAATATCTTAGATTTGACTCTTTTTTTAACTTGAACATGGCATTTTCATGTCAGACTTGGTTGAAGTTATCTTATTTTCTAGAACCGTTTATTAAGTTAGGGCGCGCCTTAAGTTAGATGGTAATAAGATTCAAAAAAAGTTATCAAATTATTAATTGAATAAACAAATGAGCAAAACAGATAATTGACTGCCTTATTTGAATAACACATGATAATTTCACAGCGTGATTGACTACATATTTCTAGCTGAAGATTATAGCAAGCATCAACGCCACCACTGCACCAGCTAGCATGCATTGCGCATAGCAGTATCAGACCGAGCGGAAGAACGAATGGACATGTGCAGCACGTAGTCCATTACCGGGCCGAACTCGCTGCTTACTTTGCTCGCGAGGGACTGGGTCTCCTCTAGCGCTTTGCCGTGGAGGCCTCTGCCGGCGCGCGGGATGACGACACAGGCACCGCCACCGCCCAGCGTGAAGAGCCTCCCGTCCGCCGCGCTGGTGCGCATGGCCTTGACGGCTTCACGCGCTCTGATACTGACGCGCGCATGCTTGACGACGGCGCGTGTTCTGTGCGAGGCCGCCGACCTTGCCTTTCTTGATGCAACATCGCTCCCCCTCGCCGCCTCGTGCGTACGGTTCACGGGTGCGTTTGTCTTTGCCATCTCGTTTTGCTCTGGGCCGGACGGAATCAAATCGTTACCAGAGTTTGCTCCGGTTTATTTTGACACAGAGGAGTCGTGAATCCACGGCCGCGCCCGCCACCAAACTGGCGAAGCTCGCTCGTCCCCTTGTCCGATAAAATTCCACCCAGAGACCTCCTCGTTCTACTCCATCTTTCCCCCAACCTAGCCCCACAAACCGAGCTCCTGAGAGTTCGAATTTTGCTGAGCCGCCGCCGCCGGTGAAGGTTTCAGTCGCCCTTATCTCTCTCGCACCTCCACAATATTCTCGTTCATGTCCAGGAGCGCGGGAGCAGCCAAGCCGACGGGATCTGGAGTTCACCGCTGCAGGCCTTTGCGAACGTCAGACAGGGGGACGATTTGAGCGGTGGTGAGCCCTAGCCGCCACCCTCGTTTCTTGCGAGGGGAAAGAATACCGAAGGAGAAAAGGCTGGGTCGGGAAAAAAAGATGAACCGGTACCATGGCATAAGTGTGTAATATGTGGTTTGGTGGGAGGGCAAAACTGGAAAACTGAAAAACGTACCAACCATCACCTCAAGGCATATTATATAGTAGAGATAAGTTAGTGTATGCCAATGAATCAAAGAAAAATTACTTAGGCTTTTTCTTATCGAAGGGGCACAAGTAAGGTTAACTCTCACACGCCCAACGACTATGAAAAAGGATCTTTCTGCGCGCGCACACACACACAAACAAAAAAGAACGGCCATGGGAAGGTACAGAATCGAAAGCACACCGTTGAGTACTCCTTTCCCCCTCCCCTCCCCGTTACTGTTTGAGAGAGGCGGATAAGGAGGCGACCGTCGATCCAGTGCTCCCCGCCCGGCGGGGCCGTGGGTTCCTTCCCTCTCCGGTCGCCGTTCGGGCGAACGCAGAGTGGGGGGACCCCGGTTCTTTGGCGCGGGTCTGTGCATAGTAGGGTAGCTGTTTTTGGCGACGCCGTCGAGGTGGTGGGGGCGGGGTCGCGGAGGAATAATGGTGCAGACGTCTCTTCCCCATCTCGGCGAGGTCCTCTGTGGCGTCGTCGGTGGGCGTCTGGCGGTGGGTGCTCGCCGATCTACGGATTTGGCGGCTTTTGGTGCCCTGGGCGAGGTCGTGGCGGCGGAGGTGACGACCTCGGCTTGGCGTTTTGTCCCCTGTCTCCGGCTCCGCGGCGGTGTGGTGGGCTCCGGCCTCATCGTGGAGTTTCTGGGGATGGATCTGGAGTAGGTGCTGCTGGCGTGTGCCTCTGGCTCCCCTGGCCGGCCGTGGTGGCGAGGGGTAGAGCTGCTGTGGTGGCGTGCTTGCTTCTGGTGGTTGCTCTGGCGCTCCGTTTCTTCGTGGCTTCTCTGGCCGGCCGTGGAGGCGAGGGGAGGAGTCACCTGGAAGTGGAGCTCCGGAGCGGAGGGGTTTGGTGCTCGGCTCTGGCGCTGGGAAGGTTGGTGCGGTGGTGGTGGTTCTGGCACGGCTTGGCCGTCCCGGCGGCAGGTGGTGTTGGAGCTGGACGTGGGGGCGGCTTGGCCGTGCGTGTTCATCGACAAGATCTCGTTGCTTGCGGCGAGTGGATCATGCGGTCTTCTTCAACGTTGGAGGTCCTCCCTCTTCCAGGCGGTAGGTGGTTTGGTCTCTTCTTCTCCGGCGGTCGTCGGCGACGAGGAGCTCTGGTGGTTCAGCAGTTCTTCGCTGCTGTAGTGCTTTTAGTTGAGTACTTTCTGTACGAATTTGCGTATGTACTTTGTGTCTGTATCATTTGATTGTACGCAGGTTCGTACTCCTCTCTTTCAAAAAAAAGAATCGAAAGCACACCAACGTCTCTCTCACCGAAAGTTGTGCAACCATGAGCTCATCATCAGTGACCAGTGGGCACAGGAGTTCAGAGACGTCACTCTTCCCAGCTGGTTTAACAAAGCTAGTCACATCCCAGTTGCTTGCCAAGGTTCAGTCTCGACATGCAACTTTCCCCTCTCTGCCTTATCCTCTCCACCGCTTGAGAGTCGACTCCCGCACCAGTCCGCCGCCCCGCTCCTTCTTGCTCTCCGGCGGCGCTGCCGGCCAGCGAGGAGATGGAATCGGAGGCTGGCTTTCCTTGTTTATAGTAGGTGTAGATCTAGCTTTAGAGTTTGCATATATGGCGTATGGCGCTATGCCGTCGCAGAGCTTGCTGCCGGCGCAACCGAGCTGCGCTTGGTGGCTAGCGGCGAAGGAATCTCTAGCGATGGCCGCATGGTTATGCGGAAAGTTGGAGGTGGCGGAGCCGGAGTGTCTGTTAAATAAGCTCGAGCTTCATCGACGCTTTCGAGCTGGCCGTCGTGGTGGCGGTGTGAGGAAGATTTTTGCTGGATCTGGTGCTACATGCGGATTCCCCTTTGTGGTGTTCAAGGCGAGCTCCGGCGGTGGCCTTGGCTGGCTACTCCGGCTCGACGGCCTGTTCAAGTCGGGGCGTGCCCCCCGCCGATTCTCCTTCTTCGTCGCCAAGATCTTGCTGCGTGCGGCGAGCGACATATGCGGCGACACCAACGGAAACCTGATTTCCAAACGTCTTGTGCAGGTGACTCATCGGCCGTTCTTCTTCTCTTCGTTCTCCACTCCGGCGGTGCAGCGACGAGGTGGACGGCGGCGGATCTCGATCTGTAGAAGCTTCTGGAGTTGCGTGCTTTTTCTTTTTTCTCAAGATAGCTTCTGTAATAGGGGCCTGGATTATTCCAGTGTAATGCCGATGTATTTTATGTTTAATTAATCCAGATACAGTTTCAAAAAAAAAAAAGTTCAGTCTCGACTCCGCAACCGTTCCAATCGGATAACAAAAAGCCGGAGCAGCCGACTCACTTGGAAGTTGGAACCAGAAAGAAGAAGCCATCATCAGTCATTCAGCACGGTCAGTGGCGCCACACCTACGCTTCGTTCGTTCGTAACAACTACGCGGACATACCCACGCCCGTACGTGCGATGCGTTCCAAGACGAGCTAGCGCATGGAAAGGTCTTTCCGACTTTTCCTTTTCCGTGAAAAACGGAGACGGAATGAAAATACGGAAACAAAAATGGAATTTTACGGAACGAAAACGGAAAGGAAACAAAAAGAGAAACATAACAGTGTATTCCGGTGGAGCCACCACGGAAACAAAATTTCCATTTCCGTCACTTTCCTATTTTGCTACGCGCTGCTCTCTGGGCTATAAATACACACAGGAACTCCTCATCGTATCCCCATTACTACTCTTGCTTCCAATAACACCTGATCATCGGCCTCCGCCGTTTCCTCTTTCCGATCGAGCTGCTTCTTTGCTTGCTAGGTCTGGTCTATCTTGTGACCTGCTCCTGGCTTAATGGCTCACGGCAAGAGGTCTAGGCAGCAAGCCGAGGCAACGACGTCCGTTAGCCTGCTGGACCTGGACAGCAGCGACATGGCGCGCATCCTGATGCTCTTCTCCGGCCACCACCACCATGGTTACCATGCCGGGCCGTCGTCGCCGGATAGGGTGTTCGAGTGCAAGACCTGCAACCGGCAGTTCCCGTCCTTCCAGGCGCTCGGCGGCCACCGGGCCAGCCACAAGAAGCTGCCCCTCGCGGACGGCGTCGAGCCGCCCAAGCCTAAGGTGCATGGCTGCTCCATCTGCGGGCTCGAGTTCGCCGTAGGCCAGGCGCTCGGCGGCCACATGCGCCGCCACCGCGCCATCGCGGCGGCAGGGGAAGGTCTCGGGCTTGGCCTCAGCCTCGGCCTCGGGCCCAAGAACGACGGCGAGAAGAAGATAACGGCGGCGGTGCCCGAACTGGTATTCGACCTAAACGTGCCGGCGTTGGAGGAGGAGACGGCGGCCGATCGCGGCAGCAGGCTGAGGCTCGCCGTGGACTTCCCCGTGGTGGTTGACTTCCGACGTTAAGATCATATATACACGCCTGATCTATACAGTACATTTTTTTGGGAAAGTGGATTTTCTACGACTCATATGCCGCGCAACTCATATCTTGGGCCGTCCATTTCCACAATTAAACGGTTGAGATTTAACGTTGAAAGCGTTTGACCGTTCAACGCTTTCAGCAGCAAATCTTGACCGTTCAATTGTTGAAACGGATGGCCAAGATATGAGTTCTGCGCCATATGAGTTGGAGAAGCACATTTCTTATTTTTTGGAGTTCAATATGCGTGAGTTGAGCTGCTCTAGAAGTCAACAACACTTTGAAGATTAGAAATACTGCCTCGGATATTTTATAATATTTCAGGGATTCATATGATGGTTTGACTTCTCGCGGCATTTTGGTAGACTTTTTTTTCCCATCTTCTCCCTCATTTTTCCACCGGGATGTGATGCAACTTAATTGAACTTGCAGCTAAATCGCTATCAATTGAAATGTAAGCCCTCAAATTATGAACGCGGACTTTTGGCACATGGAGACACGCGAGGAGCGAATCCAACGGATCCTGACAGTTTCACGATTAGTAAACAAAGTAGCGTTTTCTGACGCCCGATCGTATAAATACGGAGCGCTGACGTCGTGCCTACAACATAGAACACCATCTAGCATGGTGCATTTAGGGTGTGTTTGGTAGCCCGTATGACCTTGGCATAGCTATCTCAACCAATACATGTTGATCCCAGCCATGCTGAGGGCATACAAGTGCAATGTGTTTGGTAGCCTGCGCCTATTGAGGCATGCTAAGACGAGATGTTGTTTGGTAGAGTGTATGAGGTAAGATATGATTACCTCCTGTCTAATGTGGTAATGATACCACCACAATTTAAAAAAAAAAACAGTTTATAAAATAATTAAGATAAATTCTCTGGTCGAAAAAGCTAGTAAGATATATTTCCAACAATGTTCAAGATTTGCTTTCAAAAAAAAAAAAACAATGTTCAAGATTTAACTGAAATTTCAGAACGTATGTTTGTCTTCCAAAAAGAATCCTTGCATTGAGTTCATATACAGACTAATGTCTAACCATTCGCACTGTGAAAAATTGGAAGGAAAATAAAGTTGCAACTTCGGATAAACATAAACTGAGAAATTTGCTACCAGAAATTACTTTCCAGTACCCAATATGGCACAACATTGAGAAAAATTTGCTACTGTAACAGAAATTAATTACAAATCTCAATATGGACAGAAGTTGCTACCAGAAACTTGCTACCAAAAATCACTAACCGAAATTTCCTAACAAGAACGGAAGGAGCTGCAGCTATGAACATGACCAAGAATGGAAAAAGCAACAGGTAGGCCGTCAGGAGATTACCGGCGTATCGGAAATCCAGGCGCCGTCAGGAACGGAAAAAGAACGGTAGCGGGTCTAGAAGGTCCAGGCTCCGGCGCATCGGAGATTACCGGCGTCAGGCCGTGGCGCCGCCAAGCTTCGTGGCGTCTCTCCCGAGCTTCATGGTCAGCGGATTTGGTCGATGCAGGAGAGAGAAGGTTCTGCACAGAGAGGAGAGATTGGGGACGGAGGGGAGAACTGGGGGCGGAGGGGAGGAGCGGCCGGCGCAGATCGGAGCGAGGCTGCGGCGGCGGGTTGGTGCGGGGCTGCAGGGGAGAGAGCGTTTTGCGCCGGCGGGATGGTGCGGGCCTTCAGGGAAGAGAGAGAGGGGGGGTTGAGGAAGAGGCGTGGGTGAGAGAGAGGATTTACTTCGCGCTTCGCTGTATGAGACGGGCCTGGCTGGGTAGCGAAGCTCGATTCCAGCTTCTCTCCTCAGCCTGGCTGAGAGGGCTTTGCGGTATGAGACGGGCATGGCCCAGACGGGTAACACAGCCTACCAAACATCCAAATACCGGATGGGGAGAGATTATCTCAGGTGAGACAGGCTACCAAACACACCCTTAATAGGTGAGTTAACCTGCATGTGCATTAAAAGCCAGGTGCACGTTGATTAGTCAACTTAAATATGGTGACATTAATTTAATTGTGGTGAATTTAATTAGGCAACTTAAATATGATGACATGTAGGTAAAAACAGTCCATACCCCACATGTAAGCGAGTGACGAGTATATATCTGATATTCAAAAAAAATCAAAAAGAAAGTTCAAAATTTTTTGAAACTTTAGTCGGGCAAATATTATCAAGGACCGCACCCGTACAAAAAATTGTGTCCAAAAATAACATTTATTGCAAGTTGGGTTAAAGATTTACCAAAAATGACGCTATATACACGCCATGTTCGTCAGAGATTTCTCTTTTTTGCCTAGAAGTCAACGCAAAATATTTTGCGACCAATTTACTTAGACGAGTACAATACTTGGTAATCTTTGAGCATAAAAAAATTTCAGGATTTTTCGAACATTTCTTAATTTTCTAAAAAAAAATAGGAGAGAATTTAAATTGTTCAGATTTTAGAAAATGTTCAACTTTACAAAAATGACATATTTTTTTGGAAAAAAGATATAAAAAATGATTAAATTTAAAATTATTCATAATTGAAAATTGTTCAGACTATGAAAATTGTTACGATTATAAAATTTTGAAAGTGTTTTCAATTTTTTTTAAATCTGAACAATTTTCAATTTTGAAACATTTTCAAAATTGACTTTTCAAATTTTAATCATTTTTTAATCTGAGTTTGTTTCAAAAATCTGACTTTAAATTTGAACAATTTCCAAAATCTGAACAATATTTTAATCCTGAACTTTCTAAAAATTTAATCATTTTCTAAATCTGATATTTTTCAAAAATATGACATTTTTGTAAAAAAATTAAATTTTCCAAAATATGACCATTTCAATTAGGAATGATCTTTAAATTCAATAATTTTTTAATATGATTTTCCCAAAATATGAACATTTTTGGTAAATTGATTTTTTATTCTCGTCAATTATCGAAAATAATATATTTTGTGAAATTAATTTTTAAATATGATTTCTTCAGTTTCGAACATTTTTTAGATATGGATATTTTTTCAAAAATTGAACCGTTTTCAATTACGAAAACTTGATTTTTCTCAATTTTCGAAACATTTATTTATTATGAAAACTAAACTTTCAATTTTATGAAAACATTTATTTATTTTCGTGAAAAATCATTGAAAATATATTTTAAAAGGAAAGTGAACATGAAAATGTTTTAGATGTGCGAAACTTTTATGAAATATTTGTGTTGTCACAAATAGTAACAATGAAAATATGAATGAAATATTTGTGGTTTCAACACTGTTTTCAAAAGTCAAATTTTGAACTTTTTGAAAATATGCATGAAAAATATCCGATATTGATCTTGTTTCGAAGATCTCCTCAACATGATCTCAAATATAAAAAATATCAATAATCGGACATTCGCTTCAAAAGATATAACCATTGAAAATAAGACTGAAAATGATGGGCGGGTGAATAGAATAACATATAATTAATCTCTTGATTAAATTAATGTGAGGCTGCATGCATGTCATTTAGTGCTCACGTGGGTAGCTTCTACATGTCATTTATTGATGGATGACGTCACCACGTGGTTGTCCAGCCGACCGGAGCGTATTATACGGTGTGCATACGCGCGGGATACTCCATCAGGTCTGTTGGTTTGGTGTGAAGCCAATTATGAGATATGAGGTGGGGGCGTCGCTGGGTTCTCCTGCGCATTTTTGCTCAAATTATGAGAATATTTGTGGCTCGTGTCGGTTAGCATGATGAAACATGGAAGGTTAGAGCATCCCAGCACACTACCAATCCTAACCTCAATCCTAAAAATTGTCGGAAAATATCTATTTTGTGCTTCGCATGCTCCACGACACTCGTATGTGCTCTCATGTTGAGCGGTTGTTGATGTAGCCTTCGTGCTGACCGGAACTCATATGTGTCCTTTGTGACCTTTTTTGTTGTTTCAGTGTTTGTTCATCGTTTGTATGCACCTAGCCGGATGACTTTATTAATTTAAAACTGGGCTCTCCTTGAGCCTTCCGACTTAAAAACAGAACTGAAAAATAAAAAATTGTTTTATATTCCTAGGTAATAAAATAGACATAGGCAGATCACATATTGATGTTCCGATCAAGAATGAGAGTTTGTGGGGCACTTGAATGGAGATTCACGGGCTTTATAGTGAGCCTGCTAGAGCTCAGTGGAGAAGGAGCTATGAACTGCTAGAATTTCTCACTAGTGAATATGACAATTGACAACCCTTGGCTATATGTTGGAGATTTTAATGAAATTATTCATCAGTATGAGTGGTAGGGGGTAATTAAAGGGAAAAATGGATGATGGAGGGGTTTAAGGATGCGGTGGATACATGTCGCTTCATTGACATGCGATTCTCGAGGCTCCCTTACACTTGGGACAACCGGCAGCAGGGTATCAGAAATATTAAAGTTCATCTTGATCGTGGCTTTGGAGACGTCGGTTTATGGAACTGTTCGGTAATTCTGAGATAATTCATATTGAAACTACCGAATCGGATCATGGCGCGTAGGTGATTAAAATCGGTGGTTCAGGTGATGGTCAAGGGCGGCGGTCTCTGGTCGTTCCGCTTCGAAAATGCTTGGACGAGGCATGAGAATTATACTGATACATTTACTGGGGCTTGGGTTCGGACTCAGGTAATCGGTCGGCAGTGGCAGATGCGCTCAGTGGGTAAGGAAGAGGCTCCATTAATAATGGAGTTGTACTGAATTTGGTTATGTACAGAAACTGTTAAAGAGCATGAGAGAATGGTTGGAGATTTTACGAGCTAGTTTGTTACACTAGCACAAAAAGAACTGTATGTAAACGATTTCGCCAATGGTATAGAACAAATTAGTACTTAAACAACGAAACAAAGATGCAATAAATCACGGGGAAATAATGAATAGCACCAAATATCATGTTCTCTAAAAAAATGAGACCGGAGGGGGAAGAAACCCTCGGCTTTGCATTAAGAGAATTGTGTGTATGATACCGGATGGGAGTGCGGAGACTCGAACCCGGTCGGGCTAGGATGCATCAGCCCGTCCCAACCACCGGGCTAAGCCTCGGTCCACAAATATCATGTTCTCTAATGGATTACTGAGTGTTGATGGTGGAGACACCACCCTGGATGAAGGAAGAAT
The DNA here is from genome assembly GCA_947311845.1 of Poa pratensis. Classification (NCBI taxonomy): domain Eukaryota; kingdom Viridiplantae; phylum Streptophyta; class Magnoliopsida; order Poales; family Poaceae; genus Poa; species Poa pratensis. The sequence goes on from CAMZMU010000045.1 coordinate 43,893,666, forward strand.
ATGGCGATGGAGGCGGTGAAGACAATGACCATGCGGTGCTCCTACCGCCGAAAGCTTGGTGGGAGCAACCCTCCTTCTCCTTCATTATTGGACCTTTTTCCCCTCATGGGAGAGGTGTTTCTCCTATTTTCTTTGTGGTCTTGGTGCTGGAGACGGGAAAGTAGCCCCCTTATATTGGATCTGTTTTGGAGGGGGGTCCTTCGATTTTGTCCTCGAAACCATTTTATATATCGACGGCAAGGCGAAAATCCAAACAAAAAATGGCGGTTGTATAACTTTGGGAAATATCTCCAGGCCCCACGCGGCAGGCCCGTGGTGGAGGCATGTTGGGCTGTGGTGCACCCCTCAGTCCCTCCTTTTGTGGTAGTCTTTGTTCTGAGACGTGGCGGTCTATAGAATTTCACAGATTTGTTCCGTGTCTGGAAGGTTCCTGAAAGCACATATAGGATCGTGTATTTTTTGACAAATCTGGCCCTTTTGAGCAACTAAACGCATGTGTGGCCTCTTATCAAAACTATTTTCAAATCTGGCCTCTCGAGGTCGGCGCCAAATAGGATGGAGACGAACTTGTTCAGTTCGGCGCCATCCAGTAAGTCTCATAATTTTCCTAAGGATTTAAAAGATTTGAAACAGGGGGTCGGCGCCATATAGAATGGAGCCGACATGTACAAGGTCGGCTCCATCTTACATGGAGCCGACCTCAGGTGCCAGATTTGGAAATAGTTTTGCAGAGAGGCCAGAATTGATATTAGTTTCGCTTAGAGGCCATTTTTAGCAAAAAATACTAGGATCGTTGAAGCGACTTCAGATGATTTAGGACAAGGCAATTGGTGAACTAAAATGTTATGCAAATATGTATGGTTTAGTTCATAATTTTTAAGACATGGTTGAGTGGATATTGCTAATACTTATGTGATCTGTCAATGCTTAAGTGTAACAAGTAATGCATGATTGACAACCTAGCTCGACACACTAACGACGAGGAGATTGATGCATTGGTCAGTTGCAGTTGCGGTCTCCGTGGAGAGGAGGAGACAAGTGACGTGGGATCGCGTGGTCAGCATGGCGTGATTGGGGAAGCCCAAATAGTGCAACTGCACTTTGAAGCATTTAGGGGGTGGGGGGAGTTATTTAGGGGGTCAGGATAAGTATTAGTAGCTTTTTCAGTAGAGAAATGATACCCTTCCTATACAACAAAAAAAGATCGTAAACAACAACCAAGCCTTCATGGGCCGCTGCGCGTCGCATGCAGCGAGTTCGATCCGACGATGACAAGGAGAGCGGGTGGAAGTGGGTATCGCGTCCCTACAAAAATATGGAGCTGTTCCGCTGTTTCCCCAAATCTTAACCCGCAGTCCGTAGCTCGACCTGAAGCACCGGATCGTCCATCATGGGAACCTCTGTCGTAGATCACTTCCAGGGTGAAACCGAGCCCGCCGAGGAAGGCTCCGTCCCAGCGGAGAACCCATGCTTGACGCGGATTCATCACAGGAGACTCCTCGCCTTCCTCTCGGGCCAACGCTACGACGGCGCCTCCAATAAAAAATGCAATACCACAACTAGGAGCGTACGCACCTACCATTCATGACCGTTGATTTCATCAAGATTCGTGCAACAAATTTATCAACGAATCTTTAAATGTCAATGCATTATCAATAATTGATAGATTTGTGTAATCTTGATTTTAGATTCATGTACCAACATGAATTTTCTGTGCATGCATTGACTAAAAAATTTAAAACCATGCATTAACATATATTTTTTTTAGTTTTTTTAACATATAAAATAGTACGAATAATATGGTTCGTTGGATGCAAAATCAATGGTCATGATGGTAAGTGTGTACGCTCCTAGTTATGGAAAAACCGCGTTGGCCTCCAACGCGTAAGTAAACGCACGCAATTGTCTGAAACACACGCTGCTGACTCTGGTTAGCACCACCGGTCCATGCATCTATGTATCGCAGGCTGTTGCATGAGGCGAGCGAGCAGTTCAGCCTGGAGCATATGCAGCAGCTCGTGAGGCAGGGCCTCTGGGAGGACGCTGATAGCAATAAGCCATGTCCGCCATGGTGGTGACCGGTGTCAGTGCACCAGGTTGTATCCATGATGGGCGTGGTGTGTGTAGCGTGTGCGTGCTTGTGTGCGTGCGTTCAGTTAGCTGTTAGCGAATTAGCAGAGAAAGTGACCACGTCCAGTTGGCCGCGTTGATCGCGTCAGAGCGTGATCATGGGCGTGAGCTGGGGCGTGCGGATCGTGGAGTGTGGGATACGTCTGGACCGCGGCGAGGCGGCGTACGTGCGCGCTCGTATAAGAACCCCTCCCTGTGTAATTCGTAAAAACATCGAGTTGGGCTCGACTGAAATCAAGAAAGCCGTTCGTGCGGCGGCGTTAGTGCGCCTGAAAATCAAATCAGAGTTCATCCACTTCTTCCTCTACTTCCGTCCGTGAGTGAGAGCTAGCTAGGCTTCGGCAACAACAAGTGGTATCAGAGCCTCAAGGTTCGGGCCGTGGCGCGGTGAGTCCGCCGCGAGCGCGGCGGACGCGGAGGCAGCACGCTGACGTCGAGCGTGTGGCGAGCGTGGAGGCCGCGGCGGACCTGCGTAGTGGCGCAGAGGCCGCGGCGGACCTGCATGGCTTGGCGGCGTGGAGGTGCTACGTGGCTGCGGAGGCCACAGCGGCGCGGTGCGACGGCCATGGAAGCGGCGACCGGCGTGAGCGCGCCAGGTCGAGTACTACAAGGTGGAGACCGGCGTGAGCGCGCCAGGTCGAGTCCGACACGGTGGCGACCGGCGTGAGCGCGCCCAGGTCGAGTCCGACACGGCGGCGACCGGCGTGTGTGTGCGCTCCGGTTGTGTCTGTAGGTCGCGGAGGAAGAAGATGGTGGTTGTGACGGCGTGTGGCGCTGTGCCATGACCATAAGTTCAGCGATGGAGGAGAAGGCCGGAGCGGCGTGTTGCAGCGTGTACCCGGCGGCGTGGCGGCATGGAGGTGATGCTGACGGCAGAGGCCGGAGGGGCGCGGTCTGGCGGCCGTGGAGCGGTGACCACAGAGACGCAGTGGCGCGTAGACGCGCGCCGCGGCTTTAGGCGTTCAAGGCGACGGCAACGACTAGGCGAATCAAGATTAGGAGGGAGAATGTTTGTAGTAATCTTGATTAGACTAGTTGTTAGTTGCATGCATAGGTTAGTGGAGCAGGTGGCTTGCGATCTGTTGGACGCCGGCCGCGTCGTGCGCGTAGGAGCGCGCTGTGCGCGTGGCCAGGCTGAGCGGATCGTGGGAGGCGCGGCGTCGTGCGCGTGGTGGCGGCTACGACGATGACGACGACGATACCCGAGCAGTGCGGGAGCGGGAGGCAATGGCAGGCGCGGCAAGTGCCACAACTGCGGCATCCGCGGCCACTTCGCCCGCGACTGCAGGAAGCCTAAGAAGGTGTAGGAGGAGGAGCCGAAGGCGCAGGATCCAGGCCTCTACTAGGTCATGACTTAGGGGGGAAATTGATAGCAATAAATCATGTCCGCCATGGTGGTGACCCGGTGTCAGTGCACCAGGTCGTATCCATGGTGGGCGTGGTGCGTGTGTGTAGCGTGTGCGTGCGTTCAGTTCGCTGTTAGTGAATTAGCAGGGAAGGTGACCACGTCCAGCAGCAGGTGGCCGCGTTGATCGCGTCAGAGCGCGATCATGGGCGTGAGCTGGGGAGTGCGGATCATGGAGTGTGGGATGCGTTTGGAGCGTGGCGAGGCGGCGTACGTGCACGATCGTATAAGAACCCCTCCCTGTGTAATTCGTAAAAGCATCGAGTTGGGCTCGACTGAAATCAAGAAAGTCGTTCGTGCGGAGGCATTAGTGCGCCTGAAAATCAGAGTTCGCCCACTTCTTCCTCTACCTCCGTTCCTGAGTGAGAGCTAGCTAGGCTTTGGCAACAACAGACGCTGCCGGGTACCTCGAGAGCTTCCTGCCGGCCGGTCCAGGAGCTCCCACGCCCAGGTCCTGCACAACTTCCTCTTGATGCACCACTACATCGCCAGCTTCGTCACCGGCGACGAAGCCGCCCGTGGCCTGATCGTGGACAATGAGTGGATGCGCTATGTCACCTTCGCCCAGAAAACCGTCGACGATCGGCTGCCACCCCCTTTCATCGCACGCTCCGTGCTCTTCTTAGAAGACGTCAGGTATCACTGTTTTTTTTTTTAGTGGGCAAAGAACTGGCATTATCCGGAGATATTACAGAAAGGTCCCTGAGGAAAAACAAAATTACAGCATAGCCCTCCTGTAGCGTTGACCACGGCTTCGACGCACCGGAGCTGCTGGTGACGCGCCGCCGCCGCTGCCTCCCTCAAATCCTTGGATCGGAGACAGTCCCCAGGCGGTCGGGAAGTCGCCAAGCACCGGCCGGAACCTACCCAGCGGTCGTCGACGTCGTCGCTCCGACTCGCACCAGATCCTTGCAGTAGTTCTTCAGCTGCTGGCTCCGCCGTCCACGGAGCCAAGCTTGGGGAAGCCGTCCACGGCACCTCCGCGGAGATGCGAGGACGGCGAAGGCAGTAGATCGACGACGAAGATCCGCAGAACCCCATCGCCGGAGAGGAGATCCACCACCTGCAAACAACGGCCGCCGCGCCTCCGCCTCCAGAACGCCGGCGACCTGACCCCTACGAGCTCCTACACTATGTACACAGCACGAGACGGGGATCCCCCGGCCTCCCGCCGCCGAAGCGGCCGGCGGAGGCCGAGAGATCCCACGAATCGGCGCCGGCGAGGTGGAGAGCGCGGGGGGATTCACAAATCGCCTCCCTTACTGTAGACGGGGAAGGAGAGCGTCCAAGGTCGCGTAGTTCCACGTTGAAGTTGACCAGAGCATCAGGTATCACTGTTTTGTTATTTAAATAGTACAGTACCTACCTATTCACATTGTGCATGCTGGTTTCATCTGAAAAGGTTCATGTGTGATCTCTGTTAGGGCATGCATGAACTGGGGAAGAGTGAGGTCGAGCGCAGCCTATACTCTCCGCAGGTTGGTTTGGCAGACTCCAGAGCTGAGCGGGAGCCTGACATTGCCGGCTCACCACATGATGCCGCATGACGTACTCCCCATTGGTCTTGGGTAATTTATATCAAACTCACTTCCTAGTAGATCCAGTTTGTCATGTGCACACTTGATTAATTTTCCAGCCCACATTTTCTAGTTTGTGCCGGAGGCGCCTCATGAAGAAACAAGTGCCCCGGGTAAAATCGGTTGCTGTCGCGAGGGCAATCAGGGGAAGGTATCTCATAATTATCTTCACATGAATTAGACTCTCGTCTATTTAGCTCTTTTTTTCTGAATCTTATGTTCCTCTGCCTTTTTGCAGACGGCGTCATATTAGACGCCTCGAGCGCTCCAGTTTTGGTATACATAATATCCCTTCTACTGGCATCTTGTTAAAAGAACTGAAATTTCTTCCAAACATATATTATGGTTAAGCAAATAAGCAATGCATGTTGTAAATTCTGTTCTATACATGTGTTGCACTGAATAACGATCCATCTTTTCCAATGTGCAGAATCCTTTGACGAGGCAAAGAAATGGCTGGCCTATCTGATTGGTAAGACTTCCCTCTATTCTTGATGTACCTCGCACTGTCTAGTTTCCAGTTTTTTGCATCAACCCGTTGTCCTTGACTCCTTGTTGATTTTGGTAGCTTCACAGCACAATTTAGCTATATAAAATGTCACAGTTTACAGGGTGTGGATTATGTGCATGTATACTCTGTCGCTACTGATAAACTTGCGTGAAAATCTGCAGATAGCAGTTTACAAGGTGGTGTGCCTGTAGGGTGCTATGCACTTGACCCAAGTGAAAAGGAAGGTAACGGCACATGTATTGCACACCAATTTCTTAGCTTAATCGCTTACTAGTACTGTCTCAGCTTACTACTGGGCTCCTTCCTCACTGGTTTTGTAATTTCATCAATCTTTTGGGCCACATCTGCTCATATATTTTCTCGGGCAAACTTTCTTCCTTGAACTGAAGCCCTGTTATTAACTGTCTGCAAATTTTGAGTGACCTAACTCTAACTGCACCGATTTTGTCGCACCAGCTTTAGTGCTACCTTTGTAGTTCTCCATCACTAGGTATATGCTTTTGACATCTCTGTATTGACCTATGCTCCTGTAATTTCCTGCCGTGTACTACATTCTGTTGCAATCATTATTGTTTGGTTGCAATGATGCAATGCACATTGTTTCCCTACTAAAGTTAATTTTGAAAATATCTAGCTGGTTATTTTTGTTTAAAAGCAAACCTTGAATGATCTAGTTGAGTTCTATGTTCATTAAACTTCCCACTTTCATTCTATGTCCATGATAATTCAGAACTGCACTCCCAAGCAACAACCTTGTCAAGCTTTGATGTTGTTCTTTGCAAGCCGTCACTACCTTGCTAGGTGCTATCATTTCTAATCACCCAAGTCATTGTAGGTTCTACAATTCTCCCAGTCTGGAACTTGACAAAACGTGTTGGAAGCTATGGGATGACATCAATTACATAGATTATCTGATTTAGAATCACAAAGAGGAAAGGTTTGAGATTTTTTTTTCCTCTTAAGTGTAGTACCTGGCTTTCGTTCTAGCACAAGAGCTACAAAAGTTGATTTCTCTATGCAGATAATCTATTGATGTGAACAGCAGCTCTGCCTGTCCCATTTTTTTCACTTGATTACAGGGCACTTTGATGTGAGTAGCCAAATATGCTGCAGCATCCTCGATCCTCCTTCTCGTCAAGGAGATAAAGTAGCTTACACCTTGTTACATGTAAAAAGAGCATTGTATGCACCCCTCGAAAAAAAGAGCATTGTATGCACAGTCTGAGATGCAGGGACACTGATTATCTGCGAGAGATATTCTTCAAGACCATCTCACTGTTTTGTCATCAGAAGCGTAACAAGATGCTCCTCATTAAGCCTCTAATTCAAATCAAGCGTCACAGACTAAAATAAGAGACATCATTAACAGTATAACCAGGTCATGGCCATCTCCAAATAAAAAGAGAGGACCAACACGAACGTAACGGGAAAGTTGTGACTAAACGGCTGAGCCCCATGACACCTACACCCCAAAACATTATTTTGAGTTTTTATTTTTGTATCTCTCAAACAATCCAACATATATAAATAAAAATTTGCAGGTCCTTGAACATTATAACTAGAATATGTAGGTAAAATATTTCGAATTTTTTATGAATATAAAATTCAAATATTTAAAATCTTGGTCAGACAACGAGTTTAATCAACTTTGAGGCAAAATTGAGTTCAAAGGGTATTACACAATAGGTTCCCTTAAATGAACTATATGGTAATTAAAGGCAAAAACATAAATTTATTCAATTATTACATGAAACGGAACTAGTAGAATGCAATTAGCAGGTCTTCAGTGCTTCAAAATTTTGCTATGCATGCCCTTCCTCCGAATGTGTGCCAGCCATCACGAAAGGGAGGTAGACCGGTGCCATCGACCCCACCAGCCCAAGGTTTGAACACATGTAAAGGTTTTTTGCCCGCCTCATAGTCGACGTAAGTTATCGGCGGGTAGGTGATATTTGAGCCGCGCTTGACAAGTCGACGACATGGATGATTATTGGATGCTTGAAGGTGTGCTAACTCTCTATTGAGCAAGGCAGATGCGGATATTAAGGGTCGTTGGAGTCTGCTGTCACGTAGTTAAGGAGTTCGTTGTCTGATCACACGGCATAATGTGACTCGTTGAAAATCGACGTACTGTCATGTGGTGACATCTGCCCGCCTCAGAGGGTGAGCGTTGCTTCGTTCCGAAAATGTGCGTCTACATCAAAGAAGAAGATCAACAGACTTCTTCGTGACCTTCGCTTCACCATCAAGCCTCGGTGCGCAGGAAGAATTTCACTCGGCGTTCTAAAGACAACATCTTCATTCGGCAAAGCCCGGCCCGGGTGAACCAAGGAAACTTCTCTAGGATCACGAAGGGCTCGGGGCTACTCACGAGGTCATGGGTCACAGGTAGGCTCCTGAAGGTTACAGGCGGCCTACTTGACAAGGGTAGCCCACAACAAGGACTCAGACCCCAGGTGAGGGCCGAATGAACCAATTTGGAGTGCCAGCCATGACAAGATCAACGCATGAATCCTAAGAGATATCTCTTGTAATCAACTCAGATCGAATCTAGTTTATGAGCTTAGGGTTTTGCGTTATCTTTTTTGGAGCAACTGGCAGGAGCTCTGCCTATTCATTGTAAGGAAAATTAATCGAAAACCGATACAAACACGACACCACGCGTCTAGTTTATAAGGGAAACCAGACGAGAAAAATCAAAGGGAGAGGTATGTCAAGGGACATAAAAGAACCCACACTGCCAGTTTGGAAAGAAAAGTTGGCGAAAATCACGACAACTCACACCACTCGAGCCACCAACACAAATTACCCAAGCAGGGAGGGACGACACTGAACGCGAGAAGTTTCCGGAGCCGCCGCTCCAACATCCACACCTGTCCCAGGACCACACTATCTTAACAAGCATGTACCGAATTGTTGCGGAGGGCTGCCAAGCGATACGCTCATTGCGAATTCACGTGACACATCATTCATCCGCATCCACCATAGGCAAAATCGAACATCCATCAAGATTGACAAGAGCACATACAGATAACAAAGTTGTCACTAACAGAAAGCAGGACTTTTATCGGACGTTGTTTGTCGAAACCCAAAACCGTAGACTGTGTCCCGTGTGCTTTCATCTGGAACTATCAAGCCGTGACCTTGCCAAACACAAATAAATCATAATAAAACTATCACGGCAATATCAAAGTTTGGTTCACTCCACAATAAGATTTCAGTCTCGCGATGGACTAGAATGTTAATGTCCACATAAAATAAGTTGGATACAGTTAATCTTTAGAAATTTGTTCACCCAAAACAATACCAACTCCGAGTCATGGGCTCCACGCAACAGCGGAGATCATTGACAATGTACTTTCCGCTATGATGATGGGTGTCCCCGTTGACAAAGATAAATTCGAGGTTTGCATGATATTCCTCCATAATATACCAATAATAATTATCAGAGAACTCTTTAATCCCTTTGAGGTCTTTCTTGAAGGGGAAAAATAGAAGACCAAACATAATGCGTCTCATCCTAGCCTCAAAGGCTGAACAACTGCCTTGGGCATTCCTGTGAATTTTCAGCAGTGACAAGTCCATTTCTCTCCACCGCGTGGACGTGAGCACTGACTGGGAATCTCAGATAAGAGCAAGTTACTAAGTTTATGTAGGCTTCTTGCACTGTAATAATAGAAGGGCGTGGTGATCACTGATCTCTACTCGTGTTCTGTACGGTACTTCTGTATAAGCTGTAGCCAAGGTGGGTAACCTTCTCCGGTTCAGCTACAGCGCAGCGAAGAATCCACTCCCCATGTCGATGCGAGAGTGGCCGTGACCCCCGTGTTGTCGGACACGAGGCTCGCGACGGCGGCTGACAGCGGCGCCACGCAGAGGCCCTGCCGGCGCAGACTTGTGGCCGGTTCTTCTCCGGTATCCTGCGACGACGACGAGGAGCTTACCACAGGGAAGGGAGCAGCCAGGACCTGCAGCAACAGATATGATAGAAAGTTCAGGTATATCTCTAGTGTAAGTGTGCAACACGCATAGATGCGGTCGTGCGTTCACCTGGATTTGGTCGTGGAGGCTCCGGATGCAAGCTGCTGCCTCGTGGAGAACCGACGCGGTGTCCGTCTGCAGTGCACACATTGATCGGGTTCAGAAGTGGTTATTCTTCAGGCCCGCTGGCAGTGCAGATCACTGCCTCCATGGACGTACAGGTACAGCACCGGGAGAGTAAGGAACCATGATTTACCTTGCCGTAAGGAGAAACCAGCTGCTGAAGCGCCGTGATCTTGTCCCCCAGCTTCTGGCTCCTCTTGCACGGTGCCTGTATTGTATACTCGGCCGATGTGAATTTTTCTGAAACTAAGTGCAAGTGTACTAACTCGGCGACGAACGACTATATAAAAAAATCCAGCGAACCATGGAGCAGAGCAGATGCAACGTCACCTTCGCAGCGTGATTCTTTGGCTTTTGCAGCCGGCGCTGTGGACGACCCTGCGTCGTCGTCGCGGTCTTGAGCCTCTTTGGTCCACGGAAACTGCTGCTTCCGTCGCCAGCCATTGGCTCGCCTCCTTCTGCCGTCCATCTCAACATATGCTGAACATGGCAACAAACATAAACATCGAAACAGCGACAGCTAGTAGCCCGATCGAGTCTTCAACAAGGTGACTTACCATATCAGCTTCAGGAGAAGCTGGCTGGGTGTAGCTGCCGAACTGCATCAGTGAAGGCCTGACATCGCTGCTGTAGATCGAACCGTCTCCGATTCCTACATAGACGAGCAGTACGTAGTTGTTCATCAGTGAGTTCAGAAACAATAATGACAAAAGAATTCCAAGAAACAAACCCGAAAATCAGCAACAAAATTTATTTACGTACCCAAATAGCTCTCCGAACTGCGTGCGGCGAAAAGTGTCGGTGCCTGAAACAACGGCACGTGATGGCGCAGATGACCATAGTCCGCCGCGGTGAGCCTGCTCGATCAAGGAGAAGAAACTTGGATGAGAGCCAGTCGTTGGGGCGCGTGGACGTACGAACTATCCAAACCAAACGATTTATAACACTTACATTGTGTCCAAACCTTCAGTGCCGACCGCTGAACCGGAAGACTCGCTGCATTTCACTGCAGTTGAACAGACACCTCAAGGGATTTCAGATGAGTACTGCCATAGAAAACTGCGTGGCATGGTGGGGAAGAAGAGAATATACCGTAGTCGTCGCTGAACGGCAGCAAGAGCGAGGACGGCGCGGAGCAGTTCCACATTGTCCTTAACGTCAGACTCGATCTACCAGAAACTCGCAGGCTTTCATCACCTAGAAAACGAGACATTCAGTTCTGGTCAGAGCAAAAGAGGAGACGAATCAAGGATCACATGGTACCAGACTAAAACTTTTGCTGACGATTTACGCGAGAAATCCCGCAGAATAGAGAGCGATGGGAACAACCCGGTTAGACAAGAATGTAAGAGGTTGTTGGGGGGTTTGGGGCAGTTCAAGAAGAAACCAACAGTTTCCTCTGATATTTGACAAGAACTAACCGCAAGATTCAGAAACCGAATGAAAGGGGAGAGGGGGAGAGAAGAAGATTCAAAACCCACCACAGCAATAACAAGAAAACAAGGCCTGTAGCATAGCATCTAATCTAAGCAATGCAGAGGGGTGGGCAACACAAGAACGCAGACAGGGTAAAACGAAGAAAGATCAAAGCGTAAGGTTCATCGGCAGCTACCCCATGGAAGAGCGATTCAGCAACCGCGAGCGAGGAGAAGGGAAGAGAAGAGACGGGCGCCGATGGGGAAGAGCAGTGGCTAAATACACTCCTCAACTAGCTAGCTAGCTACTCCCTCCGTATCAAAATATAAGTCGCACTACCAACTTACCACACATATGTATCTAGACATGTTTTAGTACAAACCACACGTGTGGTAAGTTGGTAGTGCGACTTATATTTTGATACAGAGGGAGTACTAGTTAAGTAGGTGTGCGTACGTAAATGCGGCGATCGTTTGCTTCGCCTTCCCTCCCTCTCCTGCCGTTTTCACTCGGTCCGCCGCTGCTAATTATAAGACTAGTCACAATGGGGAGTATCATATACTAGTATCATACACATGATACTAGTCTATGTTATTACCACCACAATGGGTAGTAAAATATGTGTGGTATCATATAATAGTGCATTTATTAGGTTCTAGACTCATATTGCATTGGAATCCGTTATGTTACGGTATCTATCTATGATACCACTATCACATCTCTCATCATTAATTGCAGTGCCACGTCATCTTTTTGCCAACATGGCATGCATGATACCACCTATGATACCACCATTGTGACTAGTCTAAGCCGTCCTCCGAGCTTTGGCAGGAAATTCCAAAGGAGCACACGGGAACTCGGGACGGATGGATTTGCTCCCATAAATAGCAGACGACTGCAGGGCACTCGTAAATAAATAAATAAATCCAAGCTCCGGCAGTTTCATGGCCGTTCCATCATCTCGTTTCATTGACTACTGGCATGCAGATGTGATTAGTGCTAAATGGCGGCATGATTGGCTGTCTGATCCACTTACTGCTGCGAATGCGTTGCGTACGGCCTCTTTGTATTCTTGTACTACTCCATGTAAATGTTGTTAGAAAACAAGATTTTAATTTGGCAATAGGCGCTTGTCTCGTGGTGGCGAGTGACGCGTGTCAGGGCACCGGTCTGAGTCCCGGTTGACCAACGTCCGAACTCCAAAAAGAACTCTGTCAGGATCAGTTCGGGCAGGAGCACGGTGGTTTTTTATGGCGCCGATGAACCAAACGCCTGCGACCAAGCACAAGCAGGGAGCCAAAGGCCGGCCGCCGTCGATTGTTTAAGCCTCTCCTCATCACGTCGACGCTGTTTCTGTTTGAGCTTGGCTGAGCTGAGACATTACAGGCTGTCATGATGAGCCGAACACAGCAGCGGATCATCATCACAGGTTTATTATACTGTACCAATTTCGACGCGACAAGAGTATTATCCAAGCTTCAGTCAGTGGAGCCACGAAGCAGCTTAAAAGACACTCACCTCGCAGTAAAAAGATAGTAATCTCACACTTCATTGGCGTAAGCCAAGCAATACTGCATCAGACATAGCAAGCTCACGACATCTTTGTTGGCCGGAAATGCGTACCAACTACCGACGTTCTGCATCTGTCAATCTGTTCTGTTCCAACTTCCGCGTTTCACTGCCAAAATTAGACAGCAGACGCTGCTCTCACGCCCAGATTCGCAACTCAGGCGTAGTTTCCTGAACATGATCGCGTGTGCAGAGACATCAGTCTGCTCTGAACAGGCGCCACGGTTGCAGCCTGCAGGAGCTAAAAAGAGATGGTACTCCAGTACACATCAAACTCAACAGATTGGTGCACAAAGTCAAGGAGTTTATGCCTGCCATTTCAAGACGAGGTTGAAAAGAAGAGGCCATTTCAAGACGAGGTTGAAAAGAAGAGACTACTACCCTAGAACCCAAGCTGCTCTTTCGCCCCGTATTTGTGGTAACTGGTAGCCATTTTTACCACTTTATTTGATCGCAAACGCTATGCCACTTCCAGGTTTTTCAGGGCAGGTTCCCCGGCCTGCTGTATTAGGAAGTAAGAAAGCAATTGTCTTCAACCATGCCGTCTTCCTAATCTACAATTGTTCTTCCTGCTTACGACCTGTGCCCCTGTCCTCACTCAGCCTCCTCCTGTTATTTGCAGTTGCAGATCAGATAGTCACCAAGCCATGATGATGCAAGATAAAGAAGAATGGAAAAACAATTTTTGACTCGGCTGGTGGTCATAAGAGATAGATTCATGTCATGATAAAACAAGTGATGTCGCTGCAGTCCCAGTTGGTTTAGATCTACTAATAAAACAACAAAGATCCAAATGATTCAGCTGTGCTAAATGACACAAGACACATCCCCACATCGACCTGAGCAACTGCTGTATCAACAACTTCAGGCTTAACCTACAGCAGAGCTCTTAATTATTATTCACACAATCACACAAGATGTAAGCAGAAAAGGGCAGGCGAACTGTGTCGAGATTCCGATCATCAAAACGCTGTGTGCCTAGAAAACTTACATTTGGCTGACACTTATGAGGAGAATCAGGAACCATCTGTGTGGCAGGTAAAGCTGGTGTTCCACAAATGGAAAATATGCAGGAAGATCGTCTCGCCTTCCACTACACGGTTATGGACACAGATGGGCGACCAGGGGAAACAAGTAAGAGGAAACCGACTCGGAATTTCAGTTAAACTGTACCTTGCCAGTACAGAATTACAGATCATTTCACCAAACTAACAACAGCCAAGATGAGGCAAGCATTACTCACGTAATTACTAGGTGACGCACACGAAAAGCCATAGAGAGAGATTCACGGCACAAATAGCAAGAGTACAAAGTGCAAGCTAACTCATTTCACTTCGCATGGATAGTCGAAAATGCAATCCGGTGTCCACAAGTTACACAAGATAAAGACATAAGACTGAAGTCACCGCTCACGATAGCTAGTGTCGCCTACCAAAACAAGTTGTACTTGGCAGGTTTGCATCTACTTAAAGCAAATTATCAAACTTCAAGAAACTAGCAACACAGCTAATCATAGATGAAAGTGACACGAAACCATAATTTTTATGCAGTAAGGTATCAAACACAGATCAGGAACATGTAAGATAACTACATGTAGAATAAGTTCAAACATGATATGTAAGATAAGATATTCAATTTGTAAAACCTTTGGTTTCTAACCAATATTGTTAAGAGAATCTTGACTCTATGAAAAACATCCTTGTAGGTGACTGTAATGATGGAACAAAACAGAAAGCTAAAATGGTATGTGAGTTCAGGTGTCTAGATCAAGGATAGACTAAATCACTAAAGTATAATATGACCAATAATAACAATTACCAACTCTTACCATAAATACAGGCCCTTAGTAATCAATATGAACTCAGAAGTACTTCATTAAACATATACTACGTCTGTTCCATAATATAAGCCTTTATAGTAAGCTAAACTATAGTTAGCTAAAAAGGCTTATATTATGGAACGGAGGGAGTAGTAAATAAAAAAGGCTATTCTTGTAGAATCCTTTGCAGGAATTTGGTTGTGTGTAAAAGATTCCAATTGTCCAAATGATTTGGGATAGTTATCACTTAGAACTTAGAAGCATATGTTCCGGTTACCGGTTCTACTCCATTTAGCAGCATATGTTCAGGTTACTATTATACTATCAAAGAGTGAGATACATATCTAGTGAAAGGCAAACATTACAGAAGTTGTGGACACCAAAATACAGTTTAGTTCATTCAAAATATTTGTACATCAAGTATAGACCTCCCAGAAGATATGCATATAGAAAACTTCAACAACTCTGAAAGGGTGCATATAACCTGTGGCTTTCGGTAAGTGCGGCAAAACCTATGCAACTAGAAGATTAGAACTTCGTCACTAACCTTTACACGTAACAGGTGGATTAATTCAAAAAGTAACAGCATACAAGAAGTACCAGTCGGCCCATACAATTCACTAAGAAATAATACAATGTGAACATGGTCTATACTCATTAGCGTTGAACATTCAAGAGCTTTTAAAATGGTCAATCAACAAATGTACCTCTGATTTATCAAAATATCACTGATAAATTGATAACGGGACAAAGGGATTTGATATGATTAAATGCAGCCCAAATCCATCGTTTCAGGCTTTAGGCAAAAAAAAAATCCTACTGAGCTTTCTATGGGAACCACCGGTGCAGTTACATAGTCAGATAACCCCAAGGTTGAATAAGAACAGGAACTTAAGAAATAAGTCTGGCCCATCTTTGACGAATTTTTACAAGGTTTGCATCAGAATAGGTGACAACGAAGAAATTCAATTTGAATCGCAACAAAGTGGACAACAATTAAACAATGTTGCACCTACGTGGTGTAGCTATATTTGATCTCTTTCTCCATAAATACATACACAGTGATCCCAAAGTGTACCATTACTCTCCTAGGCTTAGGCATAATCACCCGGAGGTGCTACACGACTACAATTTCAGTGGTAGCCTAGAGTATTAAAAAGTTTCAGTACATTTACAGCCTTGCAGCTGTAAGAAGCGAACAAGAGGGAGTAAAGTATGGACAAATATTGCCAGGAATAAGCAGAAGCTCATGTGTTCTCTCCAATATGAATCCAAACAAAATAATCTAGCCTAAGCTCATCATTCGAGAGCAAAAATAAGCCACATTAAACTAAAGAAACAACATATATGTTCAGTACTGAATAAATACTCCATCTCAAAACCCAGTGGATGCATTGTATATATCATGCCAAAAGTGAATTACAGAGCCTTTCTATTGGATCATAAGAGAATGCTTAAACAAGCATTGAAGAACAAAAGGTCAGACTTTATTGGCTCTGCCTCTCAGATTGATGCATCACTACTTGGAGCAGGCCCGTGCAGCGGCTAAAAAGCATTACCTTGCAGGCGCTGCGGGGGTATTCACGACGTTCCTGCGCACCACCCTTTGCCCTCCGGCATTGCCATTCACCTTCAGGCCATTAGCACTGTCCCCATCGCCCACAATCAAATCCCGGAGGCCGGAGCTGAGGTCCTTCTCTCTCTTCTCCTTCTGCTTTTCTTGGTCCTTGCAGTTGCGGCAGCGAGCGGCTCGAAGTGGTTCCCGTAGATGTACTCGGCGGAGTAGCCATCCTCGTCGTCGAAGAGCATGACGTGGCCGTGCCACTCCCAGACGCGGTACTCCCCGCCAGTGTCGTCGTGGAACCCGACGCACACGTGGTGGTCGCCGACGACGACGGACTGTCCGGAGTTGGGCTTGAGGGTCTCGTCCGCGTCCCCGGCAAGCACCATCCTGACGATCTCCTTCTCCAGCTTGGTCTCCTCCCTGGAGAGCATCCGGCGGCGCCTGGCCTCCCCGGAGACCTCCCCGTCGGAGAGGCCTTCTTCTTCGTCATCATCATCATTATCGGACTCGCCCGCCGCGGCGGAGAGCGCGGCGAACTCGTTGAGGAGGAAGTCGTCGAGGTCCTGGGTGAGGAAGGAGTTGGTGTCGAGGAAGGGCGGGCGGAGCTGGACGCGGCTCATGAGGTTCTGGAGGAAAAGCGCGTCGACCGGCGCCGGGGCGGCGGCGGCGGGCGGTTGCGGCGGGGGAGGGGCCATGGGTGACGACGCGCGGTAGGGTTTTGGGTTTGGGTGGCGTGGGCTTATGGCGTGTCGTGTGTGGATGCAGAACACAACTGCAGATAGACGAAAGCGTACTCGGCGTCGTCGGCGACGATCTGAGAGAGGTCGTTGGATGGGGGAGACGGGGAGATATTTTGCTTTGGAGATGGGCTTCATTAGGTTGGGCCTGACTTTACAGATTGGCTCTTTCGGCTTGGTAGTGCGAAACTACTTTGGAAATCGCTATAAAAAGGTTCCTTTCGAAAGGAAACTGATGTCATCACGCCAAGCGTGGCCTTCTCCCTCCACGCGGTTCCTGATGAGTGTTTGCATATGCGACAAGTGGTGGCACGAGAGAGTTTTAGTGAGATTTTTCTTCTCATGGGGGCCGTGGTTTGTATGTGCATTTATTTCGAGATTCGTTTTTTTAAAATAAAATATCTTGAGTACCGTTTATCCAAATTATGAACCGTTTGCATATTTGAGATTCTCGCGTCGAGATCTTCAAAAGTAGATCTCATGTTGATAGGTTTTCAGAAACTTTTTTCTCATACTTTATACTCCATGTACTGTATACTTTGTATATCCAGTAACAGCGTGTACATCCAATAGCAGTGTGGGTGTACATCCAGTAGCAGCGTGTGGGTGTACATCCAGTAACATCGTGTACATCCAGTAGCAACGTGGGTGTACATCCAATAGCATCATGTACATCCAGAAGTAGCGTGAGTGTACATCCAGTAGCAGAATGGATGTACATATAGTAGCAGTAGCAGTGTGTACATACAGTATCAGTGTGATTGTACATCTAGTAGCAGCACCTGGGTGTACATCCAGTAGCACCATGTACATCCAGTAGCAGTGTGGTGTACATCCAGTGACATCGTGTACATCTAGTAATGTGAGTGTACATCCAGTAGTAGTAGCAGTGTGTACATCCAGTAGGAACGTAAATGTACATCCAGTGACAACGTGAAATAACGACGTGTACATTTAGTATCAACGCGGGTGTACATCCAGGCACCGTGGTATACTCTCTGTTACATCAAGTTTGTACGCGGGAGTATATCTTTTGGTTGTACTCCCTAGTGGCAGCCGAAGACATACACGTGCGGAGGGCTTCGTCTAAACGTACAGACGCGTACAAAGCCGAGCGAGCGACCGAGCAGGGTGTACAGCCTCAGGGCTTCGTACCTTCTACGCGTACGCGTGCACCAACGAGCGAGCAGACTTGCTCGGTGATCGTGGAACGGTGAAATCCAACCCCCGCTGATACAGTAAACAACACTTCCTTGTTAGGTATACGTGGCCAAACTGGAGTTTCCTCGTACCCCTTCGTCTCTAGGCGACTCGTAAGGCGATTAGGGTTTCGGAGGCAAGGCGGCGCCCGCTGATCGCTTCGGCGAGGCGACGAGATCTTTCGCTCGGAGGATGGCCTCATCCTCGGAGTCAGGCAGGCAGGGAAACCGAGGCGCGATGTCGTCGGTGGATGCAAGAACACGGTTGGCGGAAGCTTTAGGGAAACTGGACATAACAGAGGAAGAAGCTACTCCGATGGTCGTTGATGATCGGGAAGACGACGCGTATCAGCGTTGGATGTTGGCTGGGAAGGTACTGTATCGCAATACCCTCCACATCCAAACAATTTCTAGTGCGTTGCGGCCGGCTTGGGGAAATCCTAGAGGCCTGGTGTTCAGATCCTTTGGGGACAACGTCTTTGTGGCGGAATTGATAATCAAAGGGATCGTGATCATGTGTGTGATAGCATGCCCTGGCACGTAAACAAGAATGCAGTGATCTTGGCTGAATTCAAGGACTGCATGAAGCCGTCAGAATTGAAATTTGATCGGCTCAATCTGTGGGCGCGAGTTGTTAATCGCCCATTCAATCTTAGGCAAGGTGGCGGTAGTACCGCTGCTCCAGCGGTAGTACCGTTGTACTCGCTCGAATATACTTGAAGCTCTTCTCCAGCGGTAGTATGATGCAGGTACCGTCCAACTACCGACGAGGCACCCGAGAGCATTTGGCGTAGCGCGGTAGTGGCGGCGGTAGTACCGCTGGCGCTGGCGGTAGTACCGCTCCTGGGGTTTGGCGGTAGTACCGCTCGGCACGGGCGGTAGTATCGCTGCTGGAGCTTCCGCTTCTTCAGCCTGGGTCGTCTGGCGCCTGGCGGTAGTACCGCTGCGTGAGGCAGTAGTATCGCTCCTGGAGCAGCTGGCTCTTCTTCCTTCTTCTCTTCCAAGCCACCGTCTTGTCGGGCCTCGTTCCTCTTGCACCTTGGTCATCCTCTCATGTACGCTTAGTCATCGTGGCGAACCTTGTGTCGGGGGAATACTTTCTGGATTAACCCGCGGCCCAGTGCGACTTAATTTACTCGCACGGACGAAGGCCCACTTGGGAGCAAGCCCAATATTGAACCGCCATAAGGGGAAAGATCTAGAAGACATATCCCGGAGGACGTGAAGACCAAGTAGTCTCCGAGTAGGCCTCTGTGGATGTATTCCTTATGGGGGAAGTTTCCTTTTGTAACCTAGCGAGCCTCTGTGTATATAAAGAGGACTCGCAGGACTTAGAGCGGGTCAAGCTATCAAGCCCCAAACCCTAGCTCATACGGCGAGTACCAGATCGGATCGCCTCCATTGTAACACCTCGATTATCATATCAATACCAATCTAGGGTAGGCAGGAAGTAGGTCTTTTACCTCACATTGAGGGGGCCGAACCTGGGTAAATCTGTGTTGATCTTTGTTCCTGCGATCCCAAGCTCGGAGATGCTTGACTCGCATAATCCCACACCTACGAAGTCATCTATGACACCTGACGTGACAAACCCACGACAGTTGGCGCCCACCGTGGGGCCTGCGGTCAAGAGCGTCACGTTCCGCGCAGGATCCATGAAGGGAGCTGAAGATCTTGTTGTTGGCCGTATCATCACGGTCAATGGCACACCCCTCATCGACGATTCAAGCTGGGGGCCGGAAGCAGATTACTTGGAGACCGGCCACGTCATCCCCTTTGGATCCATCAACGTCTTCGTCGGCTTCATTGGCGGCGAGTCAGAGGATCCATCGCAACATGGCGACTCAGAAGAAGGAGTCGCGGTAACAGTGGACCAAGAAGAAGAATCTATCAACCACGAGTCGCTGCCTCTCGAAGACGAAGAAGGCCAATCCATTGAGTATGTCCTTGAGGAAAGGCTATGCGGAGGCCCTGTGGATAGTGGCTCGCCCTCTGTAGAAGATCGGCACGTGAAGGGGTCTACAGGACCACAGAAGCGACGATGGGCATGCCACCAGGCAGCTTAGCCCCCACACCGCCGGAAGCAGCAGAACAAGCCGCGCTAGACGCATCAGGAGTCGCGGCATCCGCTGCGATGACGCCAGGAGTCGCGGCCTCAGGAGTCGCAAACAGAGAGACCCCACCTGGAGTCGCGCCTGCGGAATCAGGGTCAAGGGTAACCCCCAACGCAGCGGTCACGCCGCCACAGGGAAGCGTGTTGTTTACGCCAATATCTGCGGTTAACGCGGCTGCTAGGGTGACAGAATTGGAGGCTACCAGGATCGGGCTATATGATGAAGTCCAGAGAATCGCAGATGAGAGAGCCAGGCTGGCGCGTGAGGAACAGCGCCTCCAACAGGAGCAACTGCGACTCATCGAGGAAACCAATACTCTGCAAGGAATACAGGCCACCTTGCCACACAGACGCCACGCGAGTCGCCTGCAGCCAGGAACAGTAAACCCTATGGAGCTGTTCCAATCACCTACCGCTGAACCAGCAATTGCGGTCCCGTCAGCCGCCACCAACACGATCCCATCAGTCGCCACCAACACGGCGCACCCGGTCGCATGGTCAGGGGTCGCACAACCTTCAGTCGCGGTACCCGCACACATGGCACCATCTGCCATGGTTATGCGGTCCGTGGCCCCGTTAGCTGCGCCCGCGGTTCAAGCAATCGCTGTACCATCAATCGTACCAGCGGTTCCATCTTTCGCAGCACCAAGAGTAGCAGAGATACCTGGATCAAGGGCCATAGTACAGGCTAACAACAGGGCCATGATGCCCCCGCCATTGACGCAGCCAACCTTTGTTCAGCAATCGCCACAGCAGCCTCAAAGGTTCCACACGCCGCAAGGGCATTATGTTAGCCCAGTGGAGAATCTCTTTGCAGCCACAAACATCTTGGCCAGATTAGCGCCAGCAGGAAACACGCCAATGGACAGAGAGGCACGGCGCGCCATTGAGATGCTGAGCACAGCAGTAATACAGCAGGCGAATATGTCCGAACACGCAGGACGGCTGCACTCCACCCCTTACAATAGCAGAGCAACGGCGGAGAGAAGCATCCACGCGGAGTCGCCACACGTTGCGACCTCGAGTTCGGCTAGGCGACAAAGGGAAGATCAACCTGCGGCTCAAAATCAACCTCAGCAAATTCAACCCATAGAGATTGTGCAGCCGCGCGCGGCGGCCAATCCAATAGGAAGGCCAGCTTCGTCCAACCTATCGTCGCGACTCAAAGGCCCAGTCTGTTTCAGCGAAAGAATCAGGTCTGAACCGTTTCCTGCAGATTTCAAAGGACCTCGCAAGGTCGCCAACTACAACGCCAGCATGGACCCTGTTACTTGGCTCAACAATTACGAGATGGGCATGAGCATCCTAAATGCATCCGAAGAGATCTGCGCACGTTACCTAAACATGATGTTAGAAGGCGCAGCCCACATATGGCTACAAAATTTGCCACCAAATTCAATAAACTCTTGGGATGAGATGAAGGAAGCTTTTATCAAGAATTTCCAAGGAACATGCAAGCGACTCTGCAGCATAGAGGACCTTGAGCGTTGTGTACAGAAGGAAGGCGAGTCGAGTCGCCACTGGATGAGAAGGGTCGCAGAGATCATACATTCCTCAGATAACATACCACCCAGTTCAGCAGTCCTTGTCATGGAGAAAAATTGCAAATTTGAGCCGCTAGTCCACAAACTAGGTCGCATGAAGGATAAAGTCAAGAGCCTAAGCGAGGTAATGGCGGCGGCCAACAAGTATGCTAGCTCGGATAAAACCAGGGACGCATCTGATGGGGAGGAAGAGGAAAACACTGGCAAGGGAAAGAAGGCCAGTAGCAAGCCTCAACAACAGCAAGCTAGCAATGCCAATGCGAGTTATAACAAGCGCAAAAACGAGGAAGGAAACTCAGGGTTAGTCGCAAATACGAATACTCGTTACAAACAAAGCAGCAGCAGAGGAAGGAATTTTCACCCAGTTAATTTGGAAGAGGTTTTCAACCGCCCCTGCGACATCCATATAGGAAAAGATGGGAAACCACCCAACCACACGAAGGCACAGTGTTATCATTACAAAAAGTGGAAGGATGGACAGCCACTCAACACAAACTTCAATCATCAAAACAACGAGGAAGGTAAACACGGCGGAGGCAACAACAGCAACAACGCCGTCCCAAATCCGCAGCCAGATCAGCCACAGTTCCCAAAACAGTTGGGTCAGTATCATACCATTGTGGTGAATACTTCAAGGAGGGAACAAAAGCTGCGACGACGCAATCAGGCTGTTAACGCCATAGTACCAGCCGTCCCACAGTGCTAAAGTGGTCCGAGCAACCAGTAGTTTGGAGCCGCGAGGATCACCCAGGAGAAATAAATGAAGAGGGAAAACTCGCGCTGGTGGTTGCCCCTCAAGTCGCAGGGTACAAGTTGAGCAAAGTACTGATGGATGGAGGCAGCAGCATCAATATATTATACTATGAAACCTTCAAAAGAATGAACCTTCAAGAAAAGCAGCTACACCCATCAAGAACAACGTTTCATGGTGTCGTGCCAGGCATATCAGCTCAGCCATTGGGGCGAGTTAACTTGGAGGTCGCCTTTGGGACACAAAGCAACTTCAGGAGCGAGTACATTTGGTTCGAGGTTGTAGATTTCCAGAGCCCATATCATGCGCTGTTTGGCAGAGAAGCATTCGCAAAGTTTATGGCTAGGCCGTGCTATGTTTACCTAAAGCTTAAAATACCAGGCCCTAGGGAGTCATCACCATCAATGGCGACAAAAGAATAGCTCAAGAATGCGAAGAGGGCGACAAGGCCATAGCCAGAGCAGCTTGCATCGCAGAGAGCGCGCCCATGCGCGAGTCGCAGGAGAATTTTGATGACATCGTGAAGGCCAAGAGGCACCTGCCTGACTTGCGACTTCAGATTACGGCCGCAAGGGAGGCAAGGAAGTCAAAGGCTACAGCCATTGCCAATAAGGACACATCCCAGGCATCGCGAGTTGCCATCAGCAGCCGCAGCAAAATTATTAAGAGTTTACATCATCAAGCTGGCCACTCAGGGCTAAAAATTTCAATTCTGGTCGCCACTCAGGCGCGACCGACCCAATGTGACACTTCTGATCGCCACCTAGGCGCGACCGACCCAATTCTGGTCGCCACTCAGGCGCGACCGACCCATGTAACATCTCTGGTTGCCACCTAGGCGCAACCGACCAAGCATCATTTCTGGTCGCCACTCAGGCGCGACCGACCCATGTAACATCTCTGGTTGCCACCTAGGCGCAACCGACCCAAGCATCATTCTGGTCGCCACTCAGGCGCGACCGACCCATGTAACATCTCTGGTTGCCACCTAGGCGCAACCGACCCAAGCATCACTTCTGGTCGCCACCTAGGCGCGACCGACCCTATGTATCATATAATGATTCTGAAATAAAGCATCTCAAACTACCAATTGAGCTGTGAGTCTTTTATTTTTTAATCATTGGTCCCTTGGGGGTGCGGCAGCTTTTTAGCGCGGCCTATTCCTTGGGATCGCCAAACAAGTGGCATTTATCGTGATTATACTCAACCTCTCTTGGATGCGACTTGCACTATGCGGCCAAAGTACTGGGGGTGCGGCGTCAATCGAGTTTGATTGCCTATCATGGCCGCTCCGACCCTGAACACGCACTTTTTACCTGGGAAATACTGAGCCGCGCAAGGGCCTAAGTGAGGAAAAACCGAGACAAATCATAAGGACCAGCCTATTGGTCGAAACATGTACTGCAAGAGTACTTAAGCAAACCATAATATTGTCTTATGACACATAAATTCTAACAATTATTACAGACCGCTAAGGGCCAAGATCATCAAACCATTGTTTTTCTTCTTCACTTGTGCGCAGCTTTTGGCCGGTGGGAAGGAGGAACAGGCGGCTTACCAAGCTTGCCAGAAGGAGCAATCGCAGGCTCGCTGGAGGGCTCTTCAGTCGCGGGCTTGGGGGCTGCAGAGCTGGATACGCCTGGAGAGGGGTTCTTTTCCTGCGGAATCACCGCACTGGATGACGGAGCGGGTAACTTCTCCCATCTGCTTCCATCTGCATTATACTTGCCCATATAGGTCGCAAGATCTATCCCCTCCACCAGTTCAGTCGCGTGGCCGCGCATATCCTTCCAAGTCGTCGCATATTCTGAGGCCGTCAGTTCGGTGCCATCCACCTTCTTCGAGGGCCTACCTTTTGCAACCTTGGCAGCATCAAAAGAAGGATAGTACGTCTTGGCCAAAGCAAGAACATGAGCCGCGCCGGTGCGAGCTGAGGACTCCTTCCAGTCCAAAAAGAACTGAGGCGCCCTAAGCAGTCTTTTTAGCAGCCCTTCAGAATCACCGGGGACTGGCTTGGTCGGCAGCAGGCACTTAGACAGTGATTTCATGGCGTCACAAGTTCTTCGCGAAAAATCGCGGATATACTCCAGCTGTTCTTGAGTACTGCCGCGCTGCTCCTTGGCATCTTCACCTACATCGAGGCATGTCTCCGTCAGCTCTACAACACACAGGCAAAGATAGTAGAGAAAACAGATGCAGATATGAGTCGCAACACATACCAGTTAACTCTTGAGTCATGATGCACACTTTGGCGTGGACAAGGTTATGGGCATCAGAAACTTTCTTCAACTTTTTCTCAAGCTCGCCAATGGAAACAGCCTTAAGCCTTGCGTCCTCATTGGCATCAGCAATGGCGTCTTTCTGAGCACTGACTTGGAGGTCCAGCTGCTGGACCTCTCTTGGAACTTCTCTTCAACAGTTTTAAGCCGCAGCTCGGTGGCTTTGGCTTGCTCAGATAACTTGAAGCTTTCATCAGATAGCTCGCCCATCCTGGTTTCCCTCTTCTTCAGCTCAGCGTCACGCTGGCCAAGGAGCTCGCGCAGCCTCTCAAGTTCAGAGGGAGTATCCCCCAGCTGCTTTTCCAAGGCAAGTTTGGCAGCCGTTATGGAGCTTAGTTCCTCCTACGAAGGGTACATCAGTTAGTAAGTATATATCAACAGCTAAAAGAGAAGCATCAAGTCTCCCTTTACAGTCAAAGAAGAAACTTGATCCTTGGGGGCTAGAGACAGATAACTGGAGATAGAAGTTTACCTTATAAGCCGCAGACAGGTCAGACAGTGCCTTGCGGAGCTCCATGGCTTGCTTGTCATTTGAGGCAATGATAGCCTCTGACAGTCTCTCAGCGCGGCTTGTGGAGGAGGAAGAAGCAACCTCAGCACGCAGAATTGGCGACCGCAGGCTGTCCGCCGCTGGCGACTCAATCACTGGCGCATCAGCATCCTTGGCCATTACATCTATGGAGGAGGGGTTGACCTTCTCCACGTCCTGGATCACAAGGGGATCCGTTCTATCCTCCAAAGCCACCTCTTGGGTGGCTATGTCAAGAACAGGGACCGTGGCCAGGTCATCAGTGGTGGCCACGCCCTCTACCATGGCGGTATGAGCCGCAGGTGATAAATGATACGTCTCCAACGTATCCATAATTTCTGCTGTTCCATGCTTATATTATACCATTTGCTACATGTTTTATATACACTTCGTATCACTTTTATGCATTTTCTGGGACTAACCTATTAACAAGATGCCACAGTGCCAGTTCCCTGTTTTCTGCTGTTTTTGGTTTCAGAAAGTTACTTCTGGAAATATTCTCGGAATTGCACGAAACAAAAGGCCAGTCCCTATTTTTCCAGCACGTACACGGAGTCCGAAGGAGAGACGAAGGAGAGCCACGAGGTGGCCAAACCATAGGCGGCGCGGCAGTGGGCCCACCGCGCCGCCAGGTGGTTTGGGCCCCTCGGGGGTCCGCCGACATCGCCCCTTCGCCTATTTATTCCCCGAGACGAAAACCCTAAAACACCGAGCCTTTCATCCAGAACATATTCGCTGCCGCCGCCGTCGTCAACCCTAACTCGGGGGGTTTCTGAAGCTCTTCCCGGCACCCTGCCGGAGAGGGGAATCATCACCGGAGGGCTCTACATCGCCATGCCCGCCTCCGGAGTGATGCGTGAGTAGTTCATCCTTGGACTATGGGTCCATAGCAGTAGCTAGATGGTTGTCTTCTCCACTTGTGCCATCATGTTTAGATCTTGTGAGCTGCCTATCATGATCAAGATCATCTTATTGTAATGCTACATGTTGTGTTTGCTGGGATCTGACTTATATTGATACCTATGTGGAGCTGAATATTATATTATCATGTCTATGTCATTTGTGATCTTGCATGCTCTCCGTTACTTGTTGAAGCCTTGGCCAAGTGAATACTTGTAACTCCAAGAGGGGGTATTTATGCATGATAGTTGGGTTCAACCTCTATTTAACCTGGGATAGTGACAGCAAGTTCTAAGGTTGTAGATGTGTTGTTGCCACTAGGGGTAAAACAGCAATGCTTTATTCAAGGATGAATGTATTGTTTACATTACGCACATTACTTAATGCAATTGTCTGTTGCTTGCAACTTAATACTGGAAGGGGTACGGATGTTAACCGGAAAGTGGACTATTTAGGCATAGATGCATGCTGGATAGCGGTCTATGTACTTTGTCGTAATGCCCAAATGAATCTCATAGTAGACACCACAGCTCACACATGCATGTTATATGCACTTATCAATTGTCAATTGCCCAGCTGTAATTTGTTTACCCAGCATGTTAGTTATCTTATTGGAGAGACACCACTAGTGAACTGTGGACCCCGGTCCATTCTTTTACATCTGAAATACAATCTACTGCAATCATTGTTCTCTACTGTTTTATGCAAACAAACATCATTTTCCATTCGATACGTTTAACCCTTTGTTTTCAGCAAGCCGGTGAGATTGACAACCTCACTGTTAAGTTGGGGCAAAGTAATTTGATTGTGTTGTGCAGGTTCCACGTTGGCACCGGAATCCCTGGTGTTGCGCCGCACTACACTCCTTCACCAACACCTTCGAAGCAAACCTCGTTTTCCTACTGGTTCGATTAAACCTTGGTTTCATACTGAGGGAAAACTTACTGCTGCACTCATCATACCTTCCTCTTGGGGTTCCCAACTGACGTGTGACGTACAAGCATTGTTTCTGGCACTATTGCCGGGGAGATATTCCCTCGTCAACTAGAGCCACCAACACGTTTTCTGGCGCCGTTGCCGGGGAAAACCGAATTGCTTCTGCAAGGGGAGTCTCTCACACCCAATCTCTTTACTTTGTTATTTGTCTTGCTTAGTTTATTTTTATTTAGTCTTGTTTGCTCTCTTTATCAAAAACACAAAAAAATTAGTTACTTGTTTAATTCAGTTTGATTTTGTTTTTCAAAATGAATGCTCCTGAAGTTGAAGTTCGTTCTTTTAGGCAACTAGGAGGTGAAAATTTGAAAGATGCTTGGTATAGAATTAGTGATGCTCATCATAGATGTACTAAGAAACACTCTACCACTATCCTCCTTAGGAACTTTTATGTTGGTATCTCTAGTTGGTATAGGTATGTTCTAGACACTCTTACAGGTGGAAATTTCTTGGGTACTCCTGCTTTAGAAGCCTGTAATATTATTGAAAGTTTGGTAGGAACACCACCCACTAAAGATATTAAATTGAGATCACCTTGGAGGATGTTATAAATAAGTTAGACTCTATGGAGAATTTTTTTCCAAATTTTCTTGATTGTATTGGTAAGACTAATGAATCAATAGCCACCATCAATGAAAGAATCACTGTTCTTGAGGATAATAATATCCATGACACCCAAAATCATAGAATTGATGAGTTAGAGGAAGCTATTGAAACCTTAAGTTCAACCTTTACTTCTCTTAAGTCTAAAAAGGAGAAAGTTTATGTGGGTAGAGAGCAAAAGTTTATGTATGTTCCTAAAGTGCCAAAACCAAAGACTCATTATGAGCTTAAAATTGATAAAACTTTTAGTACGGTTAAAGGTAATGAAACACCTCCAGGAACATCTAAGATACCCATTGTTACAAGCTGTGTGTTGGAAGAAGCTTTTGATGATTTGAATGATTTGCCACTTGACAACACTTGATTTTCACTTTCTGCGCCTAGCTGAAAGGCGTTAAAGAAAAGCGCTTATGGGAGACAACCCATCGTTTTTATTTGCTGTTATTTTTGTTTTCTTTGAGTCAAGGAGTTTTGTTACTTCTGTAGCAACTCCTTTGTATCTTTATTTTATCGCAATGTTGTGCCAAGTAAAGTTCTATATTGAAAGTTGATGCAAGATTTGGATTTCTGCGCAGTGACAGATTTTTAGCTGTCACGGATTTGAGCTTATCTCCCTGTAGAAAATTCAAAAAATTCTGAGAAAAATCACGCATATTCCTGAGATATGTACGCAACTTTCATTATTTTAGGCCAGATCCATCTGAGCAACTTAAGTGCCTCGAAAAAATTCGTCATTCCAGACTGTTCTGTTTTTGACAGATTCTGCCTTTTGTTTTGCATTCGCTCTTTTACTGTGTTTGTGTGGATTTCTTTGCTCCACAAAGCATTGGTGGCTGTAGCTAATGTCCAGAAGCTTTGGGATTGATTGTATCATTACAGAATATGAGAATTTTTGATTATGCACTAACCCTCTAATGAGAACTGTCTTGAGTTTGGTGTGAAGGAAGTTTTCAAGGATCAAGCGAGAAGGGTGATATTATGTGATCAAGAAGAGTGAAAAGCCTAAGCTTGGGGATGCCCCCGTGGTTCATCCCAACCATATTCAGAGAGACTCAAGCGTCTAAGCTTGGGGATGCCCAAGGCATCCCCTTCTTCATCAACAAACTTATCAGGTCATCTCTAGTGAAACTATATTTTAATTCTTTCACATCTTATGCGCTTTACTTGGAGCGTCTGTGTGTTTTTATTTTTGTTTTTGTTTGAATAAATTCGGATCCTAGCAATCCTTGTGTGGGAGAGAGACACGCTCCGCTTTTTCATGTGAATACTCATGTTCTTCACTTATATTTGTTGAGTATTCTTAACTAGCTACTGCAGTGCTTTTAGCTCCTGTTTTTCATGCATCTCTTCGAGCTGTTAGCACTTGTTTATAAATACTCTCTTGCTGCATTATATTATCATTTGGAGAGTTTATGTTTAAATAAATTGATTGGTGTTTGTTTGGAAGAAAGAAAATGCTACATGTAGTAGTTGGTATTGGAAAAGACATATGCATTCTTGTAGATCATTGTCTTGTTTTGATTTGATGCTTTGCAATTGTTTTGAGCTCTCAAGTAGATCATGTTTAAGCTCTTGCATCATGTAGTTAAAGCCTAGTAGTGGAGAACTACCGTAGAGCTTGTTGAGACTTGGGATGCATATTTGTTCTCTCTAAGGTCTAGATATTTTCTGGTAAAATGTTTGAGCAACAAGGAAGACAGTGTAGAGTCTTATAATACTTGCAATATGTTTTTATGTGATTCTTGCTGTACCGGTTTATACTTGTGTTTGCTTCAAACAACCTTGCTAGCCTAAACTCTGTACTGAGAGGGAATGCTTCTCGTGCATCCAAAACTTGAGCCAAAACCCATGCCATTTGTGTCCACCATACCTACCTACTATGTGGTATTTCCTGCCATTCCAAGTAAATATTTCATGTGCTACCTTTAAACTATTCAAAACTTTATTACTCCTTATTTGTGTCAATGTTTTATAGCTCATGAGGAAGTATGTGGTGTTTTATCTTTCAATCTTGTCATTTACTTCTGACAGACTTTCACCTGGACTAGTGGCATATACATCCGCTTATCCAATAATTTGCAAAAAGAGCTGGCAACGGGGTGCCCAGCCCCAATTAATTACAACTTTCATTAATAATTCTCTTCACATGTTTTGCCCTGATTTATCAGTAAGCAACTTAATTTGCAAATAGACACTCCTCCATGGTATGTGAATGTTGGAAGGCACCCGAGGATTCGGTTAGCCATGGCTTGTGTAAGCAAAAGGTTGGGAGGAGTGTCATCTATAAAGAAACTAAAATACATGTGTAAACAAAAGAGAAGAGGGATGATCTACCTTGCTGGTAGAGATAACGTCCTTCATGGGAGCCGCTCTTGAAAGTCTGGTTGACAAGGGGGTTAGAGTGCCCACTACCATTCGTTGACAACAACAAACACCTCTCAAATACTTATTTTGTGCTCTCTATATGCTTTCGAAAACTTAAAAAGCTCTAGCACATGATTTAATCCCTGCTTCCCTCTGCGAAGGGCCTATCTTTTACTTTATGTTGAGTCAGTTTACCTACTCCTTTCTATCTTAGAAGCAAACACTTGTGTCAACTTTGTGTGCATTGATTCTTACATATTTACTTATTGCACTTGTTATATTGCTTTATGTTGACAACTATCCATGAGATATACATGTTACAAGTTGAAAGCAATGCTGAAACTTAATCATCCTTTGTGTTGCTTCAATGCCTTTTACTTTGAATCTATTGCTTTATGAGTTACCTCTTATGCAAAACTTTTTGATGCTTGTCTTGAAAGTACTATTCATGAAAAGTTTTTGCTTATATGATTCATTGTTTACTCTTTATCTATTTGTTAGCAAACTATAGATCATTGCTTTGAGTCACTTCATTCATGACATGAGCCTTGCAATATATTGATCAAGATTGTGTGAAAGCATGTCTCCTCAGAAATTATTTGTTGTTATCGTTTTACCTACTCGAGGACGAGTAGAACTAAGCTTGGGGATGCTTGATACGTCTCCAACGTATCCATAATTTCTGCTGTTCCATGCTTATATTATACCATTTGCTACATGTTTTATATACACTTCGTATCACTTTTATGCATTTTCTGGGACTAACCTATTAACAAGATGCCACAGTGCCAGTTCCCTGTTTTCTGCTGTTTTTGGTTTCAGAAAGTTACTTCTGGAAATATTCTCGGAATTGCACGAAACAAAAGGCCAGTCCCTATTTTTCCAGCACGTACACGGAGTCCGAAGGAGAGACGAAGGAGAGCCACGAGGTGGCCAAACCACCGGGCGGCAGGGGCCCACCGCGCCGCCTGTGGTTTGGGCCCCTCGGGGGTCCGCCGACATCGCCCCTTCGCCTATTTATTCCCCGAGACGTGAAAACCCTAAAACACCGAGCCTTTCATCCAGAACATATTCGCTGCCGCCGCCGTCGTCAACCCTAACTCGGGGGGTTCTGAAGCTCTTCCCGGCACCCT
The DNA here is from genome assembly GCA_947311845.1 of Poa pratensis. Classification (NCBI taxonomy): domain Eukaryota; kingdom Viridiplantae; phylum Streptophyta; class Magnoliopsida; order Poales; family Poaceae; genus Poa; species Poa pratensis. The sequence continues at coordinate 43,924,906 of CAMZMU010000045.1, forward strand.
GCCGGAGAGGGGAATCATCACCGGAGGGCTCTACATCGCCATGCCCGCCTCCGGAGTGATGCGTGAGTAGTTCATCCTTGGACTATGGGTCCATAGCAGTAGCTAGATGGTTGTCTTCTCCACTTGTGCCATCATGTTTAGATCTTGTGAGCTGCCTATCATGATCAAGATCATCTTATTGTAATGCTACATGTTGTGTTTGCTGGGATCTGACTTATATTGATACCTATGTGGAGCTGAATATTATATTATCATGTCTATGTCATTTGTGATCTTGCATGCTCTCCGTTACTTGTTGAAGCCTTGGCCAAGTGAATACTTGTAACTCCAAGAGGGGGTATTTATGCATGATAGTTGGGTTCAACCTCTATTTAACCTGGGATAGTGACAGCAAGTTCTAAGGTTGTAGATGTGTTGTTGCCACTAGGGGTAAAACAGCAATGCTTTATTCAAGGATGAATGTATTGTTTACATTACGCACATTACTTAATGCAATTGTCTGTTGCTTGCAACTTAATACTGGAAGGGGTACGGATGTTAACCGGAAAGTGGACTATTTAGGCATAGATGCATGCTGGATAGCGGTCTATGTACTTTGTCGTAATGCCCAAATGAATCTCATAGTAGACACCACAGCTCACACATGCATGTTATATGCACTTATCAATTGTCAATTGCCCAGCTGTAATTTGTTTACCCAGCATGTTAGTTATCTTATTGGAGAGACACCACTAGTGAACTGTGGACCCCGGTCCATTCTTTTACATCTGAAATACAATCTACTGCAATCATTGTTCTCTACTGTTTTATGCAAACAAACATCATTTCCATTCGATACGTTTAACCCTTTGTTTTCAGCAAGCCGGTGAGATTGACAACCTCACTGTTAAGTTGGGGCAAAGTAATTTGATTGTGTTGTGCAGGTTCCACGTTGGCACCGGAATCCCTGGTGTTGCGCCGCACTACACTCCTTCACCAACACCTTCGAAGCAAACCTCGTTTTCCTACTGGTTCGATTAAACCTTGGTTTCATACTGAGGGAAAACTTACTGCTGCACTCATCATACCTTCCTCTTGGGGTTCCCAACTGACGTGTGACGTACAAGCATTGTTTCTGGCACTATTGCCGGGGAGATATTCCCTCGTCAACCTAGAGCCACCAACCCGCCACCAGAACACTTGAACTCTTGGGATAACTTTTAGTTTCCACAAAGCGGACCATAGCTGTGTATCTGTAGATGAGGCTCCCACTGCCGTCCCTTCCTCTAGAGCAAAATGCTCGTTATGAGTCACCAGAGCACGGTAGGCTGATTTTAACAGAATACAGTCCATTCTTTTCAAGAGACCAAGCAAGGAAATCTTCACCGCCGTCAGCCCGAAGTGGAATATTCAGTATATCATCGGCGTCTGGCGCAAAGAAGTTACGACGAACCACATCAATTTTCCAGGTGCGGTTGTACTCATCAATCAGATCAGAGACAAGAACCAGAGGCTCAAGTGGCTCGGACGGATCATTGACAAGCCTTCCCATCGGAATATGAGTACGAGATGAAGGAATCCATCGGTCTGTCCAAATAGATATTGAATTTCCAGAACCGACATGTTTGATGAGTCCCTTCTCCAAAGCTGACCAACCAGCGATAATCCCTCTCCACGTCGCCGACGCTGAGGAAGGGACAGAGGCATCCATGAAGGAGCCATTAGGAAAATACTTTCCTTTGAGCACTCGCGCACACAGGGTTTCCGGGTTGGTTAGAAGACGCCACCCATGTTTACCAAGCAGAGCTAGATTGAATAGCTCAAGATCCTTAAACCCCATGCCGCCTTTACACTTCGGAGTAGCTAGTTTCTTCCAAGAGAGCCAATGCATGGAGCGTTTGTCAATTGAACTGCTCCAGAAGAACCTCGCCATATAAGATATCAGTTGCTTACAAACTTTCTTGGTAAGAAGAAAACAACACATACTGAAAACAAGGATGGATTGGATGACCGATTTAAGCAAAGCTTCCTGCCTGCACACGCCAAATTTTTCTCCGACTAGCCTTGCATCTTCCCCCGACATCTTTCCCCAATATAAGCAAAGGTGTCACTTGTTATACGTCCAACTGCAGTTGGGAGGCCGAGATATCTTTCAGAGAAGGCTTCAACATGAATCCCGAGAATCTGTTTAAGCATCCCTCTCACTTGTTGCGGTGTGTTTGGGCTGAAATAAACAACACTCTTTTCCCGGTTAACAGCTTGTCCAGAGCACTCAGCGTATATACGGAGAATCTCATTCAAACGATGGCCACTTTCCACTTTGGCACTCATGAAAATCAAACTGTCATCCGCGAACAGAAGGTGACTCACCCATGGTGATCTAAAACTCACCCGAATTCCTCGATCAATGTAGTTACCTCCAAAGAGATTAAGTAGGGATGTGAAACCTTGGGCACAACATAAGAACAGGAAAGGTGACATCGGATCCCCTTGCCGTAGCCCCGAGTGGGAGAAAAATACGTAAGGAGAGCTCCATTGACTTTAACAACGAACCTGACCGAAGACACACACTTCATGATCAGACGCACAAAACTATCTCCAAAGCCTAACTTGATCAACATGGCTTCCAAGTAGTGCCATTCGACCCTGTCATATGCCTTAAGCATATCTAGTTTAACAGCGCAAGCATAGTTCTTGCCTTTCTTCCTCCTTCACATCGCATGCACACTTTCATAAGCAACGAGAATATTATCAGTAATTAAGCGACCTGGCACGAAAGCACTTTGCTCAACTCCGATGATATCATCCATTATAGATCTCAATCTATTTGTACAAGCCTTCGTAGCAATCTTGTACAGAACTGGGCATAAAGCAATGGGACGATATTGGAAGCTTTCTGTGGATTCCGAACCTTTGGGATCAAAGTAATGGTGGTGTCATTGAGTCCCTGCGGCAATTCTCCACCATTTAAAAAGCCCAAAACAGCATCAACAATATCCTCCGAGAATATCCCAGTGCCTCTGAAAGAATCCGTCTGTGAAACCATCAACACCCGGAGCCTTAGACAGTGCCATTTGGAATAATGCACATTTGACCTCCTCGGTAGACAAATTATTCTCTAGATCAGCGTTCATTGATTAGTGACCTTGGGCTCCACAATATTGAGAATAGCGCTCATATCATTATACCCTTGGGAGAGGTAGAGGTTCTGATAAAAAGATTGTATCTCCTCCTTCACCTCCTCCGGGTTGTCACAAACACCGCCATCAGCACGTTGTAGTGTTGTGATGCGGTTAATCCTTTTGCGATGCGCCGCTTGAGAGTGAAAATACTTTGTGTTACGATTACCGGCATGAAGCCACTGCACTCTCGAACGTTGCAACATCCAAATTTCCTCCTGACGAAGGGCTTCACGAAGTTGGGCCGCAACTGCATGTTCTTCCACAGATGGGCCGCGGCCTACCGAAGCTGCCCTCAACCTTTCATATTTTTTCTAGATCTTGTAGACTTTTTGTTTAAATTTCCACACTCGCGTTCTCCCCAAGAACTGAGATTTTTCTGAACGGCGTTCAAAGCATCCATCACAACTGACAGACCTCCACTTCCTGGTCCTGTAGTCCATAGACTCTTAACTAACTCATCATAGCCAGAGTGTGTCTGCCACACATTCTCATAGCGAAAAGAACGTTGGCCGCGCGACCAAGCGTTTTGGGGACTAGAACGCAGCTCTGCCAGGATATAGCAATGATCAGAGGCAGTAGAGCTGATGTGTTTCACGCTAGAGAACTCGAATAAGCTCAGGAAGGAAGCATTAGCGAATGCACGATCCAACCTAGCTTTGATGTTTGAGTCTCCTTGTTGCTTATTATCCCATGTGAAGGGAACACCTCTCCATCCCAAATCTTGGAACGAGCAGAAATCAACCACCTCATGGAAGGCACGCATCTGATTCTCCGGTCTTGCATGAATGCTAAAGTGCTCATCCGCGTGCAAAGTCTCGTTGAAATCCCCATACAGAGCCATCCATCATGCTGGATGCCATGCAGAGTACGCAGGAATGTCCAACTCTGATGTCTATTCTCATGCGAGGCTCACCATAGAACCCCGTGAAACGCCAAGATGGTAGATCATGATCAATCCACCTGATTCTGGCATCGATGTGCGCATTGCAGTAGTTCTTTACCTCTACATCCGCCTCATTATTCCAGAACAAACCAATGCCACCACTCAAACCATCGCTGTCCACAGCAAAACATCCTGTAAACCCCAGGGAAGCTCGCAGCGCTTCCATGACAAAGAGAAGGGCGGGATCTTCCTGCCTCACAACTTGCAAAGCTCACAAACTGTCGAATGTTCCCAAGCCCTCGACAGCTGATGCTTAGGGCATTCATTGGGCTGGGCAGGGCTGACCTGCAACCGCTGGCGAATTGTCCGAGCTTGTGGGAGTTGATGTAGTGCAACTCACGTCCATCACCATGTCAAGCACTCCAACATACCACAAGTCACCATGGACATCAAAGGTGAACTCATTCCTCTTAGATAACTCAATTCCCACCCTTTTGGATGGTATACAACGTCATCCTCCGTCCCTTGATGATACTAGGTTCGCCACGATGACTACGTGTACACGAGAGGATGACCAAGGTGCAAGAGGAACGAGGCCCGACAAGATGGTGGCTTGAAGAGAAAAAGGAAGAAGAGCCAACAGCTCCAGGAGCGGTACTACCGCCAGGCGCCAGACGACCCAGGCTGAAGAAGCGGAAGCTCCAGCAGCGGTACTACCGCCCGTGCCGAGCGGTACTACCGCCAAACCCCAGGAGCGGTACTACTGCTAGCCCTAACGGTACTACCGCCGCCACTACCGCGCTACGCCAAATGCTCTCGGGTGCCTCATTGGTAGTTGGACGGTACCTGCATCGTACTACCGCTGGAGAAGAGCTTCAAGTATATTCGAGCGAGTACAACGGTACTACCGCTGGAGCAGCGGTACTACTGCCACCTTGCCAGGGGCGGTACTACCGTTGCCTGCATGCAGTTCCAGGGCTTTTGACCCATGTATCCCTTTCCCACCTACCCCCTTTGGGTCTAGACTATATATAGGCGTCCCCCTCCTCCTTTAGACAGGGAGAGTCTATGATGAGAGAGAGTTGAGCATAGGCTCCTTACCTACCCTTTGTGGTGTTGCCTCCCCTTGTGGAGAAGATCCCCTTGTGGATTCAAGGCCTCCTCTTGTGGAAAAGATCCCTCTTGTGGATTCAAGACCACTACTTGTAGTTTGACTATTTGCTAATCTTTCATCTTAGGGTGACTCTATTGGATCGGTTTGGCTGACCGTTGGAGAAACAACCATTCAAGATCCCTCCTTGTATCTACTTGCCAATCTCTCCCTTTGGGATTCTATTGGACCGGCTTGGACCGACCGGTGAGGGAAACGTGCCCTTGTATCGTGTTTGTGTTCTTGTTCTTGTTGTTCTTCGTGCGTTCTTCGTGTTCTTGCGTGAGTTCGTCCACATTCGCCGTCAATCCGTGAAGATCGGGAAACCCTAGAGGTGCACCCCTTCACCATATGGTATCAGAGCAAAGGTTGCCACGGATTTGACTTTGTTTCCCCCACAAATCCCCCAAAAATTTCTTGTTTTTGAGAAATTCGAAAATTTCCACCAAAAATAGCCCCAAATTGCTTTTGTTCGATTCGGAGATTCTTGTGCATTTTGGCAGGTTTTGATCCATAGATCTATTGCTAAACTTGTTGATCTACCTTCCTTTGTGTTCCCATAGCCTAATTCCACCATTTGCCCCTCCGATTTGCTGTTTGAAATCACGTTTTTCCGCCGAAATCGCGAAATTTCGAGTCTCAGGTTCAGATTCCGCAGCTAGCGGTACTACCGAAACCTGGTTCCAGCGATACTACCGCCCCCCTAGCGGTACTACCGCTCTGCCTGGAACAGAACCAGAAACAACATTTCAGCGCCACGGTTTTGGCCGTATCTTTTGCATTCGGACTCCGTTTTTGGTGTTCTTTGGCTCGTTTCAAAGCTACGAACAAGCTCTACATCACCATTGCAGTTGATCCATCATCCACCACCACCAAAATCCGTGGGCAAGCACGACATTCTACAACAAAGGGTGAAGATCATCGACGAAAGGTATAAACAACTCGAATCTTCTCCCCTTGCCATTCCTTTGTGAGCCACACTATATCTTTGCGATTACCATGTCCTATTGAGGCTAGATCTTGATAATTGCTTGGGCTTTGCACAATTGTATCGTGTAGTTTCCAAGCGACCATTGCATGCGCTAGTTCATATATTATATACCTTGTGTTGGCATAAAAAAGAAGTGGGTGTGCAAAAGAGAAAAGACTCAAAAGAGCAAAGAAGCAAAAAGTGCCAAATCAAAAGAAAGAAAAGAAAAGAAAAGAAACACCACTTGCCATATCTCTTGTAGGAAGCGCAAAAGCTTGATGAACATCTAGTAGGTGGTACATTTTGTGCAAATCTTGTAGCCCACCAATAAATTGCAATCGAGCTAGTGGCTCTCCTTGTACTTGTGCAACACGAGCTTATAGTCTTCGCTAGGATCATATGGTTCTTTAGCTCACTTCTTGGTTGCATAGTCCCATTTATCTCTCCGCGCGTGTGTTTCCTTGAACTACATTCCTATCTTTTGAGATTGACTTACTTTTGCTTTGTGATCATCGTGGTTCTCTACTTGCCTTAACAATATCTTGGTTTCCGGTTGGTTCAATTTGCTTTCCACCTACCATACCTCCCTATCAACTTTTAAGCTGTGTGTGTTTTGGAGTTTGCTTTGGATACTTGAACACAAGCACTTTACTTTGTGATTGTTCCCTTTGGTTATCCACGACGTCCAATACTATCTACAAAGGAGAGAGGTTGTGCTCTAGTTTCCTCCACTCCACATATACACTTGTGCTTGTGAGTTAACATTTCTAGGGCAAGCGAATCCAACTATGGAGGCGAAGATGATGTTGAGTACATGATGAGTCACATGGACTACGATGCCTCATGCTTTGAGGACATGGGGGACGACTACTACACCGACAATGACCCCCATGACATAATGGAGCATCACCAAGACTTCCGCTACCACTACTCCGACTCCGACTCCGACTACATAAGCGTCCACGACATGGAGCGGTACCACGACTTCGATCAACCTTCCTCATATGATATCGACTCCGACTACACAAGCATTGATGACATGGAGCGGTATGATGACGTGAAACACACGTTCGTTGGGAGACCCCAAGAGGAAGGTATGATGTAGTCAGCAGCAAGTTTTCCCTTAGAAAGAAACCAAGGTTATCGAACTAGTAGGAGCAGCAACTCTTCAGAAGGTTGTCAACGGCGTCTGAAAAATAGCTGTCGAAGGAGTCTGGACTGTTGACGTGGAATCTGCACACAACACAATCAAACTACTTTGCCCCAACGAAACAGTGAGGTTGTCAATCTCACTGGCTTGCTGAAAACAAAGGATTAAACGTATGGTGTGGAAAATGAGTATTAAATTGCAGAGAATGAAAAAGGAACAGTTTGCAGTTTGTGGTTGTTTAATCAGTTTAAAAGAATGGACCGGGGTCCACAGTTCACTAGTGGTGTCTCTCCATAAAAGATAACTAACATGTTGGGTGAACAAATTACAGCTGGGCAATTGACGAATAGTGAGCGCATGACAATGCATATACATGACATGTTGACTACTATGATATTTAATTGGGCATTACGACATAATACATAGACCGTTATCCAACAGCATCTATGACTAATAATCCACCGCCGGGTTGTCATCCGAGTCCCCCGTTGGTATTAAGTTGCAAGCAACGGATAATTGCATTAAGTAAAGTGCGTAATGTAAACAAACACATATGACCGTGGACATAGCATCGTTAGGTTATCCCTAGTGGCAACAGCACATCCACAACCTTAGAACTTTCTGTCACTGTCCCAGGTTAAACGGAGACATGAACCCACTATCTAGCATAAATACTCTCTCTTGGAGTTACAAGCATCTACTTGGCCAAAGCATCTACGAGTAACGGAAAGCATGCAAGATCTTAAATAACATATAAGATAGATTGATAATCAAATTGACATAATATTCAATATTCATCGGATCCCAGCAAACACAACATGTAGCATTACAATAATATGATCTTGATCATGTAGGGCAGCTCACAAGATCTAAACATGATGGCACAAAGTGGAGAGACAACCATCTAGCTACTGCTATGGACCCGTAGTCCAAGGATGAACTACTCACGCATCACTCCGGAGGCAGGCATGGCGATGTAGAAGCCTCCGGTGACGATTCCCCTCTCCGGCAGGGTGCCAGGAAGAGGTTCTGAACCCTCCCGAGCTAGGGTTGACGACGGCGGCGTCTCTGGATCTTTTTCGTGGATATTTGCTCAGGTACTTAGGGTTTTCGCGTCGGGGGGAATAAGTAGGCGAAAGGGCGGCGGCTGCGGACCCTCGAGGGGCCCACACCACCCTAGGGCGCGGCAGAAGGGGGCCCACGCCCTAGGTGCGTGTGGCCTCCTGGTGGCCCTCCTCTGCTGCTCCTTCGCTCCGTCAGGCGTGTTCTGGAAAAATAGGCACCCCCGTGTAGTTTCGTCCAATTCCGAGAATATTTCCAGACTAGCTTTTCTGGAATACAAAAACAGCAGAAAACAGGAACTGGCACTTCGGCATCTTGTTAATAGGTTAGTCCCAAAAAATGTATAAAAGTGATATAAAGTAGATGCAAAACATGTAGCAATTGGTATAAAACAAGCATGGAACATCAAAAATTATAGATACGTTTGAGACGTATCACGGTACCACGACTCCGACTACACAAGCGCCAATGACAATGAGGTGCAAACTTCCTCATGAGCCTCATCATATGGTACCGATTTCGACTTCAACAACATGGTGGAGCCCTACACCGACTACAACTCCGATGACATGGTGGAGAACGTCTATGACTACCACTCTTCGAGCATGTGCAACGACATCGACTACACCTTCGACAACATGCAAGAGGAGAAGAACCCCATCACCACCATGTTCAAGAGCGGCACCACCAAGCGTCGTGGCACAACCTACTATGGTTCAAGCTCGAGATGGAACAACAAGAAGACCACCATGAGTTCATCCTATGAAGCTCCATCAACTTCAAGAAGGCGCCATGACAAGGACATCGCCAAGAGCGCCAAGCATCGACCTTCTACATCAAAAACAAGAAGGCGCCCCAAGAAGTGCATCGACAAGGCCAAGCAAAGCCAAGGCCCATCTAGCTCATCACGGCGCCACAAGAAAGATGCCAACATGAGGGATGACCAAGTGAACAAGGTGGATGCACACTTGGACAAGTTCGGCGACACTAATCGAGCATTCAAGAACCTCACAGATGCCATTGACAAGCTTGCAAAGCGTCTACACTCTTCATCATGCTCAAGAAGGTGCCACAAGGACAAGGCCACGATGGCTCATGACATGGACAAGCTTGAAGCCGACATCGACATACTCGCCAAGCGTCGGAACATATCACCAAGCTCTAGTGGAAGCGCCAAGCCAAGGAAGCCAAGGCATCCAAATGACTTTCGACGACACCCCTCCACTCAAGAGCGTCAATGTCGACATGAGAAGAAGATGGCGATGTGCAATTGCTATGGTGTATCTTTCAAGTGCCACCACAACATTGGCGCCCTTCTCAAGCACTTCTCTTCATATGGTTTCTACACCGAGTGCCACCATCACAATGGCCCCTATATGGCAAGATGAAGACCTCATATGCGACAATTGCCAAGGCCAAGACCATGATCCACGAGAATGTCCCAATCTCTTGTGCCCCCTATGCAATGTCCATGGTCACATGATGTGGGATTGCCAAGTTGGTGACCAAGACAGTGAGAAGACGGTCGAGCATGGGGTTTTCGCTTCGACCACGGAGGCGAGCGTGGATGATGCTATCACTTTGGTTGATGCGCCAAGTGAAGTTGCCGAGCATGTGATTTTCCCTTCGGCAAAGGAGTCGAGTGATGATGCCTACACTATGGCATTGACCTTTGGAGGCGAGATGGTTGAAGAGGTTGAGCATGGGAGTTTCCCTTCAACCTTGGAGGCGTTTGGAGTTGAGAACATTGAGCCCATCCCTATGAGCTTGAGTTATGAGATGGTACCAATCCCATGTGATCATGAGAGCCACTTAGCCCACTTGAGTGAGAGTGAGAGTGAGTTGAGTGCCTCCACCATATGTGAGTTTGAGTGCTTTCATTTTGAGGGAATGAGTGATACATCACTTGAGTTGAGAGAGGTAGTTGATAGGTCTTGTGAGGCCATTTCGATTTCTAACAACTTACCACTTTCCTCTAGTGTGTTTTCTCATTGTGTGCTAGGTTACATGGATGATGAGACGCCTATCCTTGACTTGACGGTGCCTCAAATGGAGAAGATGTACATGGAGGATGATGATGATGCACCCCATGTCTACTTCAAGATGGACAGTCGGCTACATGGAAGCGACTACTACTTCAACACCTACTTCACATGAGCGGGACTATCAAGGTATGGGTGTTGATGTGACCATGATCCCTCTAGTGGACATGATGAACTATGATTGTTTGCATGCTATGGATGATTTGATTGACACATCATATGATACATTTTTATTCCCTTGTGATACTTTGTTTGAAGCCAATGTTGATCATGTTAAATTACCTATTTGTGATGATTTTGCCATCAGCATGCCTTGTTATGAATGTTTCCATTTTTCTCCCATTGTGGCATGCAACATGTTGAACAATTTCTCTTTCACATGTGTTGCTTACACTAATGTTGAAATGCTTGATAATGAGATTGCCCCCATATCTTTCTCACATTTTGGAGATGTTTCGTTTTCTCTTATGGACCTTGTTCCATCCTTCACTTTGCATAGTGACCACTCACATACATCATATTTTCCAATTGATTTGGTGTGTTTGGTGAAGTGCAAATGAAGAGACACTTCATGATGGATGATGTGTTCATATACCATGCACACAACTTTTTCATTTGGTTTTTCGTGTGCATTAGGCCTCATGCTATAGTGTCAACCTCAATTGATCATGAGTTGACAATACGAGCTCTTGAGAGCATACACTTGAGTTGTGGGCCGAACCCGGCTCTAATACCCTTCCCATGTTTTGCATAAAACAAGTTGAACAATTTCTCTTGGTTTTGGTTTGTTGGCAAACATGTTTGTGATAATGCTTTCCTCTATGGCAAGACAAATTTCCCCATCTTTCACGTGAATGATTTATGTGTTGCAAACAAATATGATGAACAATTGTTCTTTTAAATGGCTTGTGTGCAACCATAATGACATTTTGAGCATGTATTGTCATAAGTGTTTTGGTTTCTACCCATTGGGTGTTGCAACAAATATTTCGAAAACTTGCTCTTTCATCTGGTTTGTTTGCACCCATGTTGATACTTTGGACATTTTTCATCGTGTGTTTTTGCCAATTCTCCGCTTATTGCATCAAGGATGTTGCCAAATTTATCATGCCAATGCCTTGTGTGCAATAATGATCAGATGCTTCAAAATGAGATAGCTAGCATGGCCTTCTCAAATTTTCTTGGAGTTTTTGTGTTCCCACATTTTGAGGATGTTTTAAGAAGTTGTTTGCACATTGACCTTGCATATGCTATAACTTTCACATATTTGTGTTGTGCTAATGGTGAAATGAACATGAATGGACATGTCATTGTTGATATGCTCCTCTTTCTTGCACACACATGGTTTGCTTGGTCTTTGGTGTTTGTAGACATGGTGCATTCCAATTCTTCAACAACGCATCTACCTCCTTCACATGGTGATGACGAGCAAGAGTCGAGGACGACTCTTTTTAAGGGGGGGGGGGGAGATGATGTAGTGCAACTCACGTCCATCACCATGTCAAGCACTCCAACATACCACAAGTCACCATGGACATCAAATGTGAACTCATTCCTCTTAGATAACTCAATTCTCACCCTTTTGGATGGTATACTACGTCATCCTCCGTCCCTTGATGATACTAGGTGTCGTGGGTTTGTCACGTCAGGTGTCATAGATGACTTCGTAGGTGTGGGATTATGCGAGTCAAGCATCTCCGAGCTTGGGATCGCAGGAACAAAGATCAACACAGATTTACCCAGGTTCGGCCCCCTCAATGTGAGGTAAAAGACCTACTTCCTGCCTACCCTAGATTGTTATTGATATGATAATCGAGGTGTTACAATGGAGGCGATCCGATCTGGTACTCGCCGTATGAGCTAGGTTTGGGCTTGATAGCATGACCCGCTCTAAGTCCTGCGAGTCCTCTTTATATACACAGAGGCTCGCTAGGTTACAAAAGGAAACTTCCCCCATAAGGAATACATCCACAGAGGCCTACTCGGAGACTACTTGGTCTTTACGTCCACCGGGATATGTCTTCTAGATCTTTCCCCTTATGGCGGTTCAATATTGGGCTTGCTCCCAAGTGGGCCTTCGTCCGTGCGAGTAAGTTAAGTCGCACTGGGCCGCGGTTAATCCAGAAAGTATTCCCCCGACATTAGCCCCAAGATTGGTAGGACTTTACGGTGAGAATCTTCTGACCTCTTGAAATGGTCTCTGAGCCGCACTGCAAACGTTCTGACCAATCTCCTGACTTATGCGATTTAGAGCTGTGACTCATCTGCGCGACTCATCTCTCCTTCTGGAAATATTCCGTTTCTTTTAATTGCGGACCGTTACTCGTTTTGCGGGCGCAAATTGTGCCGTTGGTTACGAGCACAGATAGTGCCGTTAGTTGCGGGCCCCTTCAGTTATAAGCTGCGGCCACCTAGGTCATTATCCATTTGCCCTTGCAATCTCCTCATCCCTAGCCGCGCCGTCTTCTTCCTTGACCCGAGCCTAGTTCCCCAATCCAATCTCCCCCTCGCAATGGCGCCCAAGGCGAAGCCATCTGACGATAGGCGCAAGATCTCCTGCAACTGGGAAGGATCCTGGGTAACGGAGGAAACTCTTGCAGATCTGGCCGAGGCTGGCTTCTTGCCGCCGAAGGAGGACGGCGTCTGGCGGGCGCCAGGCGATGAAATCGAGCGCGCCCCCAAGCCCAACGAGCTGGTGATGTTCGTGGAGCACGTGGAGCATGGATTCACGCCGCCAGGTTCTCCCTTCTTCCGCAATTTGCTGCAACGCCTAGGCCTCCGTCTTCACGACATCGGGCCCAACTCAATGCTCCAGGTGAGCAATTTTCATGTGCTGTGCGAGGACTATCTTGGCATAGCCCCCAACATCGATCTATGGCTGCCTCTTTCACCTGCAACAGCCAACTTGTCTCCAAGGGTGGCGCCTACGTTCAGGTCGGCGCCATCTCTCTTCAACGCCATAGAACTCTTGCCTTCCCAAGCTAGCCCTGGCGAATCGACCCAGGGCTTGGCAAAAATCTTTCTTCTATTGCCAAGATACTTCACCGGAGGGCGAAACTCGCCTTCCCTCCTGGTCTAACCACCCTCTTCGTGCCTACCGAGGCACTGAAATCAAACCCCGCGACTCGGCCATGCCCTTCATCAATGAGTCGCTGATCAAGGTTCGTTCCTTAATAGGTCATGGTCTTACTGGCCTTGATCTTCTCTCTTGCTGGACCAAATGGCGCATTCAGCCCGTGAGTCCACGACAGCGATCCTTCCTTGAGTGCACAGGCACCGCTGCTGACGTTGATCGTATCAAGGCTTCGGACTGGAGGCCTGAGGATTGGGTGGAATTTGTTACCCGCTGACTGAGGAGAAGGACATCTCCTTCGATAAGGTGGGGCTTGCCCCTTTCAGTGTTAACAACAAGCCTTTTGAGTTAACTCCTCTTCTCTGTCTTTTCGCCTTCGTAGTTGAGTCGCATTCCTTTTCTTAATACTGCAACTTATATCTCCCTGATCCAGGCTGACGAGAACTACTGGTCGCTGCCTGCGACCGTCGCCGGCACTGCTGCTCCCAAGCGTGCCGCACGAAAGAAGTTGCTGCCACTCTAGAGGGCAGCGAGACTGCTGGTATCCCTTTTGTTGCTTCTGCGGCCTCAGATGGTGAAGAGACTGAACTGGACGAGGATGACAGTCCAGTGCCAGTCGCGAGTTCTGTTGCCGCGGCTGGACCAACTCCCCGTAGAGCCTCCAAGAGGCTATCTCGTGAGGAACCAGAGGTTGATGCTCTGGAAAACCCTGAGGCCACGAAGCGTCGCAAACCTGCTACGGGCGCGACCTCCTCCGTTGCCAGGCGTGCTTTCAAAGCCACCACCTCTGTTGAAGAAGACATGGGTCCCCACTCTGGTAATTTCTGTTGTCTTGTCATCTTGAATGCTTATTCTTTTTCCTCTACTGACACGCAAAACTTCTGCTCGTAGATTCTGGGACCCAAGGCCTGTCCTCACCGTCAAGCGGTGAACTTATGGCCTTTGTGAAGATGGCTCCAGAGTTAGTAACTTTTCCCTGTGCTTATAATACTTTTATTCTGGCTTATGTGCTTCTTCTTCACACAATGCCCTTGCTTTTGCAGAAGTGCGGCTAAACCCATGGCTGAGCCTGGAACCACGGTTGACCGCGTTTATTGGTGGCTAGGTTGACGAGGGAATATCTCCCCGGCAATAGTGCCAGAAACAATGCTTGTACGTCACACGTCAGCTGGGAACCCAAGAGGAAGGTATGATGAGTGCAGCAGTAAGTTTTCCCTCAGTATGAAACCAAGGTTTAATCGAACCAGTAGAAAACGAGGTTTGCTTCGAAGGTGTTGGTGAAGGAGTGTAGTGCGGCGCAACACCAGGGATTCCGGTGCCAACGTGGAACCTGCACAACACAACCAAATTACTTTGCCCCAACTTAACAGTGAGGTTGTCAATCTCACCGGCTTGCTGAAAACAAAGGGTTAAACGTATCGAATGGAAAATGATGTTTGTTTGCATAAAACAGTAGAGAACAATGATTGCAGTAGATTTATTTCAGATGTAAAAGAATGGACCGGGGTCCACAGTTCACTAGTGGTGTCTCTCCAATAAGATAACTAACATGCTGGGTAAACAAATTACAGCTGGGCAATTGACAATTGATAAGTGCATATAACATGCATGTGTGAGCTGTGGTGTCTACTATGAGATTCATTTGGGCATTACGACAAAGTACATAGACCGCTATCCAGCATGCATATATGCCTAAATAGTCCACCTTCCGGTTAACATCCGTACCCCTTCCAGTATTAAGTTGCAAGCAACAGACAATTGCATTAAGTAATGTGCGTAATGTAAACAATACATTCATCCTTGAATAAAGCATTGCTGTTTTACCCTAGTGGCAACAACACATCTACAAGCTTAGAACTTGCTGTCACTATCCCAGGTTAAATAGAGGTTGAACCCAACTATCATGCATAATACCCCCTCTTGGAGTTACAAGTATTCACGTGGCCAAGGCTTCAACAAGTAACGGAGAGCATGCAAGATCAAATTGACATAGACATGATAATATAATATTCAGCTCCACATAGGTATCAATATAAGTCAGATCCCAGCAAACACAACATGTAGCATTACAATAAGATGATCTTGATCATGATAGGCAGCTCACAAGATCTAAACATGATGGCACAAGTGGAGAAGACAACCATCTAGCTACTGCTATGGACCCATAGTCCAAGGATGAACTACTCACGCATCACTCCGGAGGCGGGCATGGCGATGTAGAGCCCTCCGGTGATGATTCCCCTCTCCGGCAGGGTGCCGGGAAGAGCTTCAGAAACCTCCCGAGTTAGGGTTGACGACGGAGGCGGCAGCGAATATGTTCTGGATGAAAGGCTCGGTGTTTTTGGGTTTTCGCATCTCGGGAATAAATAGGCGAAGGCGCGATGTCGGCGGACCCCCGAGGGGCCCAAACCACCTGGCGGCGCGGCTGGGCCCACTGCCGCCGCCTGCCTATGGTTTGGCCACCTCGTGGCTCTCCTTCGTCTCTCTTCAGACTCTGTGTACGTGCTGGAAAAACAGGGAACTGACACTGTGGCATCTTGTTAATAGGTTAGTCCCAGAAAATGCATAAAAGTGATACGAAGTGTATATAAAACATGTAGCAAATGGTATAATATAAGCATGGAACAGCAGAAATTATGGATACGTTGGAGACGTATCAAGCATCCCCAAGCTTAGTTCTACTCGTCCTCGAGTAGGTAAAACGATAACAACAAATAATTTCTGAGGAGACATGCTTTCACACAATCTTGATCAATATATTGCAAGGCTCATGTCATGAATGAAGTGACTCAAAGCAATGATCTATAGTTTGCTAACAAATAGATAAAGAGTAAACAATGAATCATATAAGCAAAAACTTTTCATGAATAGTACTTTCAAGACAAGCATCAAAAAGTTTTGCATAAGAGGTAACTCATAAAGCAATAGATTCAAAGTAAAAGGCATTGAAGCAACACAAAGGATGATTAAGTTTCAGCATTTGCTTTCAACTTGTAACATGTATATCTCATGGATAGTTGTCAACATAAAGCAATATAACAAGTGCAATAAGTAAATATGTAAGAATCAATGCACACAAAGTTGACACAAGTGTTTGCTTCTAAGATAGAAAGGAGTAGGTAAACTGACTCAACATAAAGTAAAAGATAGGCCCTTCGCAGAGGGAAGCAGGGATTAAATCATGTGCTAGAGCTTTTTAAGTTTTCGAAAGCATATAGAGAGCACAAAATAAGTATTTGAGAGGTGTTTGTTGTTGTCAACGAATGGTAGTGGGCACTCTAACCCCCTTGTCAACCAGACTTTCAAAGAGCGGCTCCCATGAAGGACGTTATCTCTACCAGCAAGGTAGATCATCCCTCTTCTCTTTTGTTTACACATGTATTTTAGTTTCTTTATAGATGACACTCCTCCCAACCTTTTGCTTACACAAGCCATGGCTAACCGAATCCTCGGGTGCCTTCCAACATTCACATACCATGGAGGAGTGTCTATTTGCAAAATTAAGTTGCTTACTGATAAATCAGGGCAAAACATGTGAAGAGAATTATTAATGAAAGTTGTAATTAATTGGGGCTGGGCACCCCGTTGCCAGCTCTTTTTGCAAATTATTGGATAAGCGGATGTATATGCCACTAGTCCATTGGTGAAAGTCTGTCAGAAGTAAATGACAAGATTGAAAGATAAAACACCACATACTTCCTCATGAGCTATAAAACATTGACACAAATAAGGAGTAATAAAGTTTTGAATAGTTTAAAGGTAGCACATGAAATATTTACTTGGAATGGCAGGAAATACCACATAGTAGGTAGGTATGGTGGACACAAATGGCATGGGTTTTGGCTCAAGTTTTGGATGCACGAGAAGCATTCCCTCTCAGTACAGAGTTTAGGCTAGCAAGGTTGTTTGAAGCAAACACAAGTATAAACCGGTACAGCAAGAATCACATAAAAACATATTGCAAGTATTATAAGACTCTACACTGTCTTCCTTGTTGCTCAAACATTTTACCAGAAAATATCTAGACCTTAGAGAGAACAAATATGCATCCCAAGTCTCAACAAGCTCTACGGTAGTTCTCCACTACTAGGCTTTAACTACATGATGCAAGAGCTTAAACATGATCTACTTGAGAGCTCAAAACAATTGCAAAGCATCAAATCAAAACAAGACAATGATCTACAAGAATGCATATGTCTTTTCCAATACCAACTACTACATGTAGCATTTTCTTTCTTCCAAACAAACACCAATAATTTATTTAAACATAAACTCTCCAAATGATAATATAATGCAGCAAGAGAGTATTTATAAACAAGTGCTAACAGCTCGAAGAGATGCATGAAAAACAGGAGCTAAAAGCACTGCAGTAGCTAGTTAAGAATACTCAACAAATATAAGTGAAGAACATGAGTATTCACATGAAAAAGCGGAGCGTGTCTCTCTCCCACACAAGGATTGCTAGGATCCGAATTTATTCAAACAAAAACAAAAATAAAAACACACAGACGCTCCAAGTAAAGCGCATAAGATGTGAAAGAATTAAAATATAGTTTCACTAGAGATGACCTGATAAGTTTGTTGATGAAGAAGGGGATGCCTTGGGCATCCCCAAGCTTAGACGCTTGAGTCTCTCTGAATATGGTTGGGATGAACCACGGGGGCATCCCCAAGCTTAGGCTTTTCACTCTTCTTGATCACATAATATCACCCTTCTCGCTTGATCCTTGAAAACTTCCTTCACACCAAACTCAAGACAGTTCTCATTAGAGGGTTAGTGCATAATCAAAAATTCTCATATTCTGTAATGATACAATCAATCCCAAAGCTTCTGGACATTAGCTACAGCCACCAATGCTTTGTGGAGCAAAGAAATCCACACAAACACAGTAAAAGAGCGAATGCAAAACAAAAGGCAGAATCTGTCAAAAACAGAACAGTCTGGAATGACGAATTTTTTCGAGGCACTTAAGTTGCTCAGATGGATCTGGCCTAAAATAATGAAAGTTGCGTACATATCTCAGGAATATGCGTGATTTTTCTCAGAATTTTTTGAATTTTCTACAGGGAGATAAGCTCAAATCCGTGACAGCTAAAAATCTGTCACTGCGCAGAAATCCAAATCTTGCATCAACTTTCAATATAGAACTTTACTTGGCACAACATTGCGATAAAATAAAGATACAAAGGAGTTGCTACAGAAGTAACAAAACTCCTTGACTCAAAGAAAACAAAAATAACAGCAAATAAAAACGATGGGTTGTCTCCCATAAGCGCTTTTCTTTAACGCCTTTCAGCTAGGCGCAGAAAGTGAAAATCAAGTGTTGTCAAGAGAAGAAGCATCAACATCATAACTTGCTCTAACAATAGAGTCAAAAGGTAACTTCATTCTCTTCCTAGGGAAGTGTTCCATACCTTTCTTGAGAGGAAATTGGTACCTTATATTACCTTCTTTCATATCAATGATGGCACCAACAGTTCGAAGAAAAGGTCTTCCCAAAACAATAGGACAAGATGCATTGCATTCAATATCCATAACAATAAAATCAACGGGGACAAGGTTATTTTTACGTAATAAAAACATCATTAACTCGCCCCAAAGGTTTCTTCATAGCATTATCAGCGAGAAAAACATCCAAATAACAATGTTCCAAAGGTGGCAAATCAAGAATATCATAAAGCTTCTTGGGCAAAACGAAACACTTGCACCAAGATCACACAAGGCATTGCAATAAAAATCATTCACCTTTACCTTAATGATGGGTTCCCAACCATCTTCTAATTTCCTAGGAATAGAAGCTTTAAGTTTCAACTTCTCCTCCCTAGCTTGCAAAAGAGCATTTGTAATATGCTTTGTAAAAGCCAAATTAATAGTGCTAGCATTGGGACTTCTAGCTAATTTTTGCAAGAACATAATAACTTCAGAGATGTTACAATCATCAAAATCAAAATCATTATTGTCAATGGTGGTGGAACCATTGTCTCCAATAGTTTGAAAAATTTCAGCACTTTTATCAGAAAAAGTTTCAGCAGTTTTAGGCAATTTCAAACGCTTTGCAGAAGTAGTAGAGACATTACAACACCAATAACATTACCATCAATAGTAGGAGGTTACTAGCATGTGAAACATTAGCATTACTAGTGGTGGTGATAGTACAAACTCTAACTATACTATTCTCTTTTTCAAGTTCTTCCTCTTTTTCCCACCTAGCATGCAATTCAGCCAACATCCTAATATTATTATCAATTCGAACTTGGATGGCATTTGCTGTAGCAAATGACTTAGTATCTTTAACTTCATTAGGCATAACTTTCAGTTTTAGAATTTCAACATCATGAGCAAGACTATCAACTTTAGAGACAAGATCATCAATTTTTTCAAACTTTTCCTCAACAGTTTTATTGAAAGCTTTTTGTGTGCTAATAAATTCTTTAAGCATAGCTTCAAGATCAGAGGACACACTTCTATTGTTGCTGTAGGAATTACCATAAGAATTGCCATAACCATTTGAAGGATAAGGCTTATAATTGTTGCTACCAAAATTATTCCTATAAGCATTGTTGTTGAAGTTGTTGTTTTTAATGAAGTTTACATCAACATGCTCTTCTTGAGCAACCAATGAAGCTAAAGGAACATTATTAGGATCAACATGAGATCTACCATTCACAAGCATAGACATAATAGCATCAATCTTATCACTCAAAGAGGAGGTTTCTTCAACAGAATTTACCTTCTTACCTTGAGGAGCTCTTTCGGTGTGCCATTCGGAATAGTTGATCATCATATCATCAAGTAGCTTTGTTGCTGCACCTAAAGTGATGGACATAAAGGTTCCTCCAGAGGCTGAATCCAATAAGTTCCTTGAGGAAAAATTTAATCCTGCATAAAAGGTTTGGATGATCATCCAAGTAGTCAGTCCATGAGTGGGACAATTCTTCACCAAAGATTTCATTCTTTCCCAAGCTTGAGCAACATGTTCATTATCAAGTTGTTTAAAATTCATAATGCTACTTCTCAAGGATATAATCTTAGCAGGAGGATAATATTTCCCTATGAAAGCATCTTTGCATTTTGTCCAAGAATTAATACTATTTCTAGGCAAAGAAAGCAACCATTCTTTAGCTCTTCCTCTCAAGGAGAAAGGAAAAAGTTTCAGTTTTATAATATCCCCATCCATATCCTTATACTTTTGCATTTCACAAAGTTCAACAAAGTTATTAAGATGGGCAGCAGCATCATCAGTACTAACACCAGAAAATTGCTCTTTCATAACAAGATTTAATAGAGCAGGTTTAATTTCATAAAATTCTGCTGTAGAAGCAGGTGGAGCAATAGGAGTGCATATGAAATCATTGTTGTTTGTGCTAGTGAAGTCACACAACTTAGTGTTCTCAGGAGTACTCATTTTGAAAAACAAAATCAAACTGAATTAAACAAGTAACTAATTTTTTTGTGTTTTTGATAAAGAGAGCAAACAAACTAAATAAAAATAAACTAAGCAAGACAAATAACAAAGTAAAGAGATTGGGTGTGAGAGACTCCCCTTGCAGAAGCAATTCGTTTTCCCCGGCAACGGCGCCAGAAAACGTGTTGGTGGCTCTAGTTGACGAGGGAATATCTCCCCGGCAATAGTGCCAGAAACAATGCTTGTACGTCACACGTCAGTTGGGAACCCCAAGAGGAAGGTATGATGAGTGCAGCAGTAAGTTTTCCCTCAGTATGAAACCAAGGTTTAATCGAACCAGTAGGAAAACGAGGTTTGCTTCGAAGGTGTTGGTGAAGGAGTGTAGTGCGGCGCAACACCAGGGATTCCGGTGCCAACGTGGAACCTGCACAACACAATCAAATTACTTTGCCCCAACTTAACAGTGAGGTTGTCAATCTCACCGGCTTGCTGAAAACAAAGGGTTAAACGTATCGAATGGAAATGATGTTTGTTTGCATAAAACAGTAGAGAACAATGATTGCAGTAGATTGTATTTCAGATGTAAAAGAATGGACCGGGGTCCACAGTTCACTAGTGGTGTCTCTCCAATAAGATAACTAACATGCTGGGTAAACAAATTACAGCTGGGCAATTGACAATTGATAAGTGCATATAACATGCATGTGTGAGCTGTGGTGTCTACTATGAGATTCATTTGGGCATTACGACAAAGTACATAGACCGCTATCCAGCATGCATCTATGCCTAAATAGTCCACTTTCCGGTTAACATCCGTACCCCTTCCAGTATTAAGTTGCAAGCAACAGACAATTGCATTAAGTAATGTGCGTAATGTAAACAATACATTCATCCTTGAATAAAGCATTGCTGTTTTACCCCTAGTGGCAACAACACATCTACAACCTTAGAACTTGCTGTCACTATCCCAGGTTAAATAGAGGTTGAACCCAACTATCATGCATAAATACCCCCTCTTGGAGTTACAAGTATTCACTTGGCCAAGGCTTCAACAAGTAACGGAGAGCATGCAAGATCACAAATGACATAGACATGATAATATAATATTCAGCTCCACATAGGTATCAATATAAGTCAGATCCCAGCAAACACAACATGTAGCATTACAATAAGATGATCTTGATCATGATAGGCAGCTCACAAGATCTAAACATGATGGCACAAGTGGAGAAGACAACCATCTAGCTACTGCTATGGACCCATAGTCCAAGGATGAACTACTCACGCATCACTCCGGAGGCGGGCATGGCGATGTAGAGCCCTCCGGTGATGATTCCCCTCTCCGGCAGGGTGCCGGGAAGAGCTTCAGAAACCCCCCGAGTTAGGGTTGACGACGGCGGCGGCAGCGAATATGTTCTGGATGAAAGGCTCGGTGTTTTAGGGTTTTCGCATCTCGGGGAATAAATAGGCGAAGGGGCGATGTCGGCGGACCCCCGAGGGGCCCAAACCACCAGGCGGCGCGGTGGGCCCACTGCCGCGCCGCCATGGTTTGGCCACCTCGTGGCTCTCCTTCGTCTCTCCTTCGGACTCCGTGTACGTGCTGGAAAAATAGGGACTGGCCTTTTGTTTCGTGCAATTCCGAGAATATTTCCAGAAGTAACTTTCTGAAACCAAAAACAGCAGAAAACAGGGAACTGGCACTGTGGCATCTTGTTAATAGGTTAGTCCCAGAAAATGCATAAAAGTGATACGAAGTGTATATAAAACATGTAGCAAATGGTATAATATAAGCATGGAACAGCAGAAATTATGGATACGTTGGAGACGTATCACGGGTCTTGAGAGATATTCTTCCAGACTATGTCACGCTGAACATAGACACATAAAACAACTTACCCCGTGCGAGTTATGTCAGGCTGCGGAGGAGGATCTCCGTCATGCTCTTATCACATGTTTGCATGCTCAGAGGTATTGGATGGCTGCTCGTGAGATACTTGACTTCAAGCTGCCACCATTGCATCCTGTTACTTGGGAAAAAGACATTGTTCTAGACCCTATGTTCTCGGAAGAGGAGAGGGGTAAGATTACCACCATTATGCGTTCAATCTGGAATGCCAGAAATAGGTGGACACACGATCAGGAGATCCTAGAACCTGCACTTCTGATCATGAAGATCAAAGAGGATCTTTCCTTGCTGGAATTTCCGCGTGGTAATCGCAAGACCACGGTTGGAGCAATGTTGGCGACCCCCCTGATCCAGGCTGGATAAAAATTATACGGATGGTGCCGCGGATGTTGGAAGTCGTAATGGAGGTGGTGGTGGTTGTGGCTCGATCCCATGTATCTTTCTTGGGAGCCTGGAGCAAACTGTTCACCGGTGTTACGAATCCACTGATTGCTGAAGCCCTAGCTATGAGAGATGGAGTCATCTTTGCTCGTCTAAGGGGTTTTTCACATGTGATCATAGAAGTGGATTGCGTGGAGGTTGTTAACCTCTGGACTTCACGTCACGCCTCAAGGTCCATCGTGGCGCCTATCTTAGATGATGTTGGGGAGATTTCTTCTATCTTTAGTTCCTTTTCGATTAAGCATGTCAAGGGAGGCTAATAAGTCTGCGGGATTGTTGTGCCAAGCGTGCTTGTAACCTTCCGGTTTCAGAATGCTGGCTCCGTGATAGTCCGTCTTTTCTTGTAAGAATCCTTCTGGCCGATTGTAAACGTTTATCTCTTAATCAATAAAGCTCCGATGTTAAACTGCAAAAAAAAAAACCCGCCGATCTCCTTTCCTTTTTATCCGCCAGATGCACATGCACATGAGACAAATGGGGCGGGACCCACCCACATGCAAACCTTTCCTCCCTATTCTCTCGCATCCTAGGGCTGGGGGCTCCGTTTGGATGTACACGCGCGGAGGTCTTCGCCAGCTTCGACAGCGCGTGGCCGCTGCAGTGACCGGTCGCGCGACGTGCCGTTTCCAAATTCTCTTCCTCTCCACGATCACCACGTGGCATTCTCTGGGCTTACTAGTCCTGAAAAGTGACCTTTGAGAAGGAACTATTTTTGTAGTGGTACCAACTACTTTCCATCTTCGTCCATCAAGCTTAACAACATCTCCAATAGGGCCTCCAAATGACCCTGTAATGGCCCATTGGGGGTTCGGACGCCAAAATCGGCCACCAGTGGCACCCCCAAAGGGTCGGGCCGAGCGAAATCATGTCCGGCACCCCCAAAAGGGTCTCCAAGTTTGGAGGCCCTCTTGGGGGTGCCGGACATGGGGCGAACATGGCCTTCGACAGGGGTGGCCCGCTCGTCATACACACAGCGCCGGCGGCCGTGCTAATTAGGGTTGTGCAGGAGGCCGTTCCGCCCGATTAATGGCGAGGTGACGAGACGGTGGCACGCCTGTCAGCACTCCTCGCAATAACACCGCGCCGTTCCCCTGGCGGGCGCAGAGCAAATCGACGCATCGCAATAATGTCGCGCCCATTCCCGTGGCGCAGACAGAAGCGACGCCTTGAGCGTCATCCACGTGTTGACGTCGCTCCGACTTCCAGCGGCGGCGCCCTGCACACGCGTCGTCAGCGTCAATGCGTGGCCAGGCGAACCGGTGGCTAGGCGTTAATGCAGGCCACCCAACTCCACTCCTCCGGCCGCCTTTAAAACGCGGCACGTCGCGGCCCTTCTCTTCCCACACCATAGCAACCACTTATTCTCCCCTCTCCCAACTCGCCACCACCAGATCGGCCGCCAAGCATGGCGGGCAGCCGCGAGACGCCGAGGAGCGCGAGCTTCGGCGTCATCGCGATTCCTCTCGGCGGAACGTGCTCGCCGCTGCAACAGCGCCGCGGCCAGCAACGCCGCGAGCAGATGGAGGAATGCCGCCGCCGCAACGAGGAGGCGGAGATGGCCAAGGCGTATCAACGCGAGTGATACCCACAAGTATCGGGGATCGTTGAAATCTTCAATGTGTAAGTATAGTATCGATCCCATGAGGAGTAGAAGGTATAAGTATTTATCCTCTCAAATAAGAGTGTCACTTCTCTTATTATCTATGCACTAGACAAACTAAAATGATTAAATGATGCAAGTGTTTTTTGGGTTTTTGGTGTAGAGTTTGCAATAAACTAAAAAGCTGAAAATAAAATATGATGAGTGAAAGCTCTCAAGAGAGAAAGCCCAATCCTCTATGCAGCAAGAGGACAAGCTTAAGTGTGTGTTTCTTATGCGTGGAAAACGTTCCCAAGGGCTACATGGATTTCATGGCATAGATATTTCTAGAACAACAGGGTAAACATTTTGCCAAGTTTTAATCTTCTTTGGACGGAGCCATAATTAGGTGTAGCTAAATAAATAAACTAAACCCCTTATGATGATTCTTATGGCCAAGTAAATGACTGCACAAGAGTTATTAAGACATAGAGTCCCACCATAGTCTTAAACTCTAAGGTCCCCAATATAAATCCTCCTAATGGTACTTCATGTATTAGATCACTGGTTTACGTGTCCTCCCAGGTCCTACCATTCCATCACATTAGTGTGATCACCTTCATGCATTACTCAACATATGTGTGCACCATACGTTGTACAATAAGATAACCATAAAAGATAAAAACTTGACCAAATACTCAATACATGTTAAGTGGAAATCATTGCCAATCCATCCTATGCCCCCAGGAACATGAGAGAACTCACAACGTGAAGACATGATATGATTCAATGGTATAAGTGATTCAACACAATCTGAAAATATAATCTCCCCACAAAACAATGACAAGTAACAATTCACAAACATGTAGAATAGTACTTAGACAATAGCTAGGGTTCGAACAATCTCAAACTATGAGGGGGGGTGAAGTGGATCACGAAGATGGTGGTGGAGATGGTGCTGGTCTTTACGGTGGTGTTGATGGAGACTTCGGGGGGGATGGAGGAGCCTTCCGGAGGTGATCCGGCGGCGTTTCCCACCTCCAATCTTCTCTCGGCGACAGCCTTCTGACTCTCTATTTCGTGGTTTTGTATTTCTCCGCTGCCTCCTCGCGAAACTCCTCGGGGGACTATTTTTATAGTCGGTTTTAGGTTAAGACGAAGCCACGGAGACGAAAACGGATGGCATCAAGCCACGAGGGGGGAGAGAGGGTGCCTCACGCGGCCAGGAATCTGGCCGCGTGGGACCACCTAATTCCCAGCTGGTTGGGCTTCTGGTCTTCATTTTCAGCCCATTGCGTTCGTCTCGAAAATTCTGAACCGTGCTCTTTGGCCTTTCCCTTTTTGGAGTCCCGAAGCTCCCGGAAAGTCCGAAACACTAAAAAAAGACGTTTTCTGGATAACAGAGTTAGAACCAAAAGAGGGGGGATTGTTTAGAAAATCCCCGAAATCATTATAAAACATGAATATAACATCATATAAGTTGCAAATATGTAGGAATATCTAATAATAACATGCAAAGTTCATGTATGCATTTTACATGCATCAACATCCCCAAGCTTAACCTATACTCGTCCTCGAGTATGAAGGTGATAAAACTAACTTGGACTTTGCATTTTAATACTATCAATGGATATCAAAGATGATTACTATTGCTACATAAAGTCAAATGATTCATTCTCAAAGGAGTAGCAATATACAATATAGATTATGAAGTGATATCAAATATTCAATGAAAGGATGTTCAATGATAATTCACAAAGTGTAACATAGAAGAAAGAACTATGGACCAAATGTATGCATAAATGAAAAGTAAAAACATACTATAATGGTCATAGAGTATTCTTATAAATCTGAATATAAAAGGTGGACACTTTGGAAAGATATATAACTGAGTAGAGGTAAAGCATGCATAAGTTTCATCTAACTTCCAAATGCTTCTACTTAAGTTAATGTTTGCAATGTGGTATTCATTGGTGTCAAGCTCTCATTACCCTATCATAGCATCTTGAATGGTTAAAGTTTAAAGTGAAAGCAAATATGAGTAGTATGCTTGACAAAGTATGGGTTGAATGTCTCATGCCCCGTGAATACGAGTACCTACACCACGGTGTTACTCAACTTGGGACACAAAGCAAGTTCAAGTTAAGGTCATTGTAAGTAATATAATAGCGTCATCAAGAGCGTCAACTGGGGTACCTCTTGTCCCAGGACATGGAACAAGCCCATGTCAAAATGACAAGACAAACAAACAAAATGAACAATCTCCACACCCTTTTTATTTACTATTGGTATAGCTTTTTACTGTGGGGTGCATCACTGAAGGTTCACCATAGCATGTAAGTAAATTTCCACCATGAATGATGCATGGCTTAGATTAGCGGCCCAGGCGTCTCTCTAGCCATTTATACAAACTCATTAAACTTACTAAGTTTCCAAATTTATTTGGCACCATGATAAGCATCCATAAACAAAAGTACATGATATCAACAAAATATAAAGAGCACGTTGAAAGCTTGCCATGTGACAGCACATATGAGCTAACTCCCAACCAAGACTCTTGTCAAGCTCACAACTTCATAATTTTAATCACAATGGGTCATGTTTATTAAGTGCAATAAAAGTAAGGTGTGCATCAAGTTCGTGAGAGCTCTTTAACCAACTTTTTCCATAACAATCAATAACATAAGTATTTTAATTCAGAAGTATAGATAATACAAAATAACATGATAAACATACTCGGAATAGCATAAAGCTAATAGGTAGATATGGTGGACTCATTGGAAAATTTTGGTTGAAGATGTTGGAAAACAAGTTTTTTCTTGTTGGAATTTTGGGCTAGCAAAAGGGAGAAAGTTGACCGTCTAAATGCATGCATAGTGTCCATAGAACTAATCAATCCATGTTAAACAAAGTAAAGTGATATTCAGCATCAAAACATGAATAAAAGATGCTCTTGATAAAACACTTGCAAATTAATACTCATTAAAAAGCACATGAATCATGCAACTATATGTATCTTTTTGAATCAACTCAAACATCCCTATCCCAATATTTTTAATAGCATCCAACTTAATTCAACCAAAATTCCAGTACCTCTCCCATAAAATAAATTATAGTGATGGTCTTACGAAAAGCAAAACAAAAATAAAAGAACAATAAAAGGACGCTCCAAGTTTATGCGATAGTAATGCGTTGATAGAAAAATAGAAAATAGATGTGTGCAAACCGAGAGTGTTTGGTCCAGTGGGGTGCCTTGACATCCCCAAGCTTATGTTCTTCACCATCCTTATATAGCTCTTGGTGCATCTTCTCTAATCCCTGTGAAAAAACTTCAACACAAAATTTTCTCCCATCTCTTTTCTGTGGGGTGACATTAGTAGGTACAAAAGATAGAATGCTTGCTGCAAGAAATTCATGAACATAAATTCATATTAAGTGTCCAGCAAGTGTATAATGTTGTATGCTTCCTCATAAACTCAAATCAATCAAGAAGATTAAACTTAAAAGTTCAAAGAATGCATCAAACAAAATGACAGAATCTGTCCAGAAAAACAGCAGCAGCAAAACATTTATTTACCCTACTTAGACATGTCCAAAAAATTTATAGGAATGTCCAGAAAGTATATACTGTTGTATTCCTACTCATAAACTCAATTGGATCAAAAAGATTCAAGTTAAAAGTTCAAAGCATGCATCAAACAAAATGGGACAGAATCTGTCCAGAAAAACAGCAGCAGCAAAACGTATTTTCTACCCTACTAAACTTTGTCGAAAAATTCCTAACAAATTCATGCATACAGAGGATGAAAATTTGCAACTACAGTTCAAATATGAGCTCATTCTGAGATACAGAATAAGAATTAAAAATCATACCGTGCACAGATTCGTGCAGGAATAAAATCTCCGAACGCTATAAGCAACTTTTTCAAACCAAAATGGGTAAAACTTGGCACTTTATTAAAAATTTCAGAAACTAAACTAAAAACTAAGTCTCTTGTTACAGCAAGAGGACACAAAGAAATCACAAATAAAAACAACCGGGTTGCCTCCCTAAAGCGCTTTCTTTATAGCCATATAGCTAGTCTTCTTACTTGATATCAAGATGGTTGGAGTGAGGTGGCTTGGCATCCCAAGCTTGAATTCTTGTACTTATTTGATATATGTTGGGTGAGTCTAGGGGTAACATTCCCAAGCTTGAGTGGTTGTCCCTCTTGATCTTTGTTCATCACCCTCAACTCTTCCACTTGAAAAATTCTCTTTACACAAAACTCAACATAAAACTTGATTAGAGGGGTTAGTGTCTCCATAAATTAAATCCTCATAGGTACAGCAAAGACATATCATGAGTTGATTCTAAAATTAGCTACTGTTACTATGGTTGTGCATTGCTCTTTGATCAATAGAACTACACAAAACACAAGTAATGAGAGTAATGCAAAATAAGACAGAATCTGTCAAAAACTAGACAACCCGTAAAGAGTGAATTTTCAGAGGCACTTACGTTGCTCAAATCAGAAAATTTTAAACTAATGAAATGTGTATTAATAACTGGAGATTTCTGTCGTAAAATTTCAGGTCAAAATTCCTTTTCTGTGATTTTTAACATTTTTTGCAGTGAAGCTTAGGAATCTGTTTTCTGGACAGCCATGATAGTTTTAATGATGCTCACATAGGAACAAGAATAAAAAGAGAGCATCAAGAGAAAAATATGAAACACTTTTAAGTCTAACCCACTTCCTATGCATTGGGATCTTGTAAGAAAATAAATCATTGAAACACAAAGCAAGTAGCATTGGAAGATAAAACAAGAGCAATTTCAAGACTTTGAACTTAAAGAGAGGAAACGCAATAATGTTGAAATGTTTAGAACCATGTTTTCCTCTCTCATAATAACTTTCAGTAGCATCATGAATAAATTCAACAATATAACTATCACATAAGCATGTCTCTCATGAGCTTCAAGCATAAAATTATTAGTACTCTCCACATAGTAAAATCCTTCTTAGTAATAGTGGGAGTAAAACATTCATAATCATCATTGTAATCATCATATATAGGAGGCATAGTATCCCCCCAAGCTTAAATGATTGCAAGATATAACAAAAATAAATTTAAAGTTTAGTGCACATAAGAATAGAAACTTAAGCGCTACGCAACCCGGCAACGGCGCTAGAAAAGTACTTGATAACCCCCAAGAGCAGGGGATCACTGTAGCACCTCTCAATGTGGAAGTAGGGTATCGATCCGCAGGAGCAAGAAGAAAAGTTATCTATTCCCTACAACTAAAGTGTCACAAGTTTTAGTTGATTATGCACTAAA
This sequence comes from Poa pratensis, assembly GCA_947311845.1. Classification (NCBI taxonomy): domain Eukaryota; kingdom Viridiplantae; phylum Streptophyta; class Magnoliopsida; order Poales; family Poaceae; genus Poa; species Poa pratensis. The sequence goes on from CAMZMU010000045.1 coordinate 43,955,048, forward strand.
CAAGTTTAAAGAACAAGATGGTTGATTTAATGGATGGAAGTTTAATGAAACAAAATAAGAATGTAAAAGTGTCCCAATCCTCTTCAATGCAAGAGGACAAGACAAAGGTTTTCTCTTATAGGAACAATGGACATGGGTTCATGGGTTCACTCAATCCTCTCTCCCATCTATGGTGATTATCATGTTATAGATAAAAAGTACACACAATTGTCATGCTTTAATGGTAAACTTCTATGACGGCTACATGTCCTAAAACACATAGTTGAAGAAGTACTCATTTGTGTTGCTAGGTCACCCTCGTAAGGCTAGCGTGGTTGCTGTCACTCCCACATCATACTCTTCCTTTTTACCCCCAGATAAAGGATGTTGGGTTGTATTTCACATGTCACTCAATACATATGCCGTTGTCACATCGGCCATCCCGTACCTACATACATCATACTTCACAATGGACAATATTCTAAACACTAGTGCAATGATTCATATTTCGTGTGCATGACCACATCTCTCTCATCTATCCACACTTGGTGGTGTCAATCACCTCATGACAAGGATAAACAAGGCATTATGCATAAATCAAACCATCACATGTATCACAGAATATCTCCAAAGTATGACAAACCATAGAAATCCCAACATGACGGTAAATGCATAACATAATATCATCTCATACCACAATATCCACCATAGGAATTACAAAGATAGTTCCATAATCATGCAAGGCACATCATATGGACTTCAACAATGATCATACATAGAGAGATTGGATCAAGTTACCACCACAAACCCAAAGTCCAGGGGTGGACTACTCCCCCTTCATCATGGAGACGGTGGAGAAGTCGTTGGAGAAGATGGAGACCACCCGGCAGCGCCCCGCCGGAGTTTTCCGCCTCCAATCTGCAACTCTAGGTCTCCATTTCGTGGTTTCTGTGTTTCTGTGGCGCTCCTTTCCGAAGGGCGTCGGGGACTATTTTTATAGTCGGTTTTAGTTCAAGACGGAGTCGTGGGCGAAAAGATCGACGGCAACGGAGCCTCGAGGCTCCAGATGGTAGGTCCCACGCGGCCAGATTCCTTGGCCGCGTGGGCCACCTTCTTTTGGGCCTCGGGCCTCCGCTTGTTCGCTTCCTTCGCTCCCAAGTCTTCTTCCTTCCAAAAACTGATGCTCGTAAATTTCCAGGTCATTTGGACGTCGTTTGTGTCCCTGAAACATTAAAATATAGAAAACAGGGTTTTCTGACTGTGCAGGGTTAATTCCATAAAAATAGGAAACATACCAAATATTCCCAAAATCATTATAAAACAATGATATAACCCTTATATGATGCAAATATGACTGGAATATAAGTAAAATAATGCAAAGTTCATGTATGCATTTTACACGCATCACTCTCTCATAATAGTTACAAGTAGTGGAACCAAATTTGATAAAAACAACTATTAGATTGGTGCAACTTTGCAAACTTTGGAACATATAAAGGATTATTAAAACTATCATGTAAGATATTAGCATGTTTTCCTCTCTCAAAATAATTGCAAGAAACATCATAAACATGATGGTTGTGGTGGAATGGTTATTAGTGCAAGATAATTTCAGCCCACATAAGTACTTTTCAACATATAAAAGCTTCTCCTCCATGGTGTGAATAGGAGAATTCAAAATAAAGTAGGACTCTCATAAGTGAGAGTATTGTCACAAGCAGCAGGTATATCATTTTTATCCTCACATAAAGTAATAACAGCTAAACATGGAGGATTATCAATAAGCATAGGTCCATCATCTAGAGTACTATCATAAAACATGTCTAAACCATACTCCTCATCATCATCAAAATTATTATCAATAATGTTATCATTAGGCATAGGTTGATATTCCTCCTCATTATCAGAATCATAAGAATAAAGTTTATCACCAACAAAATATTTAGTGTTACCCTCATCCATAGGTGGTGAAGGTGGAAGTTCCCTCTCTTCATTCTCTAGTTGTTCATCATTTTCATCATCTTCTTGGGGTTGCACGGCATCCCCAAGCTTAGGTTTTTGTCATCTTCTTCCTGCAAAATATTAGAGCTTTCTTGGGCAGCTCTCTTCCTTCTGTCAACAACATAGATATTTTCATTAAATTCAACTATGCAGAGATCAAGGATAGTGGCAATCAAAACTTTAAATTGAGAAGCTATAGGGCAGGTTTCATGTTCATCAATGAAGGTGTATAATTCATAGGCTGCCATAAAAATAACAAATTGCTCTACTTCTTCCATCTCTAAGTGAGCATAATTCCATGTATGATAAGTTGCAATAACATGTTCTTTATTGGAAGGCATTGGAATTCAAAGTGTCTAAAGTATTTAGAGCAACAAATTTCTTCCTCATGATAATTAAGCAGCCCACTAGCAATTTTATTTAGAAGCTCTATGTAGCCTCCTAATCTTTTCCCTTCATTTGATTTTCTAAATTCAGCAGCTATCATGGCGTTTTCATAATAGTTTTCCATTTTCTAATTTTTTTGTTTTTGTTTTTTGATATAAATAACTGAAAGTAAAACTAAACTAAATGCAAAACTGAAAGTAAACTAGAGTATATGCAAAACTGAAAATAATATCTAGTGCAAATAAGAATAAAACTTAAGCGCTACACTCCCCGGCAACGGCGCCAGAAAATGTCTTGATACCCACAAGTTATAGGGGATCGTTGAAATCTTCAACGTGTAAGTATTAGTATCGATCCCACGAGGAGTAGAAGGTATAAGTATGTATCCTCTCAAATAAGAGTGTCACTTCTCTTATTATCTATGCACTAGACAAACTAAAATGATTAAATGATGCAAGTGTTTTTTGGGTTTTGGTGTAGAGTTTGCAATAAAGTAAAAAGCTGAAAATAAATATGATGAGTGAAAGCTCTCAAAGAGAGAAAGCCCAATCCTCTATGCAGCAAGAGGACAAGATTAAGTGTGTGTTTCTTATGCGTGGAAAACGTTCCCAAGGGCTACATGGATTTCATGGCATAGATATTTCTAGAACAACAAGGTAAGCATTTTGTCAAGTTTTAATCTTCTTTGGACGGAGCCATAATTAGGTGTAGCTAAATAAATAAACTAAACCCCTTATGATGGTTCTTATGGTCAAGTAAATGACTGCACAAGAGTTATTAAGACATAGAGTCCCACCATAGTCTTAAACTCTAAGGTCCCCGATATAAATCCCCTCCTAATGGTACTTCATGTATTAGACCACTGGTTTACGTGTCCTCCCAGGTCTACCATTCCATCACATTAGTGTGATCACCTTCATGCATTACTCACATATGTGTGCACCCATACGTTGTACAATAAGATAACCATAAAAGATAAAAACTTGACCAAATACTCAATACATGTTAAGTGGAAATCATTGCCAATCCATCCTATGCCCCCAGGAACATGAGAGAAACTACTCACAACGTGAAGACATGATATGATTCAATGGTATAAGTGATTCAACACAATCTGAAAAATAAATCTCCCCACAAAACAATGACAAGTAGCAATTCACAAACATGTAGAATAGTACTTAGACAATAGCTAGGGTTCGAACAATCTCAAACTATGAGGTGGGGTGAAGTGGATCACGTAGATGGTGATGGAGATGGTGCTGGTCTTGACGGTGGTGTTGATGGAGACTCCGGAGGGGGGATGGAGGAGCCTTCCGGAGGTGATCCGGCGGCGTTTCCCCCCTCCAATCTTCTCCGGCGACAGCCTTCTGACTCTCTGTTTCGTGGTTTTGTGTTTCTCCGCCGCCTCCTCGCGAAACTCCTCGGGGGACTATTTTTATAGTCGGTTTTAGATCAAGACGAAGCCACGGAGATGAAAACGGACGGCATCGGAGCCACGAGGGGGGGAGAGAGGGTGCCTCACGCGGCCAGGGAATCTGGCCGCGTGGAACCACCTAATTCCAGCTGGTTGGGCTTCTGGTCTTCATTTTCAGCCCATTGCGTTCGTCTCGAAAATTCTGAACCGTGATCTTTGGCCTTGCCCTTTTTGGAGTCCCGAAGCTCCCGGAAAGTCCGAAACACTAAAAAGACGTTTTCTGTAAAACAGAGTTAGAACCAAAAGAGGGGGGATTGTTTAGAAAATCCCCGAAATCATTATAAAACATGAATAAACATCATATAAGTTGCAAATATGTAGGATATCTAATAATAACATGCACTGCATTTTACATGCATCAGCGAGCTGTGGCGCGAGGAGGCAGCCAACGCGCCTCCGTACATGGTGTCGCTGGAGACCGCGCGCTGTGCAGCCGCCACAGCGTGCCGGTGGAGGACGACGCCACCCTACCCGAAGGGTGGACGAGGAACGCCGTCAACGTGCCGGTGGCGCCGCGGCTCAGCGGGCAGGAGCGCATCGACTTCATCAAGCGGAAGTGGCAGGAGATGTCGTACGAGCAGAAACTCGACCCCAAGTTCTCCATCTATGCGCCCTACTGGCACGCCGTGGTGGACGCGGAGTACGGGGTGCGTCGTAGCGGCATCTTCCTCCCTACCGACGCGCGGAGCCAACGTCGGAGTTGTCTGCATCAGACAACGAGGACGATGACGACGTCGCCGCCGCCGACCCGAGCTGCCCGATCTCCCTTACCAACGGCAGGCGCATCTTGATCAGCAGCGTCGCCATCACCAGATAAAGAGGGCGCCAGCTGAAGCCGGCGAGGCTTCCCATCAGACGCGCCGCCGGTAGATCAAATCCCACGACGCGCTGGCCGCGAAACCAAAGCCTCAGCCACGACCGAGGCTACGTTTCTAAAGGTCATAGCCAGACGACAATAGCGGATGAAAACTTCCGGCGCCGGATCATCAAGGCACGCAAGATGTTGATGATTTTGGCACTGGTTCGCACTTCTTCGCCGGCGCTAACGCCGTGGGAAGCGACATCTTCCTCGACGCGGCGCCTGTAGTGGTTGGCTAGACGTTTGTTAGCGTGTAGTCCGGTAACGGCGTATTTTAGGTTTAGTTTGTTAAATCTCGTTTAGATTTCAAATTGTAAGTTTGTTTAAATCTCGTTTAATTCCGGAATTGTTTAATGAACGGATGTTAAAAAAACAAAGTTTGGCGTGCTTGTTTGGGGTGCGCCGCTGTGGGCTGCACCTCCCAATTGGCCGGACACATGTCGACACCCCCCCCCCCCCCCAATTGGGCCTCAATTGGGGGGTGCCGGACACCGATTTGGAGGCCCCGGTGAGATGCTCTTAATGGGTTGTTAGCCATTCTACAAAACAACTTAGCTTATTGATCTTGATCACATGCCCGCTTATTAGTTAGGGCAACCCTATATATATCGCCTGTTAGAGATGCTCTAACAGAC
>CAMZMU010000045.1:43981325-44107579 GCA_947311845.1 Poa pratensis
GAAGTTACTGGCGGCAGGCTTCATCATGGAAGTGCTGCATCCGGACTGGATATCTAATCCAGTCCTCGTGGAGAAAAAGAAGGACGAACCGGCGGTAGTCAAGGTGTGGCGCATGTGCATTGACTTCACCAACCTGAACAAGGCGTGCCCGAAGGATCCCTTTCCTTTACCTCGGATTGATCAAGTGATCGATTCTACGGCTGGATGTGAGCTGTTGTCTTTTATTGATGCATATTCTGGTTTTCACCAGATCCCACTGAACACTGATGATCAAATAAAGACTGCCTTTATTACCCCGTACGGGGCGTATTGCTATCGTGTCATGTGTTTCGGTTTGAGAAATGCCGGGGCAACTTATCAAAGGTGTATGCAGAAGTGCTTACATTCTCAAATGGGCAAGAATGTGCAAGTGTATGTCGATGACATTGTTATCAAAACTAAAAAGAAGCATACTCTCATCGAAGACCTCGAAGAGACATTTGCAAATTTAAGAAAGTATCGGTTGAAACTTAACCCGGACAAGTGCACCTTTGGTGTCCCGGCTGGAAAATTGCTCGGTTTCCTCGTATCGAGCCGAGGTATAGAAGTTAACCCGGCTAAGATCCGAGCTATCGAAAGAATGAAGTTGCCGAACTGTTTAAAAGATGTGCAGAAGTTCACGGGATGCCTTGCATCTTTAAGTCGGTTTGTAAGTCGGCTAGGAGAAAAAGCCTTACCATTGTATCAACTTATGAAGAAAAGTACCAGTTTCACTTGGACCCCGCAGGCGGACGCGGCGTTCAATGAGCTGAAGAAGATGTTGTCCACTGCTCCGGTGTTGGCATCCCCTTTGCAGAATGAACCGATGTTGATATACATTGCGGCTACAAACCGGGTCGTAAGTGTTGCAGTGGTGGTGGAGCGAGACGAAGGAGGCAAATCGGTGCAGAGACCAATCTACTACCTGAGCGAGGTGATATCCACGTCGAAGCAAAACTACCCCCACTACCAGAAGATGACGTACGGAGTATACCTGGCGGTTAAGAAACTGAAGCATTACTTCCAAGAGCATCCCATGACGGTGGTATGTGATGCTCCAATCTCGGAGATCATCGGATGCAAGGACGCAACTGGGCGAGTTGCCAAATGGGCGATCGAGGTATCTCCATACACTCCGCATTATGAAAGGCGAGATGCAATCAAGTCGCAGGCGCTGCCGGACTTTTTATGCGATTGGGCCGAGATGCAATATGAGCCGCCCTTGCCGGACTATAATTATTGGAAGATGCACTTTGATGGGTCCAAGACCAAGGTCGGATTAGGTGCCGGCGTAGTCCTAACCTCGCCGAAGCAAGACCAGTTGAAGTATGTGCTGCAAATCCATTTCTCGGCGTCGAACAACGTGGCGGAGTATGAGGCCCTGATCCATGGGCTCAAGGTGGCAAAGGAGATAGGTGTCCGGCGTATAGAATGCTTCGGCGATTCAGCTTTGGTGGTGCATCAATCCACCGGCACTTGGGATGCGTTGGATGCGAACATGGAGTTGTATCGGTTTCATGTGCAAAAGGTGTCTGGGTTCTTCGAAGGATGTGAGTACAAGCACATACCTCGGGGGGAGAATGAAGCCGCCGACGTATTGTCCAAGCTCGGTTCATCCAAAGAACCGGTGCCACCGGGGATAGCGCTGAACCATTTGAGAACTCCTTCAATCAAGCCCTCGCCTGACTCCGAGTCAATTTTCTTACCGCCAAGTTCGGAGTCTGAGCCTATTCCTATGGAGGTAGACGTCGGATGCGTTTGGCCGGACTCGGGGACTGCTTCGCAGTATCCGAGGACTGATGGAGCTTTTCCTATGGAGATAGATGATGGGAACTTCGGGTCTGACCCGGGGACTTCGCACCAACACTCGGGGACTGGCCGAGCAATGGTGGAGGAAATCATGAAGGAGATCATGGCGACCGAACCAATGGAGATAGATGAGAGGCTTTTTCCTCTGCATCCAGTGCCGGAATGGGCGGAGCAGATCATGAACTTCATAGATGGAAGTTTGCCAAGTGATACAACCGAGGCAAGGAGAATCCAGAGGAGAGCTAAGGGATACACCATCATCAACAAGGAGCTATACAAGAGAAGTGTGACCGAGGTGTTGCAGAGGTGTGTCGAACCAGCTGAAGGCAAGGAGATGCTTTTAGAAATCCACCAAGGAGAATGTGGACATCATTGCAGCACAAGAGCTCTGGTGGCCAAGGTGTTCCGGCATGGGTTCTATTGGCCCACCGCCAATGCCGATGCAGAAGATATAGTTCGGAAATGTGAAGGGTGCCAAAGGTTCGCCAAGCAGCAGCACATGCCAGCTTCGGCGCTCAAGACCATTCCTATCACGTGGCCCTTTGCAGTTTGGTGTCTGGACATGGTGGGAGAATTCAAGCCAGCCCGAGGCAATATGACTCACATACTGGTGATGGTGGACAAATTCACTAAGTGGATCGAGGTGAAGCCAATCCGAAAAGTGGATGGTCATACGGCGGTGACCTTTTTGAAGGAAATAATCCTGAGATACGGATATCCTCATAGTATATTACAGACAACGGCACGAACTTTGCTGTCGGAGAGTTTGCTCGGTTCTGCATGAGTAAGGGAATTCGACTTGACGTAGCCTCGGTGGCTCACCCACAGGCTAATGGGCAAGTAGAGAGGTCAAATGCATTGGTATTGGCCGGAATCAAAGCTCGGTTGGTAGAACCACTGTTGAAAACACCGGGGTGTTGGATCGATGAGATACCAGCAGTTCTGTGGGGTCTAAGGACCACACCGAACAGATCAACTGGCTATACGCCATTTTTCATGGTCTATGGGGCCGAGGCAATGCTGCCAACCGACATTGAATATGATGCGCCCAGAGTGGCAATGTACACAGAAGCCGAGGCTAAAGAAGCTCGGGAAGATGCTGTAGATCTGCTCGAGGAAGCAAGAGAATTGGCCTTATCTCGGTCAGCAATATATCAGCAGGGTCTCCGACGTTATCAAAGTCGGCATGTAAAACCCCGAAAGTTTAATGAAGGAGATCTAGTGCTGAGGCTTGTTCAGCGCAGCAAAGGTCGGCACAAGTTGTCACCTCCATGGGAGGGACCATACATTGTGAGCCGAGCTTTGCACAATGATTCGTACTATCTTATAGATGCACAGGAGCCAAGGGGAGATGGGCTGGAGACCCGATGGAGCTTCAGCGTCCATGGAATGTAGCTCTACTCCGACCCTTCTACTGTTGAAGGAAGTAATGTATGTACCTCGGCTGATCTTTAAATAAAAACTTCGGCACCTCGAGAGTGAGCTCGGGGACTGCCTCGCTCTTATGATTGCATGTTTCTTTTTGTTTGTACTTTTCGTTCGTATGCCGAACTATTTTGAACCTCGTCTCAAACTTCAAGTACTGTATGCTATGTAACTAATCTTGTGACTCGACTGACGAACGCCAGCATGGCAGTCAAGAGCAAAGACGAAAGAACATGGGAAACATGAAAATGAACTCGGGGACTCGGTCCAAAAAGACAGTTCGGCATATGTCGTTTACTAACCCCTGTTTTTACTTCTTTTTTATGTCGGATGACTTTGAAACATACCTCGGAATTTACCAAGTACTGTATGCTATGAACAACAATCTTGTGACTCGACTGTCGAACGCCAGAATGGCAGACAAGAGCAAAGAATGCCAAATATAGTAAACACGAAAGTAAACTCGAGCAATCATTCAAAAGGATTCGACATAAAGCTTAGAAAAGCATGGTTCGAATGAGCATGATAGTAATAGAGGTAGCAAAGGAACTACTTAAGTTTGATTACATCTGCGTCCCGGCATACCGGGGATTTAATGAAGTTTTTTGGCCAAGCATAAGTTCAGGTCGAGGCATCAGGAATTACGTCGGCAGCAGCCGATGTAGCAGGGATTTCGTCCGGAGCCGAGGTAGCCTGGGAAGTGCTGGCAACGTCGGCAGTAACCTCGGCACCAGGTTGTGGAGAAGCCTCGGTTTCTGCTTCGCGGGTTTCACCGCCGTCACCTTGCTCGGCCTCGACGTCGGATTCTGTTTCGTATTCCTCGTCTTCTGGCTCGTAATCCTCGGCGTCGGAGTAGGTGTCTCCTTCGCTCAAGTTCTTCGTGTTGGCATATCCAGCGAAGAAGGCAGCCATCTTTTCGCGGCGCTTGATGAGAATTGGGTCGAGGACCAGGGCGAGCCTCGGCGAGAGTGTCCATCTTTTCGAGGTCGATCTTTCGCACCAAGTCATGATGAATTTGAGAGCGGCATCAGCTCCAGCGCGAGCTGAAGATGAACGCCACTCTCGAGTCTTTGTTCGGCTTCACGAAGCTTGGCGGCGAGCTCGGGCGTAGTTTTGGGAGCGTCGGCAAGAGGCCATAAGGCTCGGAAAGCAGACAGACCTGCGTCGAGGAGTTCGACCCAATGGTTTTCAAGGGATGGATCCGAGCCTTGATGGCCACGATGTGGTCCTCAACGGTCCAGACGGGGTTCGTCTCGTTACGCCTCTCCCTGTGCCGAGCAGTGATATTGCGGGCCGAGACTTGGGTGTAGGTGAAGTGCTCTGCAGAAGGATAGCCTGTTAATAATGAAAGAAACAGTTCGGCAAAGAGCTAGTATGTTGAGGACAAAGCAAGCTAAGGGGGGCAAGAAGCTTACTGTCCATTTCTTGGTTGATGTGTTGCAGCGTCGGGAGGAGCTGGTTAACCGAAGCTTGAAGGGCTTCATAAGCCTCGGTGGCCGAGGTGGCGCGGGTCTCGGCTAACTGGAGCGCTTTCTCGTGAACCTTGGCGGCATCCTCCCGAAGTTTCTTCTCTGTTTCGACAACACTGGCCTTTTCCGCCTGCAGCTGCTCTTTTTCAGACGTCCGCAGCTCAGTGATGCGCTTGAGCTCCTTTACCAGACGAGCTACTTCGGCTTTCTCTTGTTGTAGCTTCTCGTCCAAAGAGTTCTTTTCTGCAAGGACGGCCTTGTGCTCGTCGTGGAGTTTCTTGTGGTCAAACAAGAGGGTATGAAAGATATCCGTGCGGACGTTCATAGTATTCTGCAAGGAAGAAAAACATAGCTCGGTTAGAAAGGCTATACCTCGACAAGAGTCTCGGGGACTCGGAGTCAAATCATTGGGAAAATGTTGCCGGGGTATGCCTCGACAGGAGTCTCGGGGACTCGTACCCGAGGTGCATGCTAAAGTAAGATAAAATGGTTTGGATACGTCGGATGAAAATGGAAAGTTGAGATTCAAGCCAAACAATTTTAACTCCGGCGGAGCGTCAATAGTTTACCTCGAATCTCGGGGACTGGGAATGGTGGATATTAGATGAGATACTGCATGAAAGTAAAGAGAATAGGACTTACGTCGATGTTTTGAGCAGCACGCAGGGCAGCAGTTTGTAGATCATATACGCTTCGGCCGCAGGCGCTGTTTCCCGCAGGATGCTCAGCCACCGGAGCAGCTAGGGAGGCCGAGGAGACCTCGTCTGCAGAATTCCAGTCTGCATTGTAGTGTTCCAAGGAGCCGAGGCTCTGGTCACTGTCAGTGCGCAGAGGAGGAAATCCCCACGGTCCGCCCTGCTCGATGCCCCTAACCGAGGCCTCCAAGGCCAAAGCAGCCTCGGAGCTTGAAGCAGGCCGGTTATCCAATATAAGAGATGCCCTCCGAGCATATTCTTCGGCCGGAGGGGCAGTCTCATCAACGGGTGCGGCGAATGGAGGAATTCGGCGTGTCACCGGGGGAGGAGACCTCGGTTGCATCCTTGAAGGAGAAGAGATAGTCAGGGTGCCAGACCCAGATGTTGGTTTGGGGGTGACCTTAGACTTCACCGTCTCTTTCTCTTTCTCCTTGCCCTTCTCCAACGGCAAGGTAGTCTGGCGAACTGGTTTTTGGGGCTGCTGCTTGGGCTGTTGCTTCTGCTGATGCTTCTGCTGTTGCTGCTGTTGGTTGCGGGCAGTCTGGCTGCGGGGGGAGAGTCGAGGCTCCGGCAAGGCGGTAGCCGGAGTTCTGGCGCGATTGGTCCCCGCATCCGTTTGAGGACGCGGAGAAGTCTGACCTCGGGTGGGGGCAGATTTCCCCAAGGCCGGGCCAGACCTCGGTGGAGGAGATCCGGGGCGAGAGTTCGTCGGGGAGGTCGTGGCTTCAGAGGCACCAACGGGTGCAGTCATGGAGGATACCTCCTGATCCACGTCTATGGGGCACTGCAACGAAAAGAAGATGGTCAAGTGTTAATACCGAGATAATATGTTTAAGCAACAAACATTGTTGGCTATAGAAGCAAAGCATTACCCATCCGAGGTAGGAAACCTCTTGCCCCCTCGGGCATGAGGAGGATTTCCGGACTTCTTCAGCCGACGTCTCTTGACCGGAGCCTCAGTGGGTCCGGAGGCTCCAGTGGCGGATGGTTCGGCGGCCGAAGTTGCGGCACCAGCGCGTTTCCGGCTGGTTGCTGGAGTAAAGTTCGGAAGGTGAGGAAGGCAGGAGATAGGTACCGCGTTTATTGGTTCCATGACGAGAAACCCCTCCTCGTCATCCGAAATCTCTTGAACTGAAGCTTGTGCTTGAGGCTTACCCGCGGTGGTGATGCGGGCCGAGGCAATGGGCATATAATCCTCGTCGTCAGGGTCCACGTTGGATGGTGGGTCCTCGACAGGGAGATCCTTGCCGAAGTGGTCCGCAGGATGGACTCCATCCTCGGCGGTCTGGCGGGCGAACAGCTGTATGGCAGACATATGAAAAGGAGTTAGGAAGAAAATTGTCAAGATGAACGTCGGTAGCAAGACCTCGGTGGTAAAGGAGTACGAAGAAAACGTCGGAATAGCGTACCTGTTTCGCTGGCTTGGTCCGGTAGTGGGGTTCCCTTCCCCATGTCCAAGCGTCAGGATCTTGGACTTGGTGATAGCTCGGACTCGCCGAGCTACCGCGGCGTTGTCCAGTGCAACGTGCGTATGGCGGGTGGGGTCATAAAGACCGCTCATGTGGCAGATCTTGTGAGACCTCGCCTGGAGAGGGGAGACCCTGCGCTTCACGAATGTGCAGGCCAGGTCATCAGCCGTCAGGACTTTCCCGTCGTTTCCGGGGTCCTCCGGGTCCTGCCATTTCGCAATGTACCCATGGATGGACTTGAGTTCGCCGCTGTGAGGGGGAGTGTAGTCCCAGTTGAGCTGTTCTGTAGGAGGGCTGAGGTTAAACGCCGGCAGGTTGAGGAGGTCCTCTTCGCCGGAGTTCTTCACGTAAAACCACGTCCGGAGCCACTTGCGAACGGTGTCCGGAGTAGTGATACGTGGGAAGATGGAGTTTCGGCGAGGAGCTATGGTGGCAGCTCCGCAGGCGGTTAATTGCTTGGGCAGATCCTTGTTCTTTGGATCCGGGATCACTTGCCGCTTGAGTTGGAAGTAGCGAGAAAAGAGGTCTACCGTGGCTTTGAGGCCGAGGTATCCCTCAGAGAAGGAAACGATGCAGGAGAGAGTGGTGATGGCGTTGGCGGGGAGGTGATGAACCTGGAGTCCGAACTTGTCGAGGAAGCTCCGGAAGAAATCACTAACGGGCAGTCCGAAGCCGCGCTGGAAGTGCGCGACGAAGACCACCCGTTCCCCTTGCTTGACTTGAGGCTCGAGTTCGCCCTCTGGCAGGCGACACTCTACCCCGGCGGGAATCCGCCGAGTCGCCCTGAGCCACTGGATTTCGTCCGGAGTTACATCCGAACCTTCCCAGCCGGCTCGTTCTCCGACCTCCAGTTCGAGGTCTGGAACCTCGGTTTGTTCCGAAGTCTCAGGAGGAGACATCTCGGCAGAATCAATCTGCAGAGAATGCACAGAAGTTTAGCAAAGGAAAAAGTAAATCTGGAATCTAAGGCTATATCTGGCTAACTCAGGAGGAGTTGGACGGCTATCTAATGTACATAGAGGCACATATATGCTAGGCGAACGTCTGTCCGAGGTATGAAACTCATTTCTACCCAAAAAAGTATGCGAGTAAGATCTACCGGAGGAGGTAAATAGAATTTTATTCAAGAACATATGAAGAACCAAAGCGCGAAGAGGAAGAAACCTAGAGCAATGCCTAGGGTATCAAGAAAGGGAGTACATACCGTGAAAACGAGGTGCTGAAGGGCGGCGCCGGTGACGCGGTCGCAGCGGCGACGAAGGAGCTGCTCGTCGGCGGCGGCTGGAACGCGTTTCTTCTCAACTGGAAGCGGCGGCACTGGTTGCGATGGAGGCGAGACGGCGAGTGAATGAGGAAGAAGAGGGAAGCACTGCCCTGGGCCCGTATTTATAACCGCGGGCGGTAACTGCGCACTACCGCGCGGTTATCGGAGCGGCGAGTGGGATCGTTTGTGCACAATGGCCCACGTGGCACGAAGATAGCGGTGGGCGAGCAGGCCACAGGATCGGTTGCAGGAGGCAAACCGTCGTGCGGCGCGGTTACTGGAGCGCGAAGCGGCGCAAGCGGGAAACCTCCGCTGACGTGGGCCGCGTGGTGGAAAGCACTCGAGTGCTTTGACTATCGTGGACCAGGAAGTGACGGATGGGACACGTGAACAGTGTTCTCTGACCGAAGTCAGTAAGGATGCAGAAATCGAGGGGTTGACGTCCGAGATCTCGGCGGATACTTCGGAAAAGCAGCGTGGCCCGAGGAACAGACCGATGGATTTCTCGGGGTATTGGTTCGGTGACCTGCAAAACATCGTAGCGCATGTGGTTTCGGGTTGAACCTGATGCGGCCTTTCATCCGAGGCTGCGAGACCACATCAGCTTCGGGGACTACTGTCGGGGGGTTACCCCCGGGTAGGGTAATGATGAGGTAAAGACATGTAAGGTTAAGGCAGTAAGCTGTCCGAGGGAACGATTGAGCAAGGACGCAGGAGGCGTCATCCGACGTAAGGTGTACGTCCGAGGTATACTTTCCGAGGTATATCCTCCGAGGTATCAACCTCGGGGCAGTCAGCTAGCTACCACAGGAATAAGATATTCTCTACCGAGGTATATGATCAGGAGTGTTATCCGAGGTTGGCAGCAAGGATCGAGGCATGTCAGAGAGGTCACGGGTGCCGCAGAGCTCGTAGCCCGAGGCTTCAGAGGACGGCGAGGTCCGTCCACGGGTTTCCCGGAAGCTCGGGGGCCTAGGAGCTGACTCGGCTATTTCGGGAAAGGTCTACAGGCTAGACCTCGGCAGGCTACTGAAGTATGACCAGAAGAGGAAAGCTAGGCCTGGCTGGCCTGACAGTCCGGCCGTTGGGCTGGCAGGAGGCAGAGGCTTGTCTTCTACCTTTTGGCCATGCCATTGTCAGTTGTAGGCAGGGGTAAAAATGTACTTCGGCCTGTGTATATATGCGGCATCTCTACCTCCAGGGAGGAGGACGGCACAAACCCTAGCTCATTTCCCCCTTCGTAGTTTCACCTTCTACCTCGAGCTCTCACTTTGGTAGCAACATACAGCTCGAGGAGCACCTTGTACCTGAGAACCACACTGATATATTGAGAGAGGCAAGGCAGGAGTAGGGGTTTTACTTCCTCACGAAGGCCCCGAACCTGGGTACATCGTGGTGTCTTTTGTGTTCTTGGCTTTCTTGGTTTCTTGTTCATGTTCTTGTGGTTTCTTGCATGTTCTTGCTTGTGCACGTCTTGAGTGCATAAACCCTCCCCGGATTCCCCCAACGACCATTCGGCCCCAACTAAGCCATACCCATGGCATCTGCCGTGATCCCACCCCGGATTCCCCCAACGACCATTTAGCTAGCTCGCACCTATTTTTTTTTCAGAAACTGTTTTCTTTTCTGGTTTTATCCAAAATCCAAACAACTTTTGATTTATAAAACCAAAATCACTCAAACCAACTTCTATACTTTTGTAAAAACATGCCCCACATGTTTAGCATGTATTGGGGATAAAATATTCAAAAACTTTATTTAAAGTTTGAAATAGGTTTGAAAAGCATTTGCAGATAAAATGCATATATTGTTTTTGAGACAATTTTCTCTAAATTTCATAATTTGAAATCAAACACAATGCAAACAATGATGCAATGACATGATGCATGATGCAATTGAAAAGTTTTAAATTTTTGTGAAAATTGGGATGTTACAAACCTAACCCCCTTAAGATGAATCTCGCCCTCGAGATTCGGTTTGGCTAGCAAATAGGTGAGGATGTTCTTCTCTAAGGTCATCTTCTCTTTCCCAGGTGGCTTCTTCCTCTGAATGATGATTCCATTGTACCTTGCAGAATTTGATGGTCTTGGTTCTGGTAATTCTCTCTGCTGTCTCCAAATTTTTTATGGGTTTTTCCTCATAAGTGAGATCACTTTCCAGCTGAACTTCTTCTAGTGGCACTGTATCTCCCAGCGGAGTTTCTGCCATTTCAGGGTGACACTTCTTCAGCTGACTAACGTGGAAAACATTGTGAACTGCGGAAAGTGCTTCCGGCAGTTCCAATTCATAAGCCACTTCTCCTTTACTTGACAAAACTTTATAAGGTCCAATAAACCTTGGTGACAGTTTTCCTTTGATTCCAAACCTCTTCACTCCACGAAGGGGTGAGACTCTAAGATAGGCTCTATCTCCAGTGTCATAAGTGACTTCTCTCCGTTTGGAATCAGCATAACTTTTCTGCCTAGATTGAGCTGCCTTCAATCTGTCCTTAATCAGCCTAACCTTTTCTTCAGCTTCCTTGATTATATCAGGACCAAACAGACTTCTTTCTCCTACTCCACTCCACAAAAGTGGGGTGGTGCATTTCCTTCCATACAGTGCTTCAAATGGTGACATCTCTATGCTGGCTTGATAACTATTATTATAAGAGAACTCAGCATATGGGAGATTGTCATCCCAACTAGACTTATAGTCTAATGCACATGCTCTCAGCATGTCCTCCAGGATTTGGTTTACCCTTTCAGTCTGTCCATCTGTCTGGGGGTGAAAGGTTGTGCTAAACTCTAGCCTAGTTCCAAGGACTTCATGTAACTGCTTCCAGAAATGTGAAGTGAATTGAGTGCCTCTATCTGACACAATCTTCTTTGGAACTCCATGCAAACATACTATTCTCTTCATGTAAATATCTGCTAGCTTGGCACTTGTGTAAGTTGTCTTTACAGGCACGAAATGAGCTACCTTGGTCAAACGATCAACAATAACCCAAATAGAATCATAACCAGACTTGGTTCTGGGTAGACCTGTGATGAAGTCCATCCCAATCTGATCCCATTTCCAGTCGGGTACTGGCAGAGGTTGAAGTAACCCTGCTGGCTTCTGATGCTCAGCTTTTACACGGCTACACACATCACACTTGGCAATATATTCAGCAATATCTCTTTTCAAATTGTTCCACCAAAACCTCTCCTTTACATCCATATACATCTTGGTGTTACCCGGGTGTATGGAGTAAGGTGAATCATGGGCTTCTTGAAGTATCAACTTTCTGAGATCTACGTCTTCTGGAACACAAATCCGTTTCATGAACCATACTATGCCTTCTTCATCTAGTCGAAAACCTTTGGCCTTGCCTTCACCTAAATTTTTCTTAATTTCTTCCATCACTTTGTCTCCTTTTTGGGCCTCCTTGATTTTGTCCATCAAAAGTGGTTGCACTTCTAGAGATGCTACAAAACCTTCAGGTACTATTTCCAACCTAGATCCTTGAATCCCTGGCATAGGTCTTCTGGCAATTCCCCTGCCGTGAGTCCGTTAACATAGGTTTTACGGCTTAAGCATCAGCTACTACATTGGCTTTTCCTGGGTGGTATTGCAAACTCAGATCATAGTCCTTAATCAATTCCAGCCATCTCCTTTGTCGCATGTTCATTTCCTTCTGTGTGAAGAAGTATTTAAGACTTTTATGGTCCGTGAATACTTCACAACGCTTTCCATAAAGGTAGGGCCTCCATATCTTCAGGGCATGTACTACTGCTGCTAATTCTAAGTCATGTGTGGGGTAGTTGACCTCATGCTTCTTGAGCTGCCTTGAGGCATATGACACCACTTTGCCTTCTTGCATCAACACACCTCCAAGTCCTCGATGTGAAGCATCGCAGTACACTTGGAAATCTTTCTCTAGATCTGGTAAACATAGAATAGGTGCTGATACTAAACGTTTCTTCAATTCTTGAAAACTAGTTTCACATTCTTCGGTCCACACAAACTTCTTGCCCTTTTGTAGCAATTCTGTTAAGGCTTTAGCAATTTTGGAGAAATTTTCAATGAATCTCCTATAGTATCCTGCTAGTCCCAGAAAACTACGGATGTCTCCCACATTCTTGGGCGACTCCCAGTTGGTTACTGCGAAACCTTTTCAGGGTCTACTGCTATTCCATCCTTAGACACAATGTGTCCTAGAAATCCTACTTGTTCCAGCCAAAACTCACATTTGCTGAACTTGCCATACAATTTGTGCTCTCTAAGTCTTTGCAAAACTTGACGTAAATGTTCCTCATGTTCCTTGTGGCTTTTGGAGTAGATCAAGATGTCATCGATGAACACAACGACAAACTTGTCTAAGAAATCCATGAACACTTTATTCATCATATTCATGAATAAGCCGGCGCATTGGTTAAGCCAAAAGGCATAACTGTGTACTCATACAGACCGTACCGGGTGGTGAAAGCAGTCTTAGGTATGTCCAACTCTCTAACCTTCATCTGAAAGTATCCAGATCTGAGATCAATCTTTGAGAACACACAGGCTCCTTTCAATTGATCAAAGAGGTCGTTGATTCTAGGGAGTGGGTATTTGTTCTTAATGGTTACTTCATTTAAAGCTCTATAGTCCGTGACTAGCCTCTGAGTACTGTCTTTCTTCTCAACAAACAAGATTGGTGCTCCCCAAGGTGAAGAACTTGGACGGATAAAACCTTTCTGCAATTGTTCCTCCAACTGTTTCTTGAGTTCTTTCAGTTCCTCTGTCGCCATTGGGTATGGTCTTTTGGCTATTGGTCCTGTGCCTGGTTTAAGCTCAATGAGAAACTCGACATCTCTATCGGGTGGCATTCCCGGCAGTTCTTCAGGAAACACATCTGGGTATTCCCTTACTATGAGCACATCACCGAGGCTAACCCCCTTAAGAGAATTAACCTAAACTTCTTCATTTCAAATTTTGACTTGAATCTGATCTTCTTCTTTTCTGGAGTGGTGAGGGTGATTGCTCTGTTTGCACAGTCTATGATCCCTCGAAATGAGTCATCCAATCCATTCCCAGAATGATGTCTAGACCTTGGGTTTCTAGGATGATTAGGTTTGCGGGAAACTGGTGCTTTCCAATCTCAATGTTAAGTTGTCTACACCCTGAGTTTACTAACATTTCTCCGCCAGGAGAGCTTACTCTAATTGGTTTGCCTATGGTTTCCTCAACTAGCCCATGCTTGTTTACAAATTCCCTTGAAATGAATGAATGCGATGCTCCAGTATCAAATAATATTAATGCTGGACAGGAGTTGATTAGGAACGTACCAATCACAGCATCAGGTTCATCATAGACTTCTTCAACATTGATGTGGTTCACATGTCCCTTGTTGAAAGGATTGGGCTTGCTAGGAGTGTCCACTCTCTTCTCAGGGCATTCATTAGCATAATGTCCTTTGTTGTTGCACTTGTAGCAGAGCACCTGGCTGAGATCTTTCTTGGGTTCAGAATTTGGGCGATGCTGTCCATTGTTATGGTTATGTCCAGCATGTCCATTTCCCCTGTGTCCTCCATTTGATCCTCCATTGTTTCCCTTGAATCCTCCATTGTGATTGTGAGCATGGGGTTTGTGAAAGTTGCCCCCATTGTGGTTCCCATGTTTATGACCATGGTTCCCATCATGAACAAAGTGCTTCTTAAATGAGGGTTCAGAGTGGTGCTTGTTTGAATTCATCTTCCTCTTCCTGTTTTCAGCTTTCTTCATGCTATCCTCAAGGGTGATTGCCTGATCAAGAAGTGTCTGATAAGTTGGAGCATAGGCCACAGTCAAAGGTATCTTCAGCTCATCGCTTAGCCCCTTGAGAAATTTAGCCTTCCTCTTTACATCTGTGTCAACGTCCTCTGGAGCATATCGAGACAAGGCATGAAAGTCATCCATGTACTCCTTAAGACTTCTGTTCCCCTGACGCAGATTGCGGAACTCTTCCTGTTTCAGATTCATAATGCCTGTGGAGATATGAGCATTACGAAATCCTTCCTTGAATTCCTCCCAAGTCAAAGTGTCCAATGGGTGAGTAATCTGATAAGTTTCCCACCATTGGGCTGCAGATCCTTCAAGCAGATGTGCGGTGAACCTAATTTTCTCAGCATCTTCACATTCAGCTGTCACCAGATCCTTTTGCACAGAACGCAGCCAGTCATCAGCCACAATTGGGTCAGTTGTAGTTGAGAACTTGTTTGGCCTAAGCCTAAGGAACCTGGCAAGTCTGTCCACTTGGGGAGGAGGTGGTGGTGGAGGTCCATGTTGATTTGCCATGAATTGTGCCATCATGGTCATCAGCTGAGTTGGGCTGCCATCATCTGTTGCATCATAGCTTCGTTGTTGTTGTTGTTGTTGTTGTTGTTGTTGTTGTTGTTGTTGTTGTTGTTGTTGTTGTTGTTGGTGGTGGTGTTGTCACGACGGGGAGGCATCTGTGGTTTTAGCATAGGTGAGTAAAAGATAGACAGGTCTATGAGAAATAAATTCTACCCATACAAAACTCACATAGAAAGCAATCAAACAACACATCAAGCAAAAACTTCAACTCTAAAGTTCTCAATTCGCACTAACATCAAAGGGTACTAGGTATTGTCCTACCACAAGTTGGTAGTTCCAAACTAAAGTTCGAAATTAAAAAGGCGTAAGGTAAAATGGTACGTAAGGTAAAATGGTAGTCTCACTAACTATCCTAGTCCTCAATCATGGTGCCTTCATCTACTTCTTCTTCAAATTCTTGGATTTCAAAGCCTTCCTGAATGAGCACGCTTCTGAGATCCTTCACTTCCTTCTCCAATTCTGCGTTTCTCTCTTGGAGTTCCTTCTTCTCAGCACGAAGTCGCTTGATCAAGTCACAATCAGCTTCAAGCTCCACATCATTGGTGGAGAGTTCTTCCTTCAAGTCCCTTATTTGCTTGTTTCTTTGCTTGACTCTCTTTTCTTGACTTATGAATTCTTCTCTTGGGCCTTGAACTTCTCTTCTAGCTCCTTGGTCTTCTCTTCTTGCTCTTTTATCTTCTCATCATTCACTTGGACTTGGGCGCAAAGCTCATCATTCTTGTGGAGTTCCTCACTGGTATCAAAGTAAAGATCATGGACTAAGAGTTCTAAGCCTTGGAAATAGTCGCTCACGAACTCATCTTTGCCCATGTTCTCGGTGCCATAGCAGAAGGGTGATCCTTCATCGTCACGCCTTCCAAAAGGAAGGAGTAGTGCCCCTCCAATTCATTGGAGTAGCGTCCACAAAGGCAAGCTATCACGTGTTGCATGATGATGTCGATTCCTCTCTCCATGGAGACTCCCATTACTCTGTACTCAATGGGTGCTTCGCCTTCACGTCCTGGTTGAAACACCCTGATTCCCCAAAGCCCTTCTCTTTTGAACTTCTTCAAGATGCATCCCTTGATCATGGGTGTAGGTAGCTTCAGGTGCTTGAGGATGTCGAACATGATGCTGCCGAAGCGGGTCACCGGATAGTCCTCCTCGTCAATGTACTCGAACCTCTTCGTCATCCTTTAGTTTAGGAAGAAACAAGTATGACATAAATGCATAAGTAAAGAATTACGAGTACTTAGAAGAAAAAGCAAGAATATATCATAGAAGCATTTTATACATAGTAAATAAATTAAGTTTTTGGCCAACTTATTTCTAACCAAACCTAGGGTTTCGATCCTACAGGCAACACTATGCTCTGATACCATCTGTAATGTACCTGCACTTAGAAAATGGCAAGGTACCTGTGTATAGTGCAAACCCCTGGATCGTTTCATTTGCACACACAGTTTAAGATGAATATCACAACATTGTATCAATTATTACACGAATGATCCGGACTTGGGAAAATAAATAGTTCGATACAACTTTGCATAGCTTATAGCTAGCTCAAAACAAATAAAGCAGCGGAATAAAACTTCAATGAGCCTCCATTCTTCATGATGCGCCACAGGCGAAAACATGTTGGTTGCAGACTCGAAACCCAAACGTGACCTTACTCATCGTCAGAAAAGTCTGCAACAAAGTAATATTTGCAACAGAGTGGGTCAGAATCATTAAAAGAAATGATCCTGGCAAGTGACACTATGTGGACTCATATAGGAATAACTCTATAACCTATATGCATATTTGGCTGGTGGAGTTTGAAGGCTGATTTGCATAAAAGCCAATTTTGCCTATCACTTTGTAAAACTTTTCCTTCAAAATTTTGAGACAAGATGGCTTGAAAACCATTGTCTTAACTACCCTTGTTCACCACCAAGTTTTAATTTCGAAAATTGTATGATGAAGCCTCCGTTGAATCCTTGATCAGCTGCTCAAATTGTCCGTAACCGGGGACACGGCTAAGTACTTAGTTTTTAAACTCTGCAGAGGTTGTGCACTTTCACCATTAGACCCAACAAACCCAAACTATCCTCAAGCACCCAATTTGTGCTAAGGAAAAGGAGAGAGTTGAGACGAGACTTTTCAGAAGCATTTCCTCATCCCATGCCGCCTTGACCGTTCCCATTCTAACCATCTACCACCACTGTCAAGACGGGACGAGTCCACGCAACTTAATCCATCAAGTCAGAGCCCATATGACTAATGGTTGCACGGTAAGCAATCTTCACTTAGAGAAAACATTGGCCCCTTAATACCCTGGGTGGCAACCACAAGTGACCATCCCTTAGAGGTCACCCCTAAGAGATGACACTCAACCTTTCCATCATCTTTTCATAACCAAGTCCACCCAGGTGATAAATTACTTAGTAGAATTTAGCTTTAAGGAAAACACATTTGCATAGCATCCAATAATCTACTAAGTTATCAAAAGGGATTCTAGACACAACTAGAGTAAAGGTATGGTGGGTTTAGCATATAGCTAATAATTCTATCCAACACATGCATATAAGAAATACACTAAGTAATGCATATAAAATACTTAGGAAATTTATGGGGGGTGTGCCACTTGCCTTGGCAACAAGCAGAACAACAGCAGCTGCAACAGTCCTCGTTTCCCTCCGGAGTTTCTAACACATCAAACAATACATAATGAACAAACAATTTTCATAAAACTTCTAAGGAAAATATGTCATGCATGATGTGCAAAATATTCCTAAGGACTAGGGATGCATGCATGCCATGCCATGAAATAATTCTAAGTTAAAACAAGACAATCAAGAAGGTTCAAAAATGACTAAGGACCAAGGTCCTAACACTTGGGTCGAATTTTAACTAAGGATTACAACTAACACATCAGGACCAAAATAATTTCTGAGGAAAGTAAACAAAATAAGAAGTGCTAAAATTTTCTAAGGAAAAAGTATGATAGCAAGGGTTGATAAATTTTTCTAAGGACCAACATTTGTTATAGGCAAGTACTTAGAATAATTTCTAAGGAAATAACTAAGTTTTCCAGGTACTAAAATTTCTAAGGACAAGTTTAGCATTTTTAATGTGTTGAAAATTTTCTAAGGAAAAATTCTAAGTGTCTCAACATTTTTATTACCCAAAATTTTCTAAGGAAGAAATATTTCGGTGGGGTGAAGTATTTCTGAGTTATTTTGCATATAACATAGTCACAATTACTTAGCTACATTTTCTATTCGAAAACTAATGTGAAGAACAATTTTAATATAATTTTACTTATTAAAATAACACCTAAAAGCAATAAAAACAAAATTCATGCAAAAACCTAGGAAAATACTTATACAAAAATACTAGAGCAATACTACGGCCATTACTTATGCAAACAAAAATATAGCAAAATATTTTGATAATTTATCAATTTTTATAATTAAGTTATAGCCAAAATATCAATTAAACCATTTTTAAAATTTATCTAATTTAATTTCGTCCAAACCTCAAATTAGGCATACAGAAAGTTTCTACACATTATTAGCTTTCCAAAAATATAAATTTCATAAATTTTGGCTAAAGGAATAAAAATTAATAATGAATCTAAAATCCAGGGACTAATCTGTGATGCGCAGGGCTAAAACGTAAAGAAAACTGAAAAGATTCTTCGCGCTGGAGTCCTCCGTCGACGTGGCCTTCTCTGATTGGTGCGGAGCTCCCGTTGACTGGTCTTCTGCAGATCGCGGGCGTCGCGGACGCGGACGGGTTGCGGCGCGGCTTCGCGGACGGCTGGACGACGTGGAGGCTTCTGGTTGGTGCGGAGATCTTCGCGGACTGAAGCGGTGCGGACGGATGCGGGCAGATGCGGCGACGCGGACGACGTGGCTACGTGGCCTCCTCTGACTGGCTGATACCCCTTCGCGTGGACGATCTAATCTGGAGCGTTGATCTTAGATCTAACGGCTTACAGCTACGAACCAAGCGGGCGGCGCAGCTGAACGGAAACATGCCGGAAACCTAGTTCCTACGGCGGCGCCATCGCCGGAGTTTCGCCGGAAATCGATCTAGGCCTAACTACGGATCATGGGGCATACCGCGGTGTTCAGGGCGACGAGGCGGAGTCGATGTTGTTGATGGAGTGGTCGCGGCCGTCCTTCTCCTTCCCAGATCGCTCGCCGAAGTTGACGTAGACGGCCGGCTTGCTTCGGTCGCGGACGGACTCGTCGATCTGGCGAGCAAAGTAACATCGCGAAGGGTCAGGGAGATGCGCACGATCGCGGCGAAGCGAAAGGAAGGGTGGCGAGGGGCAATGCGCGCGGGGGCTCACCGGAATACGGCGAGGTCGTCGACGGCAGTGGCGGCACGGCGGCGACTCGTGCGGGCAGCCTGGGGGCTCTCGTCTCGATTGGTTTGGGGCAAAAAGACGGCGGTGTTGTGGAGATTATATAGGGGTCAACAACGCGTTACGATTGCGTGCGAATCAAGCCGTAATCGGTTGGGACTTGGTTAGGGTTTCGGAGAAGCTCTCCGTGTTCTTCACGTCGAGTAGAAGGGGATGACAAGTGGGGCGGGGGGTGGCAGCGAGAGGGAGAGGGAGGTGGGCTTCGTGGACCGCCTGCTGGGCGCGCGCGCGGAAAGGAAGGAATGGGCTCGGCCCATTTAGCTAGCTCGCACCTATTTTTTTTCAGAAACTGTTTTCTTTTCTGGTTTTATCAAAAATCCAAACAACGTTTGATTTATAAAACCAAAATCACTCAAACCAACTTCTATACTTTTGTAAAAACATGCCCCACATGTTTAGCATGTATTGGGGATAAAATATTCAAAAACTTTATTTAAAGTTTGAAATAGGTTTGAAAAGCATTTGCAGATAAAATGCATATATTGTTTTTGAGACAATTTTCTCTAAATTTCCTAATTTGAAACCAAACACAATGCAAACAATGATGCAATGACATGATGCATGATGCAATTGAAAAGTTTTAAATTTTTGTGAAAATTGGGATGTTACATATATCCTCCGAGGTATCAACTCGGGGCAGTCAGCTAGCTACCACAGGAATAAGATATTCTCTACCGAGGTATATGATCAGGAGTGTTATCCGAGGTTGGCAGCAAGGATCGAGGCATGTCAGAGAGGTCACGGGTGCCGCAGAGCTCGTAGCCCGAGGCTTCAGAGGACGGCGAGGTCCGTCCACGGGTTTCCCGGAAGCTCGGGGGCCTAGGAGCTGACTCGGCTATTTCGGGAAAGGTCTACAGGCTAGACCTCGGCAGGCTACTAAAGTATGACCAGAAGAGGAAAGCTAGGCCTGGCTGGCCTGACAGTCCGGCCGTTGGGCTGGCAGGAGGCAGAGGCTTGTCTTCTACCTTTTGGCCATGCCATTGTCAGTTGTAGGCAGGGGTAAAAATGTACTTCGGCCTGTGTATATATGCGGCATCTCTACCTCCAGGGAGGAGGACGGCACAAACCCTAGCTCATTTCCCCTTCGTAGTTTCACCTTCTACCTCGAGCTCTCACTTTGGTAGCAACATACAGCTCGAGGAGCACCTTGTACCTGAGAACCACACTGATATATTGAGAGAGGCAAGGCAGGAGTAGGGGTTTTACTTCCTCACGAAGGCCCCGAAACTGGGTACATCGTGGTGTCTTTTGTGTTCTTGGCTTTCTTGGTTTCTTGTTCATGTTCTTGTGGTTTCTTGCATATTCTTGCTTGTGCACGTCTTGAGTGCATAAACCCTCCCGGATTCCCCCAACGACCATTCGGCCCCAACTAAGCCATACCCATGGCATCTGCCGTGATCCCACCACGACACTTGGTATGAATCTATCGAGATCCACACGGTTACCTCCCTGCGCAAGGGCTCTCCTTGGAACACCACTCCTGATGGCATTGAGAAACGCCAAGCAGCAGCCGACCTCTTTGCTAGTTATGCAAACGCCCGGACCTTCGATGACGGGTGCCTCTATTCTGAGGATGAAGAGAGCTCGGACGAGGAAGAAGAGTCCGGTGAAGAAGGCTCTGACGGCGAGGAATTTGACTTCGACGAGCCTCAGAGCTCCAAGGGCAAGGCCGGCAAACAACCGAGGTGGCTGAAGATTCTGATGATGACTTCAACTTCGACGAACCTCCGAACCCCAAGGGCAAGTCCGGCAAAGCCGTAGCCACCGAGGTGATCTCCCCCGACGTGACGGACACCCCGGCATCCACTCCAACAACCGAGGTTGCTTCCGCGACCAAGGTTGTTCCTGCGCCCGAGGTTCCTCCTCCCAGATTCGGCTCCCGAGGCTTCTTCCACGAGTTCCACTACCACAACTTCGGCGACCGAGGTCTCTGGTTCCGAGGCCTGAACTTGTCTCAAGAAAAACATTAAATTCCCGGTATGCCGGGTTCAGATGTAATAGACCTTAAGTAGTTTGCCTTGCTACCAGTACTATTATCTTGCTATCCGAACCATGCTTTTCTAAAATTTATGCCGAACCCTTTTGGAACGAGTCCCCGAGTTCACTTTCGTGTTTACTATACTTGGCATTCTTTGCTCTTGTCTACCATTTTGGCGTTCGACAGTCGAGTCACAAGATTGTTGTTTATAGCATACAGTACTTAGCAAATGCCGAGGTGTGTTTCAAAATCATCCGACATAAATGAAAGGTAAAGACAGGGGTTAGTAAACGACACATGCCGAACTATATTTTTGGACCGAGTCCCCGAGTCCATTTTCATGTTTCCCACGTTTTTTCATCTTTGCTCTTGACTACCATTTCGGCGTTCGTCAGTCGAGTCACAAGATTAGTTACACAGCATACATTACTTGAAGTTTGAGACGAGGTTCAAAATAGTTCGGCATATGAACGAAATTGACAAACAGAAATAAAACACAAGCACAAGAGCGAGGCAGTCCCCGAGCTTCAACCTCGGAGTGCCGACATTTCATTAAGGATTAACCGAGGTACATACATTGCGCCCTTCATGAGTAGAAAGGTCGGAGTAGAGCTACATTCCATGGTCGCTTGACCTCTGATCCGGGGTTGTCCAGCCCATCTTTCCTTGGTTCCTGCGCATCTATAAGATAGTACGAATCATTGAGCAGAGCTCGGCTCACAATGAACGGTCCCTCCCATGGAGGTGACAACTTGTGCCGACCTTTCTTGCGCTGCACCAGCCTCAGCACCAAATCTCCCTCGTGAAACACACGAGGGTTGACACTCCGGCTATGATAACGTCGGAGACCTTGTTGGTATATTGCTGACCGAGATGAGGCCAATTCTCTAGCTTCCTCAAGCAGATCTACTGCATCCTCCCGAGCCTCTTTTGCCTCGGCTTCAGTGTACATTGCCACTCTGGGCGCATCATATTCGATGTCAGTGGGTAGCATAGCTTCTGCCCCATAGACCATAAAAAATGGCGTATAGCCAGTTGATCGATTTGGCGTGGTCCTTAGACCCCACAGTACTGCTGGTATCTCATCTATCCAACACCCCGGCGTTTTCAGCAGTGGTTCAATGAGCCGAGCCTTGATGCCGGCCAACACTAGAGCATTTGATCTTTCCACTTGTCCATTAGACTCCGGTGTGCCACCGAGGCTATGTCCAGCCGGATTCCCTTGTTCATGCAAAACCGAGCAAATTCTCCAACAGCAAAGTTGTGCCGTTGTCCGAGATAATGCTATGGGGGTACCCATATCGCAGAATGATCTCCTTCAAGAAAGTCACTGCTGAATGACCATCCAACTTCCGGATTGGTTTCACCTCGATCCACTTGGTGAACTTGTCCACCATCACCAGTATGTGCGTCATGTTACCTCGGGCTGGTTTGAACTCTCCCACCATATCCAAACACCATACCGCAAACGGCCAAGTGATAGGAATTGTTTTGAGCGCCGAGGCTGGCATATGCGTTTGCTTGGCAAACCTTTGGCATCCTTCACATCTCCGGACTATGGCCTCTGCATCAGCAAGAGCAGTGGGCCAATAGAACCCATGCCTGAACACCTTGGCCACCAGAGCTCTTGTGCTGCAATGATGACCACACTCTCCTTGGTGGATCTCCAAAAGCATCTCCTTGCCTTCAGCTGGCTCGACACACCGTTGCAACACCTCGGTTACGCTTCTTTTATAGAGCTCCTTGTTGATGATGGTGTACGCCTTGCCCTCCTTTGGATTCTCCTAGCCTCGGTTGTGTCACTTGGCAAGCTTCCCTCGTTATGAACTTCATGATTTGCTCCGCCCACTCCGGCACTGGGTGCAAAGGAAAAAGTTTCTCGTCCACCTCCATTGGTTCGGCCACCATAATCTCCTCCATTATTTCCTCCACCATCCTGCGACCAGTCCCCGAGTCTTGACGAGCAGTCCCCGAGGTTCGGTGCGCAGTCCCCGAGCTCTGCCACGCAGTCCCCGGGTCCGACCAAACGCATCCGACGTCTACCTCCATTGGAACAGGTCCGGGCTCTTGCTCCGCCGGGATGAAAATAGATTCGGATTCAGGAGAAGGTTTGATTGAAGGAGTTCTCAAGTGATTCAGGGCTACTCCAGGTGGTACTGCCTCTTTAGATGAACCGAGCTTTGACAACACGTCGGCAGCATTATTTTCTGTCCGAGGTATATGCCTGTATTCACACCCTTCAAAGAACCCGGATATCTTTTGCACATGGAACCGATATAACGCCATGTTGGCATCCAGAGCATCCCAAGTTCCAGAAGATTGTTGCACCACCAGGTCGGAATCGCCGAAGCATTCTACGCCGGATACCGATCTCCTTCGCCACTTGAGCCATGGATTAAGGCCTCATACTCCGCCACATTGTTTGATGCTGAGAAATGAATCTGCAGCACGTATTTCAGCTGATCTCGCTTCGGCGAGGTGAGGACTATTCCAGCCCCCAGCCCGATCTTTGTCTTGGACCCATCAAAATGCATTTTCCAATAATTATAGTCCGGCCTGGGTGGCTCATACTGCATCTCGGCCCAATCACAAAAGAAGTCCGGCAACGCCTGGGATTTAATTGCATCTCTTCTCTCATAATGTGGTGCATATGGAGACACCTCAATCGCCCATTTGGCAACTCGGCCAGTTGCATCTTTGCACCCGATGATCTCCGAGATTGGAGCTTCGCACACCACCGTCATGGGATGCTCCTGGAAATAATGCTTCAACTTCTTGACCGCCAGGTAGACACCATACGTCATCTTCTGGTAGTGAGGGTAATTCTGCTTCGAGGTAGAGATCACCTCGCTCAAGTAATACACCGGTCTCTGCACCGACCTGCCACCTTCTTCGCGCTCCACCACCACTGCCACACTTACAACTCGGTTTGTGGCCGCAATGTAAAGTAACATCGGCTCATTGTGCAATGGTGACGCCAACACCGGGCGGTGGACAACATCTTTTTCAGCTCATTGAACGCCACGTCGGCCTGCGGGGTCCATGTAAACCCGGTACTTTTCTTCATGAGCTGGTACAAAGGTAAGGCTTTTTCTCCAGCCGACTACAAATCGGCTCAACGAGGCTAGGCACCCTGTGAATTTCTGCACATCTTTCAAACACTTCGGTAATTTCATGTTCTCAATAGCTCGGATCTTGGCCGGGTTAACCTCGATACCTCGGCTAGACACCAGGAATCCAAGCAACTTTCCAGCCGGGACACCAAAGGTGCACTTGTCCGGGTTAAGCTTCAACCGATATTTTCTCAAATTCACAAATGTCTCCTCGAGATCCTCGAGGAGAGTACGTTTCTCCTTAGTTTTGATGACGATATCATCGACATACACTTGCACATTTTTGCCCATTTGAGAGTGCAGGCATTTCTGCATACACCTCTGATAAGTTGCCCCGGCATTCTCAGACCAAAACACATGACACGATAGCAATACGCCCCATACGGGGTAATAAAAGCAGTCTTTATTTGATCCTTCGGGTTCAGTGGTATCTGGTGAAAACCAGAGTACGCATCGATAAAAGACAACAGTTCACAACCAGCAGTGGAATCGATCACTTGATCAATCCGAGGTAATGGAAATGGATCTTTGGGCACGCCTTGTTGAGGTTAGTGAAGTCAATGCACATGCGCCACACCTTGACCACGGCTGGCTCGTCTTTCTTCTTTTCCACCAAGACCGGATTGGATATCCAGTCCGGATGCAGCACCTCCATAATGAACCCGGCTGCAAGCAACTTAGCCAGCTCGTCCAGCACCACTTGTCTTCGGTCGTCTGAGAGACGACGGGTCGGTTGCCTCACCGGTTTCACCTCGGCCTGACAAATAAAGAGTGCTCTGCCAACTCCCTCGGAACACCAGGCAGGTCCTTAGCCGACCATGCAAAGATATCCCGATTCTCACGGAGGAAGTGACAGAGCTCGCTTTCCTATTTCTCGCCCAGCCCGGTCCCAATGATGGCCATGCTCTGGGTGCTCCGGGTCAATGGGGATCTTCTTGGTCTCCTTGGGCACCTCGAATGCTGCAGTTGAGTCCGGGCTCATCAGTCCGGACATGCCGAGCTGTGTTGACTGCGCCATTGCCACCACTTGATGCAGCTTCTTCTTCTCAGCTGCGATCACCAAAGACTCGGCCAGATTAGACCCCGCCGAGGCACACTGAATGGCTCGCTTGTAGTCACCCGAGATGGATATGATCCCATTAGGCCCTGGCATTTTCATCTTCAGGTATGCAACATGGGTGGAAATCATGAACTTGGCCAGAGCCGGCCTTCCAAGCAATGCATGGTATGCACTCTCCAAGTCCACCACCTCGAACTCGATACTCTCAACTCGGCAGTTATCCTTGGTTCCAAATGCTACATCCACCCATATCTTGCCCATGGGTGCACAGGAAACGCCAGGCACAATCCCATGAAAAGTACAACTGCTTGGCATCAACTGATTTGGCGATATGCCCAATTTCACCATTGTGTCTCGGTACATGATGTTGATGGCACTGCCATTGTCCACCAGAACTCGGGTGAACCTCACATTGTTGTAGGCCCACACAACGTCGGATCTACCACCAGGGCATACTTTCCAGGGCTCGGCATGATCCGAGGTGTGTCTTTCCTGCTCCAAGTGATCTCCTGCTCAGACCAGTTCATATAGGTCGGCACCACCGGCATTACTGCATTCACCTCCATGGCACGCCTCTGCACACTCTTCTTGTCAGTTGGCTCGGTCACAAAGACCACATAGCTCGCATGAGCCTCTCTATAGTCATTTCCGGGGTATTCATACTGCTGACTTGGTCCGGCACCATTATTGTTGTTATTACCTCGGACATTCACAACATTCACGGGCCTTGCTGCTGCAGGCCTCGGAGGAGGTGCAGTGGTTATCGGGGTAACATTTGCTCCGGACAGATTGGGTGGGCCTCGGCTGAAATCTCTGAGGTGGTCCTCCTCTGTTTCCTCCGGCCTTCGCCCCTTCTTCCTGATTCTGCGGTTCCAGCTGCACTGCCGGGTTGAATGGTTGGCTGGCTTGCGCGGGTCGGTCGTATGGTAACAGCAAGGACCATCTATCATCATTCATAAGTCAAGGGTGGCTCCGGGTTCGGACTAAATGCCGGACCATTGATTTTCGGCCTCTGGACACCTCCAGCTCCGGGCTGATCCGGGTTCACCGCTGCAACTTGGTTCGAGGTGTATGGTAGTCCGGCTCCCTCCTCTTTGTCCGAACTCTTGGCGGTCATTACACCTTGGTCCGAGCCGGTTGTTTATTGGCTCCCTCCTTCTGTTACGTGCCACTGCCTCTGCTGCTGGCTGCATCGGATCACCCAGAGCATAAGAATCTGCAATCCGGATTGTCTGCTAGGGATTTCGGCATATCTCTTTGGAGCCTCTGCCACAGCATGCTGCCATGTCGACAACCATCTGCAAACCAGGAAATGGCCTGTGCCTCTACAACTCCTTCACAGGAATTCCGAACATTGCTCCACCGAGTTAAGAATTCTCGGTCAGTTTCATGATCATCTTGCTTACATGCTGCCAGGAGCTGAGGTCGGTTTGGCCTCTTGTATGTACTAGCAAAGTTGCTGTTAAACGCCAGCTCCAAGTCTATCCAGGAGTTGATACTATACTCCGGCAAATTATTCAGCCAGATCCGAGCTGGACCTTCCAACATGTGCGGGAGATACCGGACCGCCCATCGGCGATTGCCCCCCGCTATGTGCACCGAGGATACATAATCTGTCAGCCAATCTTGCGGCTTGGTGCTCCCGTTGTATGGCTTGGTGTTCCGACCTAACTGGAACTGAGATACTGGCGGTGGTGGCTCCTTCATGATCCGAGGTCCAAAACACGCCGGACCAGGAGGGCCTTCCTCCTCCAGTTGCTCGGACAAGTAGATTCTATCCAGCTTGTTACGAACATCGCCGGAGCTAACATCCGAGCTCCTATCCGAGGTCCCAACGCCCCATCCACTCTGTGGTATCCAGCTCGCGCCATGGCCGAGTCTCCATCATCATATCGGTCATCGCCTTGACCGACGTTCTGAGGTTGCTGAACATACTCCGGCTCTCGCTGATATTGCCCCTGCGGCCGGGTTGTTGCTGATACCTCGGGGGCGGAGGTGGTTTACCTCGGCCAGCCGACGCTGCTTGCCCGCCATTCTGATTTCCCTGACCGGAGTTACCCTTAGCTCGGCTTGCATTACCTGGCCGGGGTTTCCCTTAGCTCGGCTAGCATTGCCCTGGCCCACCTTCTGCTTTGCTGCTAACACCGGATCATACATCTGCATCTGCAGCTGCTTGTTCTGACCCGAGGTGACACTCCGGGCTCGATCGGCTCCTCCGACGAGTGGAGACGAGGCTTGCCCCTTGGACACCTGACTAACTGGCCTAGCTGAATAAACCATCTCGAATCACCAGCCCCGGCATATGCTCTGCGGAGAGCCTCATTCTGCTGGTTAGCTACATACACTAATTCATTGACTCGCTTCTGCTGCGCACGCCATGCATCTCCAGTCAACCCGGATAGCTCGGCCCTGCCTGCCTCGGCAGCTCTGAGGTTCTTAGCAGGGGAACTATATACCGGCCTTCCAGTCGACACGCGACTCTCACTCCTAGCCGAGGTGGTAGGTCGAGCCTCCCTGTTTATCTCATCATTGAGCCCCTTGCCTCTCTGCCGCACCTCGGCTCCCCTATTTGTATCACTGCTACCGGGGTGAAGCCATTCGCTGCATTGTACTCACGCAGATCTCTATTGAACTCATCTCTAGCTGTCATCATTGCTACAGCCTCCTTTGCAACAGGACACGCTTTGCCTCTAGTCGGCCACAGTCACTACTACATCCACTCCTGGATTTACTGGGTCTGCCAGTGTCTCCACTATCTCTACTAGGGTCGCACCTCGGCCCTGCACCTCGGGGGTACCAGGCAGCTCTTTCTCTAGCCTGGGCTTTGCAGATCTCACCTTAGCAACCTCGGCCGGCTTGGATTTGCTGGCATCTACTTTGCCAGCGGCATCAACCGGACCGGTCATCATCACCTCCACGCAGCTCTCGGGGCGAGTGATACGCCGACCTAAAGCCGCGAGGAGAGGAGTTTCGTCGTCCACGAGCACCTGCTCCGGGTACCGCGAACAACCTCGACAGCAACATAGGTGACGAAGCTGCCAAGCATCATGGTGAAGCCATGCTCGGGGAAGGGCTTGCCGGCGAAACACCCCGCATTGTCGCTGATGAAGGTGAACTCACCGATCTTGGCGATAAGCCCGGAAAGAACACGCTCGCCTGAGCCCGTCCGGATGTAAACTCCCTCCAACGCCTCAATCTGCCCCACGGTGGGCGCCAACTGTCGTGGTGGGATCACGGCAGATGCCATAGGTATGGCTAAGATGGGGCCGAATGGTCGTTGGGGGAATCCGGGGAGGGTTTATGCACTCAAGAAGTGCACAAGCAAGAACACGCAAGAAACCGCAAGAACAGAACAAGAAACAAGAAACCAAGAACACAAAGCACACCACGATGTACCCTGCTTCGGGGCCCTCTTGTGGAGGTAACACCCCTACTGCAGCACTATCCTACTGGTGTATAGCTCAAGGTGACAAGTACAAGCTGCTCCTCGAGCTGTGTGATGATACAATGGTGAGAACTTGAGGTAAAAGATGGAGCTACAAGGAGGAAAAGGAACTCCGAGCTTGATCCGAGGTGTCTCCGGGGATTCCGAGGTTCCTCTCTCTCTTGATTCCTTTCTCTCTCTCTTCGTCCGTCGATCCTACGCAGGAGGGTTGAAGCCCATATATAGGCCAGCCGAGTTACCGTTGTGCCCCTTGCTGAACACTGTTGCCATGCCTCTGCACCGGTCATCATCGTACTCCTGTCAGGGACAAGACATGGCATGCCCATCTCCTGCTGCATAACGGCAGAGCTAGCATGTCTCCTCTGACAGAGACAGGACGTGGCCTGGCTAAGCTACCTCGTAGCCTTTTCCCAGATCTCGCGTGGTCAGCGGTCAGAGGCATGCAGCCCCGTGGAATCCGGAGCACGCCTCTGCCAGGCGCCGCGCGTGTCAGACGCTCTAGTACCAGGCAGGAAGTGACAGGAGCATTGACTCCTGCCCGACCTACGGCTTCTTGCCTTGGTTAGCCCGGCACGGATGTGTCGGGCTCCTTACCTCGGGTCTTGCGCTCAAGATCTGACCAGGTCGGACCTTACTTCCTTCAAATAACTTCTCCTGCACTCACAATACCAATCATGGCACCGAGGTAGTTAGGTCGGCTGATCATAGCTCGGATTATGAACCTCGGCCCATGCCAACGGGATACCTCGGACCCCTCTGGGCCAAGACAGGTCGGCCTTTGTATTCTCCAGGTCAAGATGAAGCTCGGACACTCCCAGGCCCAAACAGGTCGGCCCTTTCTGTACCTCGGCACCTCTTTAAACTCAACTCATGCCAAGCCTTGACCCTACCCGGGGGTGGCCCCCCGACACCGACCTCAACGCCGATCCCCAAAACTCGGAGGGGCGGCCAATCGGGAACAAGAAGGCGAAAGCGGCCTTGGCAGCAGCGGCAAAGACGGACAGAGTGCAGTCGTCCATCGACAAGGTCCTCGCCGATGTTTGCTCCAACTCGAGCTTGAGGCGCGAGGAGAACAACGCAAGGTGGGCGACCTTGATGCAGAAGGCCGACGTCAAGATCATTCTCGAGCAGAAGAAAGCCGCCGTCAAAAAGAGGAGTCAGGACTTCATGATCTTGACGGCCGACGTCTCCAACTTGGACTCGCTGGCGAGGGCAGCGCACAACATGTATCGCGCCGCGATCCTGCAAGAGCTTGGGCTCGTTCCGCCCGAGAACGGCGGCAACCACGGCGCCGAGACCGGCCACGGCGCGGACGGCCAGGTCAACGATGACCCCAACATGATCGCCGATGACCCCGACATGACTCAGCCCGGCTATGGCTACGTGCCCCAGCCCGGTGACAACATCTAGATCGGCGACGACGGCGGCGGCGACAAGCAGACGCCGGGCAATCCCGACGTATTTTGGCGACATATTTTGGCGTAGTGTATTTTGGCGGCACATTCGAATTTGCGCACGATTTAGGCGCCGCGAGTGGGGAGCGAGGGCGCCCAAATGCGCCAAGTAGTCCGCACGGCGCCCAAACGGCCTGTCCGGAAGGCGTTTGGGCGGCCGTTTGGACGCCGCGAGTGGAGATGCTCTAATGCTGTGTTTGGTTGCACGGAATTGGGGCTCGGAATTGGAATTGGAGCCCCAATTCCGAATTCCGTCATTTGGACTGCGCTCAGAATTTGGGCCTGGAATTGGAGACCAATTCCGAGCCCGCTCCGCAGCTATCATTTTGTGAAGGGAGCAATTCCGAGCCTCCCAGCTCGGAAACGCTCGGAATTCGGACGCCGGCCACCGCCCCGGCCGGCCATCTCCCGCCCCGCCGGCCGCCCTTCGCGCCACCGCTCCTCCCGCGCGCCTCCCCTTCCCCGTCGCCGGAGCTGCCCGCGCCCTCTCCTTCTTCCCCGGCGCCCGGCCTGCTTCCGCACGAGCTCGAGCCCGAGCTCGGCCGCCCTCCTCCGCCCGGTCTCCCTCCACCGCAGCTAGCGCCGGCTCCTCTCCTCTCCGCCTCGGCCGCCGCGCCCCGTCCTCGACCAGCCTTCTGCCGCCTCCCAGCACCGGCCCGTCGGCCGCCCGCACCTCCCCGCCGGCCGCCGCCCCGCCCCTCCTCAGTTCCGGCCGGCATCCAAACAAGAATTCCACGATTCCACGATTCCACGATGTTGTGCATCCAAACAAGAATTCAACTGATTTGGAATTGAGGCCAATTCATTTCCAACTCAGATTTGGAATTCAACCCCAATTCAATTCCGAGGCCCAATTCTATGCAACCAAACACAGTGTAAGATTTTTCTAAGGAATCTTTGCACTACATTCCGTAGAAACCACTCTTACCTCTTTAAAAAAATCTTTTGATTTTTTTCGTTATGGAATCAAGCAGATTATAGTGCATATGAAATCATGTAACATTGAAATGGACTGATCATTGCAATCATGCATTTTTCATATTTCTACATTTTTAGAATCATGCGTATCAAAGAGTCATTCGTCTGACCGAGTTAGCAGTCCACGCGAAGCACAAGTCCACGGCCCACGAGGCCGAGACAAACCCCAAACCGGCGGCCGCGCCACCAACTAATCCCTCCGTCCTCGCCAACCACCGGACCCCAGTCCCCAGCCGCCGGCCGGCCGCGGCCCCCAAAATAACCGGGCCCGTCTCTTTTCGCTTGCCACTCCCACTCCCCACCTGCTCCGCGCCGCGCGACCAGCCGCCACGCCGCAGCGATGCCGCCACCTTCCCTCCTGCTCCTCCACTGCCGCGCCCCGCTCCCCCACCGCCCCCTCCGGATGAGCTCTCGCTCGCCTAGCAGGGTCGTCTGCTCCGCCTCCTCCACCGACGGGTACATCTCCGCGGCGCCGATCCTCCTCCCCGACGGCCCGTGGAAGCAGGTGATTAGCTGAACCATTGGCTGTGTCCCGGCGCGGGCCTCGTAGCGAGGGCTTCTGCTCTGAATATGCTTGGCTGATTGGTGTGGGTGCAGGTAGAAGGCGGCGTCACGGCGGCCAAGGGTTTAAGGCCGCGGGCATCTACGGCGGCCTGCGGGCAAGGGACAGAAGCCCGACTTGGCGCTCGTTGCTTGCGACGTCGACGCCACTGTCGCGGGTAAGACTACTGTTACATTGGCTTTCTCCACTAGCAAAGCGCAAGTAGCAACGACCTTTTAGCTTAGTATGCTGAATGTTACAATTGGTATGGTAGTATAGTAGAGTACTTTTTAGCTTGGCTAATTTCTAAATCGCAAATCAGAAGGGAATTGTATCGGTCTATGCTGATTAGAAATTAAGGATGATGAACAACCATGAAATATTTGTTGCTCTGATGTAACATTGTCGTATCGGCTTTGTCATACACCTTGATGTGTGATATATAATTGCTATATGTGATATGTTGGGAATCGTCCACAGGATCACATCAAAATATCTGGACACACACGAACACAAAACTATTGCCAAAGGCACGTCTCGTGCCTCTTCTTTTTCTTTATTTCTCAAACTCACGGTACAATCTTCTTGTTACAAAGCGCACACATATATGCGTATACATATTGGACCTGACCTGGCTAGACCTAGCCGACTCGAACTAGTACTCGTACCCAGCTTGGAAACTAACCAAACTAAGTACGACTCAAATTACTACTCCTGCTAGCTAAGGCAGGCACTAAACCAAAGACCACACACGCCTACCCCTAACTAATACATGATTTCCTAGTATTACACGGATAGGACTCACGTGCATATCCAAGCTGACTAGGATCTGATCAACTTGATTATGATTATGCCAACACAGATCAGGCAAGATTATTGCTAACATGATATCCTTACTTCTTATCGTGTTGGTCTTCTTTCAGGAGCGTTTACAACAAATGTTGTTGCTGCTGCACCTGTTCTGTATTGTAAGCATGTTCTAGGTTTGTCTAAAACAGTAAGTTAATTCTGCCCCTCATCTCACCTTACTAGAACATAAATGAAAAATTGTTCGATGGGAAAACTTTGACACCTAAAGTGGAGTAATCATTCATTTGAGTTATTCACTGATCTCATTTTTTTTCCTAGGCCCGTGCTGTGTTAATTAACGCTGGTCAAGCAAATGCTGCGACTGTAAGTATTTCTACCTTTCTGGAGAACTCTATATATGTTCACCAGTGTTTCTGAATTGTATGTAGGAATGTAGTAACTTAACATGACC
Source organism: Poa pratensis (assembly GCA_947311845.1). NCBI lineage: Eukaryota > Viridiplantae > Streptophyta > Magnoliopsida > Poales > Poaceae > Poa > Poa pratensis. The sequence goes on from CAMZMU010000045.1 coordinate 44,014,037, forward strand.
GATATCTGTAAATAATTGGTCATCAGGGTGATGCGGGTTATCAGGATACAGTGGATAGTGCGGAAGCTGTTGCCAAGGTACTGAACCCACCCCTCGGATGCCTATGCACCATGCCAGACATCAGTGCCACTAGTTTAATCGGTAATTAGTGTTGCAGCTTTTGAATGTGAGCACAAATGACATTTTGATCCAGTCTACTGGTGTCATTGGTCAAAGAATAAAGAAGGTACAAAGGTGTTGCAATAAATAACACTTGAATGTTCCATATGAATAAGTTGCTAAGCAGCTCGTCTGGAATACTGCAACACTGATGGTTCTTGGGTTTTAACAATGCAGGAAGCACTTATAAATTCACTTCCTAGACTTGTAGGCTCGCTATCTTCATCTACTGAGGGGTATGATTAATATGTATTATTGTGAGCAACATTTTATTTTTCCGGGACTCCATAAATGTGATACTGTTGTGATAAATCGCTACCATGTTTGAACTATTGTCCCTGTCCATCCACCACAGTTCAAATTCTTCAGCTGTGGCCATTACAACTACAGACCTTGTTAGCAAGAGCATTGCTGTACAGACCGAGGTTTGGCTTTCTTGATTTACTTGCAATGTAGATCCGTTAATTTTTATCATGAAGTGGCATGGTCTTAATTATTGACAATTCTTGTTGAATACTTAGATTGGAGGAGTGCCTATCAAGATAGGAGGCATGGCCAAAGGTTCTGGGATGATTCATCCAAATATGGCAACAATGCTTGGTGTATGCACCCTCTCTCTATTTCATCGGCAAACTGCCTTTTCCTTCACTCAGCGAGCTTAATGTTAATATGTTTATCATAGGTTCTGACAACTGATGCTCAAGTCAGAAGTGATGTTTGGAGAGAAATGGTCCGGACATCAGTGAGTAGAAGTTTCAACCAAATTACTGTGAGTAACTACTCTTCTCGCTTATATTGATCAGCATGTGCACAACCTCCAAATAACTAATAGATTTCATCAAGATACTTCCACACATATTTGGTGATAATCACCATTTTTTGTATGAATATAATCTAAATGTTGTGTGAGGTTTGTATTTTGTAGAATAGTATTGAAAGCATTTTAAGATTTATGCTATATTGTATGTTAAACATCAAGTTTTTTGTACCGAGGTATAATTTGCTTGATAATTTAGAAATTTAACTCAGAGGATACATGAGCATTGTCGGCTAGTTGGGTAATCTTTGGATGCCAAAAGCTCATTACTGTTTTATGTCATAATTTTGAAGGTGGATGGTGATACAAGTACCAATGACTGTGTTATTGCTATGGCTAGTGGATTATCTGGTTTATCTGACATTCTCACTCATGATAGTGCTGAAGCTCAACAGCTCCAAGCATGCCTAGATGCAGTAAGTTTCACTTCCCCATCCTTTTCTCTCTAGACCATAATATAATTTCACTTATACCTGTCAAGTAGAAAGAGTTTGACCTATATTTCTGTAGGTAATGCAAGGTCTCGCAAAATCCATAGCATGGGATGGTGAGGGTGCGACCTGCTTAATTGAGGTTAAGTGGTCTAAGTGGCATAATACTTCAGACTTCATGTCCTCTACATCATCCGACTACTGGAACACATTTTCTTGCAAACATGATTACTTAGCTCTTTATGAAAACAATTAGAGTTCTCAGTTATCTTGCAGCTGTTGTATGTGTTATATCAAGATTCCTCTCGTAAAATTTCAAATAATATAACACAATCTTCTAAAGTGCCTTTTCCTATGCAGGTTACTGTAACCGGTTCAAATAATGAGGCAGAAGCAGCTAAAATTGCTCGTTCAGTGGCATCTTCCTCCTTGGTTAAAGTATGACGCTTTTTAACTGCCATATATTGCAGTCCAGGCCTATGAGCATTGCCATTTTTCACTTTTGCATTCATTGCCCAAGGATGACTGACAATACCATTTTTTGGGCCAGGCTGCTGTATTTGGACGAGACCCGAACTGGGGACGTATTGCCTGTGCTGTCGGCTATTCGGGCATTCACTTTAATGCAGACCAACTTGATATTTCCCTTGGAGTTATTCCACTAATGAAAAATGGCCAGCCACTCCCTTTTGACAGGTTAAAGAAACCTTGACTACATATTATTCTAAATTTATTTGTTTGAGTCCCAGTGACTCGATATTGCTGCATGGAATATCTCTAACTCTTCCTCTTGTAAGCTAAACCACCTACTATTTTTTAGATCTACGGCTAGCAAGTATCTCAAAGATGCTGGAGACATCCATGGTACGGTGAACATCGATGTATCAGTAGGTAAGCTTTCAACTGCACAATGCAAGCTGTAGTATGTTCTTGTGGAGACCATCATGAAGTTTTGTATCTGTCTTCTAGAATGCTTCATGTTCATCTTTAGGCTTGTTACAGTGATGTACTTGTTTAATCTTTTCCTTATTCATAGTCATGATTAGTATTGAATTTATGAAACTGGTTAGGCAGACTAACATGGTGTCTTGAATTGAATAAACCCTGAAACAAATGCTATCACAGACATTGATATATGTAAAGAGAAGCTCAGATCACGCACACCCAGTTGTTTTTCTTACCTGAATACTCTGATACTCTATTTATTCTTCTTTTGATCTTTTCGAGAATATGCTTCATTGATGGTTATATTTTATGAAATTATGGATTGCCTTTACGGTATACGTCCACTGTTCACAGGGAGTGGAGGAGGCAGTGGAAAGGCGTGGGGCTGTGACCTAAGTTATAAGTATGTTGAAATAAATGCTGAATACACGACGTAAAACTTATATTCTTCGATCTGTCTTCATTGGCTCGGGTGCTCTTTGGATGCAACTACATTTCTGAATACTACATGATGTTGAAACGATAGTGTTGTTGTACCAATAGGTTGTACATGTATTATTTTCAACAAGAACAATCAAATTAGTATTTTCTAAATGTAATAATGTCCTGAAGAATTTTAGGGCACCCTGTGAAATTTGCTTGTCGGCCTTTTCAGTTTTGATTGATAATGAAGAATGTTGGCCTGACCAAATAAAGTTTTGTTGGATTTTGTGTACGCTCGCCTGTTGATTAGAAGTTGCGATCATATTATAAGTACCAGGTCAAGTATCTCATTTCTGTATGACAGGCAGTTGAGTTCAGAATAACGTTGAAAGGGGTTGTTGAATAGGACAAGGGATCGACCAGCTTGGATTTGTCTGGATAATGTCTCAGTTTTTGGCTTGATTGCTAGATCATCATGTTATAAAAGAAATTGCCGTGGAATAGTCAATCCTACACTGGGTCATGCATAATCATATGTGGCATCGACGTGGCAAAATTGTCAAAGTCCAGTCAGATCATCAAAAGTCCAAGCACCAAACTATGGTCAACAAGTCGAGGAAAAAAAAGTTGAGAAGACGAATCAAATCTGAAGACACGAGTGTATGAAGCCCGAGATACTGAAGGGGTTGTTGAATAGGACGATGGATCAACCAGCATGAATTTGTCTGGATTATGTCTTAGTTTTTCGCCTGTTTGCTAGATCATCATGTTATAAAAGAATTTTTTCGTGGGAATAGTTAATCCTACACTGGGTCATGCATAATCATATGTGGCATCGACGTGGCAAAATTGTCAAAGGCCCGTCAGGTCATCAAAAGTCCAAGCACCAAACTATGGTCAACAAGTCGAGGAAAAAAGTTGAGAAGACAAATCAAATATGAAGACACGAGTGTATGAAGCCCAAGATATTGAAGTGGTAGATCGGCTCGTCCACCATAGATTGTACACCAACCCCTCACCACCTATCCGTTGGGACTGGGGGTTTCATCATGTCTTGTAGCGAAGGATTGGTAGACTTCCTTGAACTTGAACTCGCCGAAGGTCTTGCAATTCGATGAGCTTTGCTGGTTCTCCGTGACAATGGATTTCAGAAGGTTGTTATTTCATCTGACTGTCTCTCCATGATGCAGCGTATCTCTTCCTCGACGTTGGACAAGTCAAGGGCCAGTGTCATTGTTGAGGATATCAAGACCCTTGCATGGGGGTTTACCTCATGTTTCTTCCTGCATGTTCCTAGATCTTTGAATGTCGTCGCACGCCGTTTAGCTCATTCTTCAAAACGCTCCCTTTGTAATAATTCGGTTAGTGTTATTCCGAAACTTATCCAGGCTGAACTGTGTAATGATGTTATGAGATAAATAAAGTGGCGAAGTTCTCTAAAAAAAAGTACCCCTCGCACCTATCACCTCAAATGTATCCTTAGTTACAATCCACCAAGCCTATCGATAGCCCTCCATACTTATGTACTCTTGTGTGTTCCCTCAAAAATAAAATGCACTCTTGTGCGACTCTCACTTGAATTAAAGTAAGGAGAGGGCCGGAGCTTGAAGATTTGGTTGCATGGCTCTATTCCTGGATCCAATAAGTCTCGAAATAACCCAGATCGGTGTTGAGGAAAAGAAGTTTAGGCTCGACCTTGGAACTTGCAAGTCTCGTACAACCCAAGGCGACACTCAAAGACTCCCTCGGATCCTTCGATAAAATATGACTAGCTCGCACTCCGTCAACTAGACTAAACATATTTAAAAAGTGTTGTTCTATCGATTGTAGTGTAAGATAACCTTAGCTACTACTTGACGTGGGGATGAACCCCGGGTTACCACAGCCGACGACTCGACAAGAAAGAAAAAGAACAGAAGAAGCAGTCCGGCTGCCTGACCCCGGCTGGCGGCCCGGGTCCGGCTGCCCGACCTCCATCGCCCGCCCGACTCCGGCTGGCGGCCCGAGTCCGGCTACTCGACTTCTGCCCGGCTGCCCGACTCCGGCTAGCGACGCCGAGTCCGGCTGGCCGCTCTCCGTCCGGCTGCTCCCCCAAGTTGTGGCTAGCAAGCCACCCCGCACCCGGCACTGCTGATGAATAGCGAGAAGGAAGAAGACTGTTGCAGTATAGCGCGCCACTATGCACACGGACCCCCGCTTTTTCCCTTGTCTCCTTGTCTCCTTATCCCCTTGTCCCCTGAATAGTAATAGTTTGGCCGGTGGGCCGCCCCTTGTCCCCTGGGCTTCATTCTATAAGAGCACCAGGGAAGAGCTAGCAAAAGGATTGATCCCTCACTCCCTCTCATACTCTCACTCACGGACAGGAGGCCAGGCCTCACACTCAGCTCACCACACTCACGTACTGGATACTTTTCCTCCAAAGCAACCAAGCAAGTAGCTCAAGCTCAAAGCTAGCAAAGATGTGTACAGCTCAAGGAGCCCGAGTGTAGCACCGCATATACTCCACCATATATACAGATCAGTGCAGGATGTAGGGGTTTTACCTCCTCACGAGGGCCCTGAACCTGGGTACATCGAGTTGTTTGCCGTGCTCGCGCACAATCCCGCCGGAACGCCGTCGCTCGCGCCGTAGCTACCCCTCAAATAAGCCATCCCATGGCATATGCCGAGAAGATACCTCGTCATTTGGCGCCCACCGTGGGGCTAAGCGGCGACCGGAGTTCCGTTCCGGCGGGACAACTCATCGTCGACGCCGCCGCGGCACCCCGCCATCATCTTCACCGCCGGAGAAGCTCGGAGGCTAGACGTCGCCTTCGGGAGACGCTCGGAGGCTCGGTGTTGCCGGCCTCCCGCGCCCGCGCCGCCCTCGTCCCTGTGCATGTGCAACCGCACGTGCTCATCTCCATCGTCAAGCTCCTCCACCCGGCCGCGCTCGTGCGCCCGTGCGGTCTCACCCGTTCGCGCCCAGCGGCGCCCGACGGAGAAGCCCGGAGGCTAGCGCCCAAGCTCCTCCGCGATGGCCTCAACGGCTGCTCGTGCGTCAATCCGTGCCCGCGCGCCCGCGTCTACTCCGTCGAGCTCACCGGCAGCCTCCCGTCGTTCTGCGGCAACGTATAAGCACACACGCAGACAGCTGAATCAAAAGAGTTAAGCTAGCAAGCAACCTGCTGGATCAAATCGTGCGTGCAGGAGAGCTAGCTGCCCGCCCGGTTGCCCCGCGCGGATCGATCCTTCCGGCCGGCCGGATCCTGCCTCGTCGCGTCCAGCCAGCGCCCGTCGACGCCAACGGCCGCCTCTCATCCACATCCATCCTCAACCTCCCGTACGCACGCCCCCGTGTCGTGGGTTTGTCACGTCAGATGTCATGGATGACTTCGTAGGTGTGGGATTTGCGCGAGTCAATCGTCTCCGAGCTTGGGATCGCAGGAACTAGGACGAACACAGATTTACCCAGGTTCGGCCCCTCAATGTGAGGTAAAGACCTACTTCCTGCCTACCTTAGATTGGTATTGATATGATATATGTGGTGTTACAATGGAGGCGATCCGATCTGGTACTCGCTAATAGAGCTAGGGTTTTAGGGCTTGATAGCTTGACCCTATCTAAGTCCTGCGAGTCCTCTTATATACACAGAGTCTCGCTAGGTTACAAAGAAAACTTCCCCCACAAGGAATACATCGACCGGAACCTACTTGGAGACTAACTCCTCCTCACGTCTTCCAGGATATGTCTTCTAGATCCTTCTCCTTGTGGCGGTGCGATATTGGGCTTGCTTTCATGCAGGCCTTTATTGTGCGAGTAAACTGGGTCGCACTTTATCAAATATGGGCCGCGGGTTAATCTACAAATTATTCCCCCGACATTAGCCCCCAAGTTCAACTTGGACTTCGGATGAAGGCTTCTTTGTCTTGTTGAACTGTTGAACCGCTCACATGAATGTCCCAGCTGAACTCCAATTTTTGTATCGCCATTTGCGACTTATAACCTTCTTAGCGGCTCAAGGGCGCGACTCATCTGGTCGTGCCTGTTGGTTTTCAGATCTGAACGTCTTCCGCGCCTGGGCATTTTAGTTTGGCCCATCGGCCTCCCTGGCGCTCTGCTTTAGTTACGCCGCTGATGCATGTAAAATGCATACATGAACTTTGCATTATTTTTACTTATATTCCAGTCATATTTGCATCATATAAGGGTTATATCACTGTTTTATAATGATTTTGGGAATATTAGATATGTTTCCTATTTTTTATGGAATTAAATCTGCGCAGGCAGAAAACCCTATTTATTTCCTTTAATGTTTCAGGTACCCAAACGACGTCCAAATGACCTGCAAATTTACGAGCGTCAATTTTTGGAAGGAAGAAGACCTGGGAGCGAAGGAAGCGAACAAACGGAGCCACGAGGGCCAAAAGGGGTGGGCCCACGCGGCCCCTGTACCTGGCCGCGTAGGACCCATCAAGTTGGGCCTCGGAGCCCCGCTGCCGTCGATCTTTCCTCCACCGACTCCGTTTTGACCTCAAAACGCCTATAAAAATTATCCCCCGACGTTCTCCGGAAGGAGCGCAGCAGAAACACAGAAATACCGAAACAGAGACCTGGAGCTGCAGATTGGAGGGGAAAAACTCCGGCGGGGCGCTGCCGGCGTGGTCTCCATCTTCTCCAACGACTTCTCCACCGTCTCCATGATGAAGAGGAGTAGTCCACCTCTGGACTATGGCTTTGTGGAAGTAACTTATGTATCTCTCTCTCTCGAGCTTCACTAATTAGTACCGTATGAGCTGCTGAACATGATTACGGTCATCTATGTAATACCTTTGTGGTGGATCTTTTTATGAGTTAATATATGTTTGAGATTGCAATGGTTTTGTTTCAGTTATGAAACTAGATGCATATTATGTACCCCGTTCTTATTTACTTGTTATGATCAAGCATGTTTATGAGAGCGTGTGAGGGGGAACGTGTGCATTAGTTGGAGTAACGGGGGGTGGCTAGTGTGGTGAACGTGAGAGAAAGTTCCGCGATCCACTTGGGTGTTTTACCTTACTTTGTTGCCTCACTAGGGATAAAAAGAAATACCATGCTACCGGAGATGTGGGTGTGACCATTGCCACTTCCTCCATGACTAGATCTAGCATGTCTTATTTTAACTTCATGTCATGATACTATTGCTATACTCTGAGTTATCTTAATTATCGAGGTGTTATGATTTCGCATCTTGGTGGAGTATAAGAGAGACTAATAACCAAAAGGTCTCTATGTTAGGACGTGATGCCCATATAATTATAACTTGTCATTAAACTGTTGTTTGCAATCTCATATGTCAACTCTAGTGTTCCATTGTCTACCACTTTATTAAAGAGAGAGTGCATTTGTGAAACCATGAACCCCGGTCCATTTTTAATCATAAGAAACACCTTTCCAACCACTTTTACCACTTTACCATTTTCTGCCATTATTAAATCCGCAAATACAAAAACACTTTTACATCTTGCATTCATTATAAAAAAAACCCCAAAAATAGCATTTATCATTGCTACCACCATCCTTGCATATTTATTTACCACCATTGCATGTTTATTTCTTGTTTGCATTGCATATTATCTTGATATCATTCTAACACCTTGTGCTTGACAACCACTAGGTGAGGTTGAGGACCAAAATATTTACTTTGTTTTGTAGGTAACCAAAAGAAGGATAGGAAGATAAATCTTCACTACTGATTCCCCGAGAGTTCGATATTAAACCCTCGAGTCACCCTCGTGGGGAAAACACGTCTTCCACTTACTACACACTCTGCACTTGGAGTCTCAACCTAACCCATTTACTTTTCACGCAGGTAACCACGCGAAGGGGCTAGCAACTGTTTTCTGGCTCCATTGTGGGGTAACTACGTGAAGGGCCATCAGCCGCCGCTACTCTTCTCCGCCTTTGGTTCTGCTTCTTGCGCTTGCAATCTTCTGGCGAAAATCCCCTTGATTGAAAAAGATGTCTCGCCGTAGTTGCAACTGGGAAGGCTCGTGGATTGATGAGGTATTTTTGGAGTCTTTGGCCGATCGCAGCCTTCTTCCACCGAGAGATCAATGTGAATGGCATGCCGCTGGCGAGGAGATAATTCCCGATCCGCAGCCAGGAGAAGTGGTGATTTTTGTGGAACACGTCGAGCGCGGATTCAAGCCCCCCGGTTCTCTCTTCTTTTGCTCCCTGATGCAGCGGCTGGGTCTTCGCCTTCATGACATCGGTCCCAATTCAATATTGCAAGTGAGTGATGCATGTAAAATGCATACATGAACTTTGCACTTTAATTGCTTATATTCCAATCATATTTGCATCATATAAGGGTTATATCAATGTTTTATCATGATTTTGGGAATACTTCATAGTTTTCCCATTTATTTGGAATTAACCCTGCACAGGCAGAAAACCCTAGTTTTGTATTTTAATGTTTCAGGGACCCAAACGTCAACGAAATCACCTGGAAATTTACGGGCGTCAATATTTGGAAGGAAGAAGGACTACGGAAAAAGGAAGCAAGCAAACGGAGGCCCGAGGGCCAAACGGGCATGGCCCACGCGGCCAGGTACTGGCCGCGTGGGACCCACCCGTTTGGGCCTCGTGGCTCCGTTGCCGTCGATCTTCGCTCCACCGCCTTCGTCTTGACCTAAAAACGCCTATAAAAAAGGTCCCCCGACGTTCTCTGGAAGGAGCGCCGCACAAACACAGAAACACCGAAACGGAGATCAGGAGCTGCAGATTGGAGGGGGAAAACTCCGGCGGGGCGCTGCCGGCGTGGTCTCCATCTTCTCCATCGACTTCTCCACCGTCTCCATGATGAAGAGGGAGTAGTCCACCTCTGGACTATGGGTTTGTGGAAGTAACTTATGTATCTCTCCTCTCTTGAGCTTCACTAATTAGCACCGTATGAGCTGCTGAACATGATTACGGTCACCGTTGTAATACCTTTGTGGTGGATCTTTATGAGTTAATATATGTTTGAGATTGCAATGTTTGTTTCAGTTATGAGTATAGATGCATATTATGTACCCCGTTCTTGTCTACTTGTTTTGATCAAGCATGTTTATGAGAGCGTGTGTGGGGGAACGTGTGCATTAGTTGGAGTAACGGGGGTGGCTAGTGCAGTGAACGTGAGAGAAAGTTCTGCGATCCACTTTGGTATCTTTACCTTACTTTGTTACCTCACTAGGGATAAACTAAAATACCATGCTACCGGGGATGTGGGCGTGACCATTGCCACTACTCCATGACTAGATCTAGCATGTTCTTATTTTCACTTCATGTCATGATACTTAATGCTATACTCTGAGTTATCTTAATTACTGAGGTGTTATGATTTAGTTCGCATCTTGGTGGAGTATAAGAGAGGTTAATAACCAAAAGATCTCTATGTTAGGACGTGATGCCCATATATCTAAGTAACTTGTTATCAAACCCTGTGTTGCAATCTCATATGTTAACTGTGTGTTCCATTGTCTACCACTTTATAAAGAGAGAGTGCATTTGTGAAACCATGAACCCCAGTCCATTTTTAATCATAAGAAACACCTTTCCAACACCATATACCACTTTTCTATTTTCAGCCATCATTAAATCCGAAAATACAAAAATACTTTTCATCTTGCATACATCATTCAAAAACCCAAAAATATCATTTATCATTGCATCCACCATCATTGCATATTTATTTCTTGTTTGCATTGCATAACTATCCTGATATCATTCTTACACCTTGTGCTTGACAACCACAGGTGAGGTTGAGGACCAAAACATCTAACCTTGTTTTGTAGGTAACCAAAAGAAGGATAAGAAGATAAATCTACCACTTCAGATTCCCCGAGAGTTCGATATTAAACCCTCGAGTCACCCCTCGTGGGGAAAACTGTCTTCCACTTACTATACACTCTGCACTTGGAGTCTCAACCTAATCCCGTTTATTTGTGCAGGCATCAAGACTTGCTCTTCGGGATCAAGACGTTTTCTGGCGCCGTTGCCGGGGAATCGTAGCTGAGAGATTTATCCAAGGGTGTGCATCATCGCATTCATCTCACAACAAAGTCAACGTCACCAACTTGTGCTAACACCTAAGCTTGGGGAGGTTGCACCTACGTGAGCACCATCTTATCCATCTTTACTTACAAAGCAATTTATTTGTTTTGTTAGTGTCATTGCATATCATATCATATTTATTTCAGTTTTGCATAAAAAATTAAAAATACCAAAAAAAACTTGCTAAAATGGGAGAAAGAACTAAGCTGTGTGACTACACAAACACTCCTAATGATCAATTTATCACGAGAGCTATTGCCACACCTAAGATAAATGCTGAGAGTTATGAAGTAAGTCCTAGTTTGTTGAACTTGATAACTAGGGAACAATTTGGTGGTAGTGCTATGGAGGATGCCTCTATGCATCTTCATGACTTTGTTGAAATATGTGACATGCAAAAGTTTAAAAATGTGGAAAGTGATATCCTAAAACTGAAGTTATTTCCTTTTTCACTTAGAGGAAAAGCTAAAGAGTGGTTGCATTCCTTGCCATCTGGTAGTATTAATTCTTGGGATGATCTAAAAGAAGCTTTCATTAAGAAATATTATCCCCCTGTTAAAATTTTGCAAAATAGAAACAACATCCTTTCTTTTAGGCAAAATGAAAATGAACATGTTGCTATGGCTTGGGATAGGATAAAACTTATGCTTAGAACTTGTCCCTCACATGGAGTTAATGAATGGACCATATTACACTCTTTCTACAATGGTTTAAACTACATGTCTAGAAACATACTTGATTCTGCTGCTGGAGGTGCTTTTATGAGTAAGACTATAGTAGAAGCTAAAAATATATTGGAAAGCATTTTACAAAACTATAGTCAATGGCATACTGATAGGGCACCTAATCCTTCTAAGAAAGTGAACTCTATTGAAGAAACTAATGATTTGTCATCTAAAATGGATACTATTCTTGCTTTGCTTAATAAACCTAGTGTTGAAAATGTTCCTTTGCAAGAACTAGTTGGAAACAATTCTGAAAATATTGATGTCAACTTCATTAGGAACTATGGTAATAATGGGTATGGTAACAACAATTATAACTCTTATAATAAACCCCCATATGTGCCAAATAAATATGCTTCTAGTGGTAATGTTTCTAGTGACTTGGAAAACACCATTAGATCTTTTATATCTACCCAAAAAGAGCTTAATAAGGAATTTATCTCTAAGTTTGAAAAACAAGATGCTTTGTTTGAAAGGGTAGATCAGCTTACTAAGGAAGTCTCATCATTAAAGAGCATCATTACAGCCCAAAAACATGAGGAAACAATAAAATATTGCCAAGAGGTTATCAATAAGTCTTGGGAACACATTCATGAGCAAGAGAGAGTTGCTAAAGAATCTATTGGGGTAATGAAAGAGGTTGAAGTTGAGGAAGTTAAAATGCTTAATGAAGTCAAGGATCCTTTGCTTGACTTAGAAAATTGTAGCTTGCATGAATTAATATCTATCTTACAAAAATTTGCAAGTGATCCTTCCATCAACACTAACCAAGCAGGTTTTGGTTCTTATATTGCTAATCATGTCTTGAAAGAAAAGATTGCTAGGTACAACCAAGAGGCTATGATACCACCTAAGCTTGGGGATATGTGGATACCTAAGGTACTAGTAACTATTGGAAAAGAGACACACCATGCCATACTTGATCTAGGATCTAGTGTCTCTGTTTTATCTAAAGAACTATATGAAGTGCTTGAATTGAAAAATCTTGAAAAATGCTCTATTGAACTAGCACTTGCTGATGACTCTATTAAACATGCTTTGGGAAAAGTAAGTGATGTTATGGTAGAGTTACATATGACTTTTGTGCCTGTGGATTTTCTAATCATGGATATGGGGAATAAAACCTCTAGTCCTATTATTCTTGGAAGACCTTTTCTTCGTACCACAGGTGCTATCATTGATTCAAAGGAAGGGAATGTAAAGTTTCAGTTTCCACACAAGAAGTGCATGGAACACTTTCCAAGGAAGAGGGAACCACCAAAGTTCAAGCTCCCTCATGAGCTTCGTCACAATAAAACAACAAGTAAGAAGCCTAGCTATATGGCTATAAAGAAAGCGCTTTGCGGGAGGCAACCCGGTTATTTTTTGTGTGATTTTTCTTTGTGTCCTCTTGCTGTAACAAGAGATTTTGTGTCTAGTTAGGTTCTGGAGTTTTTAATAAAGTGCCAAGTTTTACCCTTTTTGGTTTGAAAAAGTTGCTTATAGCGTTCGGAGATTTTATTCCTGCACGAGTCAGTGCACGGTATGATTTTTAATTCTTATTCTGTAACTCCGAATGAGCTCATATTTGAACTGTAGTTGCAACTTTTCATCCTCTGTATGCATGAATTTTTCGGAATTTTTCGAGAAAGTTTGGTAGGGTAGAAAAATACGTTTTGCTGCTGCTGTTTTTCTGGACAGATTCTGTCCCATTTTGTTTGATGCATGCTTTGAGCTTTTAAGTTGAATCTTTTTGATCCAATTGAGTTTATGAGTAGGCATACAACATTATACACTTTCTGGACATGTCATATGAATTTTTGTTCAAGGATTATATGCAGCAAGGAACCTATTTGTTTATCACTATTAATGCACCCCACAGAAAAGAGATGGGAGAAACGGTGTTTTGAAGTTTTTTCACAGGGATTGGAGGAGATGCACCAAGAGCTATCCAAGGATGGTGAAGACCATAAGCTTGGGGATGTGAAGACAACCCCGCTGGACCTACACACTCTCGGTTTGCACACGTCCAACTTCTGTTTTTCGATCGAAACACTTTATCGCATAAACTTGGAGCGTCGTTTTTTGTTTTTGTTTGAGTCTTGAGAGACCACCACACTATCAATTATATATGAGAGAGCTACTGGAAATATGGGTTGAAATATGTTGGATGCTTTTATAAGATTGGGAAAAGGGATGTTTGACTTGATTTTTAATGATACATATAGTTGCATGATTCATGAGCTTGTTTATGAGTAATAGTTTGCAAATTCTTTTTGTAGAGCTATCACTTATTCATGTTTTGGTGCTGATTGTTATTTTACTTGGTTTAACATGGATTAGTTAGTTCTATGGACACTCATGCATGCATCTAGATGGTCAACTTTCTCCCTTTTGCTAGCCCAAAAACTCCAACAAGCAAAAACTTGTTTCCAACACCTTCAACCAAAGTTATTCCAGTGAGTCCACCATATCTACCTATTGGCTTTATGCTATTCCGAGTATGTTTAACATGTTGTTTGTGTTATCTTACCTCTGAATGAAAATGTTTATGTTATTGATTGCAATGGAAAAAATTGGTTATATAGCTCTCACGAACTTGATGCACAATGTTCTTTTATTTGCATAAAACTTGACCCATTGTGATTAAGATTATGATGTTTGTGGCTTGATGAATGTTTTGGGTTGGAAGTTAGCCCATATGTGCTGTCACATGCAAGCTTTCAACACGCTCTTCATCTCATTTAGTTGATATCATGTACTTTTGTTATGGATGCTTATCATGTGAAATAGTGGAAATGAGTGAGTTTAAATGAGTTTGTATAAATGGTTAGAGAGACGCCTGGGCCGCTAATCTAAGCCATGCATCATTCATGGTGGAAATTTACTTACATACTATGGTGAACCTTCTGTGATACACCTTGCAATAAAAAACTATTCCAAATGGTAAATAAAAAGGGTGTTGAGATTGTTCATTTTGTTTGTTTGTCTTGTCATTTTGATATGGGCTTGTTCCATATCTTGGGACAAGAGGTACCCCAGTTGACGCTCTTGATGATACTATTATACTTACAATGATATTAATTGAACTTGCTTTGTTTCCAAGTTGAGTAACATGGTGTAGTACTTGTATTCAAGGGGCATGAGACATTCAACCTTTCTTTATCAAGCACACTACTCATATTTGCTTTCACTTTAACCTTAATCATTCAAGATGCTATGATAGGGGCAATGAGAGCTTGACACCAATGAATACCTTATTGCAATCATTAACTTAAGTAGAAGAGTTTGGAAGTTGGATGAAACTTATGCATGCTTTACCTCTACTCACATATACATCTTTCCAAAGTGTACACCTATCATATTCAGATTTTCATCTACACTCTATGACCATTGTAGGATGTTCTACTTATCATTATGCATACATGTGTTCCATATTACTTGCTACTATGTTACACTTTGTGAACTATCAATGAACATCCTTGTCTTGAATACTTGATATCACTTCATAAACTATTTGCATATTGCTACTCCTTTGAAGAATGAATCATTTGACTATATGTAGCAATAGTAATCATCTTTGATATCCATTGTTAAGTATTAAATTGCAAAGTCCATGTTAGTTTTATCATCTTCATACTCGAGGACGAGCATGGATTAAGCTTGGGGATGTTGATGCATGTAAAATGCATACATGAACTTTGCACTTTAATTGCTTATATTCCAATCATATTTGCATCATATAAGGGTTATATCAATGTTTTATCATGATTTTGGGAATTCATATTTTCCTATTTTTTGGAATTAACCCTGCACAGGCAGAAAACCCTAGTTTTTATTTTAATGTTTCAGGGACCCAAACGTCAACGAAATCACCTGGAAATTTACGGGCGTCAATATTTGGAAGGAAGAAGACTACGGAAAAAGGAAGCAAGCAAACGGAGGCCGAGGGCCAAACGGGTGGCCCACGCGGCCAGGTACTGGCCGCGTGGGACCCACCCGTTTGGGCCTCGTGGCTCCGTTGCCGTCGATCTTCGCTCCACCGACATCGTCTTGACCTAAAAACGCCTATAAAAAAGGTCCCCCGACGTTCTCTGGAAGGAGCGCCGCACAAACACAGAAACACCGAAACGGAGATCAGGAGCTGCAGATTGGAGGGGGAAAACTCCGGCGGGGCGCTGCCGGCGTGGTCTCCATCTTCTCCATCGACTTCTCCACCGTCTCCATGATGAAGAGGGAGTAGTCCACCTCTGGACTATGGGTTTGTGGAAGTAACTTATGTATCTCTCCTCTCTTGAGCTTCACTAATTAGCACCGTATGAGCTGCTGAACATGATTACGGTCACCGTTGTAATACCTTTGTGGTGGATCTTTATGAGTTAATATATGTTTGAGATTGCAATGTTTGTTTCAGTTATGAGTATAGATGCATATTATGTACCCCGTTCTTGTCTACTTGTTTTGATCAAGCATGTTTATGAGAGCGTGTGGGGGAACGTGTGCATTAGTTGGAGTAACGGGGGGTGGCTAGTGCAGTGAACGTGAGAGAAAGTTCTGCGATCCACTTTGGTATCTTTACCTTACTTTGTTACCTCACTAGGGATAAACTAAAATACCATGCTACCGGGGATGTGGGCGTGACCATTGCCACTACTCCATGACTAGATCTAGCATGTTCTTATTTTCACTTCATGTCATGATACTTAATGCTATACTCTGAGTTATCTTAATTACTGAGGTGTTATGATTTAGTTCGCATCTTGGTGGAGTATAAGAGAGGTTAATAACCAAAAGATCTCTATGTTAGGACGTGATGCCCATATATCTAAGTAACTTGTTATCAAACCCTGTGTTGCAATCTCATATGTTAACTGTGTGTTCCATTGTCTACCACTTTATAAAGAGAGAGTGCATTTGTGAAACCATGAACCCCAGTCCATTTTTAATCATAAGAAACACCTTTCCAACACCATATACCACTTTTCTATTTTCAGCCATCATTAAATCCGAAAATACAAAAATACTTTTCATCTTGCATACATCATTCAAAAACCCAAAAATATCATTTATCATTGCATCCACCATCATTGCATATTTATTTCTTGTTTGCATTGCATAACTATCCTGATATCATTCTTACACCTTGTGCTTGACAACCACAGGTGAGGTTGAGGACCAAAACATCTAACCTTGTTTTGTAGGTAACCAAAAGAAGGATAAGAAGATAAATCTACCACTTCAGATTCCCCGAGAGTTCGATATTAAACCCTCGAGTCACCCCTCGTGGGGAAAACTGTCTTCCACTTACTATACACTCTGCACTTGGAGTCTCAACCTAATCCCGTTTATTTGTGCAGGCATCAAGACTTGCTCATCGGGTATCAGTGAGTAATTTCCACGTTCTTTGCGAAGATTATTTGGGCGTCTCTCCTTCAATAGACTTCTGGCTTGCTTTCTTTGGCTGCAATAGTCAAAGAGAAGCAACAGATGCTTCCTTCCTCCAATGTGGCGCCATATCTTTCCAACGCCGTAAGGGTAGTATTTTCCCAAAGCTAGCCCTTGCCAAAAAAGTTAAGGATTGGCAAAGAACTTTCTTTTACTGCAAAGACACTTCTCCTGAGGAAAAATTCGTCTTCCCCCTTGGTCTCCACTTCCTTTCGAGGCTACCTCTACTCGTCTTCCAAGCCCGATCCTTCTTCGTTGCCCTCCATCGAGATTCTTTTAGATAAGGTGAGGGCGCTGACGCTCCATGGCCTTACCGGATTGGATCTTATATCTTGCTGGACCAAATGGCGAATTCAGCCTGTGAGTCGCCGTCTGCGACTTATGGTGGATTTCACCTGTCACGCGGATGACGTTGATCGTACTTGCCCTGAAGATTGGGACAAAGGGGAGTGGATAAACTTCGTTCGCCGAGTGACGAACGAGGACATTGACTCGTATGATAACGTCGGCCTTGCTCCTTTCTGGGCTGAACACAAGCCTTTTGTGGTAATTATTCTTGTAACTTTTTTCCTTCTAGGACTCTTCCTTCAAAGTTAACTACTTCTGACATTGATTCTCTTTCAGATTGATCCCTATTTTTGGACTCTCCCATCCGAAGAGGAGGTCGGCTCAGGCCAAGAAACCATTGTCAAGTCACCAGAAGAAGTCGCTGATCCTGGTGAGGAAACGATTACACATGGCACTGTTTCTGAGCCTGGTGGTAGCGCATCTGAAGAGGAGCAACAAATGGCCAACGCTCTTTTGTCCACGGTTCCAGGCACATCTTTCCTGGAGCTTCTTGAAGTACCTCGCAGGTCCTCTAAGTGTTTTCTATCTGAGAGCCCAGAAGATCCCTCGCAACCTGAGAAACGTCGCAAGGCCTTGGCATTGCTTGTGGATATTAAAGCTGCCAAATCTTTAAAGCTTGCTAAGCCTGACAGCGTTGTACTTTCCTCTGAGCCTGTTGTGAAGAATTGCCCCTCGACAAGTTCGGGTATTTCCTTGTGACATTCTCTTCTCTTTTCTTTGTACTCATGTGTCTCCATGAAGGGTTGTTTATTCACTGCTGTTTTTTCCGTCCCGTAGGCTCAGATCTGCAAGATTTGTCTTCTGCTTCCTCTGGTTGCCTGATGAAACGTTCGTATTGCTTCTGGGTAGGACTTACTTTCCTTTTATGGCTGTGACACTGCCACTTTATTCTATAACCATCAATATCTTGCAGGGCCATGATTGAAGGGGATACAAAGTCTGCCTCTTTCACTGCTCCTTCTCAGCCAACCACGAGCGAAGATGATGTTGCTGGCGAGAACATGGAAACTAGCGATGGCGCGACTTATCTGAAGCCTTTTTTAGAAGAGGGTATTGCCGATGTGGCTCCTGCAATGGTTCCAGTCGCAGCGCCGTCTGCGACTCCTAATGTTGTAGGGATGCCAATTCAAATTGGAGCTCCTATTTCTGAAGCGGCTGATCTCCCAAGCGCTAGTAGTTCCAAATCAATTGCGGATGCCATAATCGATGCTGGAGATAAGCACGCTGCTTTACTTCGCGACCTGGTTGAGCAATTTTCTTCAAGTCACCAGGTACGCATACTGTAGCCCCCAAGGATCAAGACCTTGTGTCAGTTGACAGGGTGTTGATTCTTTCTTTTCTCCAAGTTTTGAGCCCCCAAGTACCTTTCTGAATTGCTTATATTTTTCCTCTGTTTACTCACAGCTTGAGCTTTCCTCGCTTGCTGCCTCTGACGCAATGAAAGTCAAGGGCATGTCCTTAAATAAACCTGAAGTGATGCGATCTGCCTTGGAACATCATAGCGAGATCATTAAAAATCAAGCGCAAGAAATAAAGATACTCAAAGATCAACTTGACTCCTGTGAAGAGCAATTTAAAGAGCTCGAAGCAGATTCCAAGCAGCGACTCATGGAGAAGGATGAAGTTATAAAATCCTTGCGAGAGGGGTTGAATCTCAAATCTGAACTGCTTGATCGGCTGAAAGGAGACCATACGAGGGAGCTCGCCGCGCGAGATGAAAAATATAACTCGCTGCTCAAGGCTTTTGAGGGTTTTGGATCTGTTGTTAAATCAGCCATTCTTCAACTCGCCGGTACATCCTTAGTCCTTTGTCTCTTGATCTTCACATCTGGGTGACCACCATGAGTTGCTGATTTGAATAACATCTTGTTTTTTGATGCAGGGCCTGGTGCTCCAGTGTACCGCTCCAATTTAAAGGATCAACTGGAATATCTTCAAGATTTTAGCCAGCGCCTTCTTAAAGTAACCAAATAAGTTACGACAAAAATCGCCCCTACGCCTGATGCTCCAGATTCATGTGAGTTTTGGCTGAACAGGTTGTTTAAGGCTCCTCACTATGTCTCTGATTGGAAGGGGTCTATTGCTCGCTCCGGAGCTGCTCATGTGTTAACATTACTCCGGCATACTATCCAGAAATAGAAGTTGGCAAGATTGCTCATCATGACCGGGCGAAGCGCGTGGATGGTACTGAGCTTCCAATGAGTGAATATTTCGACATCTGGAAGGGTATGCGTGGATACGCCACATTATTTGTTAAGAATTTAGACTTGGGCTCTTATCTGGGGAAGTTCAATCCTGATGGTAGCAAAGCTACGAAGGAGAAATCCACTGGGGCTGAATCATCCCGAGCTTCCAATCCATCCTCAGGACCTGGTGGTCCTTCTACTTCGTCTGGTGGTGCCTTGGTTATAAGGACACCTGCTGCTCCAACCTCAAGACAAGCCGCGAAGGCTTCTGTTCCTGCGACTCGAAAGCAGAAATAAACATCCAATAGTAATGTGGGACTTGTCAATAGTGACGTGCCCGTTAGTCTGTAAAAAATTTGTGTACTATAAGCAGTACTTTTGTGACCTATAAGCAGGTTCTTTTATGATACTTCCATTAAGTAGACGCTCGCGCGGCTCAGTATTTCCTAGAAACATGTGTGTTCAGGGTCAAGAGCGGCCATGATAGGCAATCAATCTCGATTGACGCCACACCCCAGTACTTTGGCCGCATAATGCAAGACGCTTCTAGCTTAAGGACTGCCACTCGTTTGGCAAAGGTTGAGGTAGCGAGCTGTGCTCGCTGTGCTTTGTAAAAAAGCCCTCAGGGTTGGTGATGTATGAAATTCAAAAGACTCAGCGACTCAATGATAGTTGAGGCGAAACGACGAACCCTTGAATGTAAAGGGCGCCGACTTTATTTCATAACCACTCAATTTATTACAGGTGTGACAAAGACGATGCAGACCCTTTAATGTGAGTTTTCTGTTCCTCGCAGTTCATGCATACTTGATACTCATCGCACTTGTTTGCGAATTAATACTCCTGACGGAGTGGGGTTGAACACCTAGTTGGTTCATGTTTGAGTCGCTAAAAGCGACTCGGGTCGAGCATGATAGCTCCGATGTGTTTTTCATGCCAAAGTGAGGGTCAAATCTTTTGATAGAGTAATCGCACTGAGTTGCAACTTATGCTGATTCACGTCCTTGGAGGATGAGTCACGGGGGGTAAGGTTTCACAATAGTTGGACCTCTTTGACTTGGGTTGTTGATTGATATTGGATCTATGCATATACGCCATCTCTTGTTTTCTTTTTGTATCAAAGCGATTCCTGGAGTATTCGCGACTGTATGATTGGAATTCACCATCTGGTGGGTGCGTCCTGCTGTCCGTCCGTTCTGAGTCCCCAAGGCGACTCGTTTTGGGCTTCGAAGGTTCACTGATGGCCTGAGACCGTGTGAGGAGTTGGCGATGCAAGCTTCTTCTGCGATTACTGAGCCTGCTTCCTCGCATTCTAGTTCTCTCTGTCTGTCTCCATGCACCGTAATCACGTCGTTTGGTCCTGGTATCTTTAACTGCAGGTATATGTAGCAGGGGCGGGCAGTGAATTTGACATAAGCTTCCCTCCCGAAGATCGCATGGTATGGGCTTTTAACAGCTACGGCCTCGAAGTTCAGGAGTTCTGTGCGGAAGTTTCGCTCGGTCCCGAAGCTGACTTCGAGGGTTATTTTTCCTATAGGTCGAGTGATTATTCCTGGAATTATGCCTTGGATGTCCTTCCTTGTTGGCTGTAGCCGCTGATCAAGGAAGAGTATTAGGGGGGTTTGTTTATCGTCTCCACAGGGATCAACAAAGTTATGCTGGTTCTAAGGGTTGGCAGAAGCTAGAACAAAGTTTTCAGGTTTTTACTTCAGGACAGAAAAAAGGGTTTGGAAAAGGGTTTTGGGGAATTGTTTTCAGAAAGTAACTTGCAGCTACTTGGTTGTCAAGCAAGTATCTAGCAAGGATCTTAGCAAGTTTTAGATAGGGAACAAGAGATTCTTCAACAGCTTGCAGAGGCTAGTCTTGCAAGCAAGAGGTTTTAGCAGGTTTAAGGCAGAAGCAAAATTTAAACACAAAGTTCACTCTTTTCTGGGTTGTCAAGCCAGATCCAGGTAAGTTAACAAGCATAAGAGGCTAGGGATGGAATTTCAACAAACAAGTATGCAGGGACTAGCCTTACACACACAGATCAAATCACTCAACAAGCAGAACATGCAAACATTCAGTAGAGGCAGAGAACTGTGTCACTCAATTCACTGCAATATCCAAACTTTTACAAGCTCTACTTAAAGATGAATGATCTACTCAGTTCGACACAAGATTACACAGAAGAAAGGAGAGTTTCCCTTGGCTGCAGCTCACTGAGATCTTGTCGAAGCAGGGGAAGCAGAGGTGAAGACAAGGGTGGAAGCAGAGTTGCAAAGCATGATCTTCAGGTCACCATGGCTTTGGGCTTCTTCTCTTGGACTCCTTGTTCATCTTGTTCTTATTCTTGGTCTTGTTCTTCTCTGTTCTTGAGGTGTTCTTGCTGTTCTTGGTGGTTGTTGGAGTTGGTGGCCGAAAAGGTGTTGTGGCTGTTGTGGATGGGATGGAGTGAGGTGGATGGATGGGTGATGGTTGTGGATGCGGATGCGGATCGATTGGTGTTGTGGTGGTGTGGTGGTGGCTTTATACTCCCTTTAGCATTTCTGAGGTAGAGTGGCACGAGGTGGAGGTGAGGAGGAAGTTTCCCTTCCTATCTTTAGCTCATAGTGCATATGGGGTGTTTCCTCACCTTTTTGCCTTTTCCCCTTTTGGGCTTGCTTGATCTCCAAGTTGATCCTCCCTCCTTCTCTGGTTCAAACTCGTTGAATTCCTTCATATCTTCCTTGGGAACTGCTGCGCCATACTATTGCATTGCTTCATCTTGAATTTGGAGAACATGAGTTAACTGACGAAAATTGCATTTCTGTCAGTTAACTGTTCACTGTCTGGCACAGGTGTTCTTGATGATTTGTTTCTGGTTTTCGACTAGTTGATCATGTCCATCTTCTCTGCTGCATTGGATTCACATGTTTGGTGCTTCTTCTTCACATTTCCTCTGGATCTGGTGAATATGGTGTGACTATGCACACTGAACTGCAATTGGGATGAAAAGCACTGTAAAAGGCATAAAATGCAGTACTGGGAGCTAGGAAGTGGGGTTTTTGTGAGGTTTTAGTGCTCTGAATATGCATATAAATGATGGTGATCAGCCGCCGCTCGGGTATATTCATTCGATGGAGCGTGTCTTGGTATAGGATGTTTACTCTTCCTCCTCCATCCATGAGGACTTTGTTCAGTCTGTATCCCGCGACTTGCGGTGTGACAACAAGAGCCAACTGTCCTGGATCTTTTACTTCTGGGGGATGATCGTCGCGACTCCAAACAACCGATCGCTCTGTCCAACGGCGGTGTCTTTCCAACGTTGGACTGGGTCGCGGCTCCATCTGCTGTTCATTTGTCTTCTATTACCCGCTGTTTGTACATCTACGGTATGAAATTGCCCTATGTTTCTTCTTACTGAAGTATCAGGCTTTTGACAGGAGCTCTCCTCGTCCTTATGCTGCACTGGTCCGCTGTAAGTCGCGATTGATGAATCACCTTCTTTCCATGCCTGTAGTAATGACACTACGCCTTTGTGTGGCCCGCGGGTCTCCCATCTCTTCTGCGGTGTAAGTCGCAAGGACTATCAAAAATCCTTTGTCGCTATTGGGGAGCGACTCCTTGTCCCTTTTCTGCTCCCTTAGTTGATACTTACAGTGTTCGGTTTCCTTTGAGATTAGCGGTGAGCCGCTTGCCATCTTATCTGTCTCTGCATGCTTGTTAGCAGTCGCCAAGGGTTGGTCGAAACTATCGATCTTATGTCCAGTTCGGCTTAAGGTACGCACCGGCGGCTCAAATCTACAGTTCTTTCTCATAACTTGCATTTCAGATTGCGCCGTGATATCTTTGGCGGAGTCAAGGATCCCTGTGACTTGTTTCATCCACTCGCTGGTTGATTCGTTCTCCTTCTGAACCCATTGCCTGAGGTTCTTCACACCTTCTACTTGGAATCTTTTGATGAACTTATCCTTCAGTTCTTCCCATGAGTTTATTGACTTTGGCGGCAACCTTAGCAGCCAATCCCTGGCTTCTCCCTGCAGTACCAAGTGAAAATACTTTGCGAGCACTTCCTGAGTTACACCGATTCCTGTCATGTTTAATTCATAATCCTCTATCCATAGGACAAGGTCTAGATCATTATGGTAGGTGGTGACTCGCTGCGACTCACCAAAGTTCGGTGGGAAACGAGTGAGCTGTATTTCCTCCCCGAAACATGCTGGTCCTTTCAATAACGAATAGGAGCTCACGGGCGCTGTATCTTCATCTGAATCAGTTTCAAACTGAGTTGGTTGAGTCGCTAAAAGCGTTTGTGGCTTACCATCAGCCTTACTCCCTTTATCTAGTGATATTTGTAGACCTGCTAGCTGGTTGTCTACTTCTTCCACGTTGCATCTTTCCTCGCCCCACGATACCTCATGTTGCGGCTCGTTAGGCGTGATTCCATACATGTTTGCTTGCTGTAGGGCAGCAGTTTGTAGCAGATCAATCGCATGGCGGGCTTCCTTATCAGCTCGCGTATCTCCGACTGGTGCTATTTTTGATAATATCCCGATCGCGGCGTGCATATTGCTCTCCGGGTTATTGTGGAACTTCTGCTTCATCTCTTGCCCCCTTCGTCAGTCTTGGTGCAAATTGCCTGCTGCTTTTGCTGCCAACGCCTCAGTCGCTGATCTTCTTCCTGGAGTTTTTTACGCTCTGCCGCGAGTCTTTGTGCTTCTTCACAAAGCTCCACCCTGACGGCTTCGATTTCTTCAATTTTGGGATCTTTCTCCCGTCTAGGCAGAGGTTCCCAGATTGGTTTTGACAGGACGGAGGCGGATGTTTTTGCTGCGGCTTGTTGCAGTTCTTCTAGCACGCAGACCCTGACTGGCCGCAGTTCCTCTCCTGATTCGCCTCCTTGAGTCACGCCGGAAGATCTGCGACTGCCGGACCCGTCGAAGATTTTCATAGACCCGATGGGAATAATATACCCGAATTCAACATGATCTGCCTCTGGTCCCCACTCTGAGTCGTCGATGAAGGGAACACCATTGATATCTTCCACTTGGCCGACGACGATGTCCTTGAACCTTGATTCCGATCCTACGTGGAACGTGACGCTCTTGACCGCAGGCCCCACGGTGGGCACCAACTTTCGTGGGTTTGTCACGTCAGGTGTCATGGATGACTTCGTAGGTGTGGGATTTGCGCGTCAATCGTCTCCGAGCTTGGGATCGCAGGAACTAGGACTAACACAGATTTACCCAGGTTCGTCCCCCCAATGTGAGGTAAAGACCTACTTCCTGTCTACCCTAGATTGGTATTGATATGATATATGTGGTGTTACAATGGAGGCGATCCGATCTGGGTACTCGTCGATAGAGCTAGGGTTTTAGGGCTTGATAGCTTGACCCTATCTAAGTCCTGCGAGTCCTCTTTATATACACGAGGCTCGCTAGGTTACAAAGGAAACTTCCCCCACAAGGAATACATCGACCGGAACCTACTTGGAGACTAACTCCTCCTCACGTCTTTCAGGATATGTCTCCTAGATCCTTCTCCTTGTGGCGGTGCGATATTGGGCTTGCTTTCATGCAGGCCTTTACTGTGCGAGTAAACTGGGTCGCACTTTATCAAATATGGGCCGCGGGTTAATCTACAAAGTATTCCCCCGACACCCGGGCCCAGCCGCCTTCGGCTCTGCCTCGGCCGCGCCTGGCCGGCGTCGCTTCGGCAAGCTCCGCCCTGGCCTTCGCCCCTGCCGCCTCGGCCGGCTCCGCCTCTTCCGCTGCCTCGGCCGGCTCCGCCTCATTCGCCGCCCTGGCCGACTCCGGCGCCTCGGCTAGCTCCGCCCTGGCCTCCGCCCCTGCCGCCTCGGCTAGCTCCGCCCTGGCCTTCGCCCCTGCCGCCTCGGCCGGCTCCGCCCTGGCCGGCCGGCGCCCCTCTGTTCGGGCGGCTGGTTGAAGGCAGCAGAAACGTAGATGAGGAAGAGATAAAAAGAAGAAAGAAAAAATAGAAAAGGAAAAAGAAAAGAGAAATATGTACGGGTAGGTCCTGTTTGATTGGCTGTCTAGCTCGGTCCAGATCCGGCTGCTCCCAGCCCGTTTGGACGCCTGGTCGGCTGCGTCCCGATTTGGTCGGATGCGTCCCAACCCGGCTGGAGCTGATCCGGCTGCCCTGTTGGTTGTCCGGCCGCCCTCCTCCGACTACACCGACATCCCCGCTTCGACAACTCCAATTTCATCCCGCCTACGACATAAAAGCGGCTAAGTGACGATTAAGCCTCACATTTTCACTCGTTTACGCATCAGTCTCAGCATCCTTTACTTTCCGTACAACTGTGGCTAGCCGACTACCGACTCTCGCGTACGTTAGCTTAGTAGCATGCTCGACCCGACGCCTACTCTCGGATCCGGCTGCAGACCGCAACCCGGCTGACACGTTGGCCAGAAACCGGCTAGGGGGCACACGCGAAAAGCCCATAAAAAGAAAAGTCTCCGGCTCGCGACAGAAAAAACCGTGCCATCGCTCGCCTAAGTCTAGCCTCTCAATATCTCACTACCGTGCGCCCCTGGCCGGCCCTCTCTTCGGATCCGGCTGCAGAGTTCAGCCGGCAAGAGCAGGGGTCGGTTGGCCGCATGCACGGAAGGGGCACGGGCGGCAAAACGAAGGCGAGCCGGCATCTGCATCGCATAAGTTCTCCCTTTCGTTTCATCGAGTCCCTTCTATCCAGCTTCTAGATCTAAGTATTGTGCCACGCTCGTCGTTCCGGCATCTCTTCGGATCCGGCTGCAGAGTTCAGCCGGCAAGAGCCCGCGCCGAACGGGGTGCACACGAAAAAGATCGAAGAACAGGGCAAAAGCGAGCCGGCGTCAGCCTTGCATATAGATGTTAACCTGGCATCCTTCGTATTTTACTCAACGCAGTTGCAATTCAGTTTGTTTTCTTGATGTTACAGGCAATACACACAGAGTTTGATGAACACGCAGAAGCCCTCCCCGCCGTGGCCGGCGGCATCGCTCCAACGTGTTCGGAGGCTATGACGTGGGATGAACCCCGGGTTACCACAGCCGACGACTCGACAAGAAAGAAAAAGAACAGAAGAAGCAGTCCGGCTGCCTGACCCCGGCTGGCGGCCCGGGTCCGGCTGCCCGACCTCCATTGCCCGCCCGACTCCGGCTGGCGGACCGAGTCCGGCTACTTGACTTCTGCCCGGCTGCCCGACTCCGGCTAGCGACGCCGAGTCCGGCTGGCCGCTCTCCGTCCGGCTGCTCCCCCAAGTTGTGGCTAGCAAGCCACCCCGCACCCGGCACTGCTGATGAATAGCGAGAAGGAAGAAGACTGTTGCAGTATAGCGCGCCACTATGCACACGGACCCCCGCTTGTTCCCTTGTCTCCTTGTCTCCTTGTCCCCTTGTCCCCTGAATAGTAATAGTTTGGCCGGTGGGCTGCCCCTTGTCCCCTGGGCTTCATTCTATAAGAGCACCATGGAAGAGCTAGCAAAAGGATGGATCCCTCACTCCCTCTCATACTCTCACTCACGGACAGGAGGCCAGGCCTCACTCTCAGCTCACCACACTCACGTACTGGATACTTTTCCTCCAAAGCAACCAAGCAAGTAGCTCAAGCTCAAAGCTAGCAAAGATGTGTACAGCTCAGGAGCCCGAGTGTAGCACCGCATATACTCCACCATATATACAGATCAGTGCAGGATGTAGGGGTTTTACCTCCTCACGAGGGACCTGAACCTGGGTACATCGAGTTGTTTCCGTGCTCGCGCACAATCCCGCCGGAACGCTGTCACTCGCGCCGTAGCTACCCCTCAAATAAGCCATCCCATGGCATATGCCGAGAAGATACCTCGTCACTACTCAACCTTTTTTTTGTTACTATGGTTTTTTAGACAAGCCTTAATATTCTCTCGGCTGGATGATGACAATAGTGATGTCCATGGGCGAGAGCAACCATCGGTGAAGCAAAAAAGTTGACGAAACTAGATGTCTCCACCTAAGGAAGTCTGAAAGGATCGAGTAGGTTGACTAGAGGGGGGGGGTGAATAGGCAACTACAATTTTTCTTTTTCTTTTAATCAAATTTAGGAATTGCTCAAATATAAGTTCTCTAAATATGCAACTAGGTGAACAATCCTATATGATGAGCAATAAACCAGCTAGCAAGATATTCTAAACAAGTTGAGCTAGCAATACAAGTAAAGGGAGGATAAGAGGAGGGCGACTAGCTTGAGCGCGCGCGTCCGCGCAGGACCTGGCGCACGAGTGGAGTGAGCAACGCGAGAACCCCTCCCTACCTTCCACGTGGCCTGCTGTAGCACGCGCACCTCCATCGTCGTACGCGACGTGCGCCTGCGAGCCAGCGTATGTGACGCGCCCTGTCCCGCTCGTGCCAAGCGAGTCAGCTAGTACCGACTAGCTAGCTGATCGATCGGATCGATCAGGTCTAGCTAAGTTAGCTAGCTTTTTTTTTTCCTTTTTAACGTGACATACTAAAAAAATGTACAATATATTTTTACGTGTGCTAAAAAAAGCAGTGCACTACAAAAGAGAATGTAGTGCCCCATCGAGGCAGTGCAACGCAAAAGAGGAAGCAGTGCACCACAAAAGAGTAGGCAGTGCACTGCCCATCCGAGGCAGTGCACCGTAAAAGACGAGGCAGTACACTGCCCATCCGAGGCAGTGCACAACAAATGAGAAGGCAGTGCACTGCCCATCCGAGGCAGTGCACTGTAAAAAAGGTGGCAGTGCACCGTAAAAGAGAAGGCAGTGCACTACCCATACGAGGCAGTGCACCATAAAAGAGAAGGCAGTGCATTGCTCATCTGAGGCAGTGCACTGCCCATTCGAGACAGTGCACCGCAAAAGAGAAGGCAGTGCACTGCACCCAAAAGTCCAGAAAAAGGCAGTGCAACCTACACACTTTGGGCAGTGCACATAAAAATTCGTCGAAACATATTAATATGGGATCTAGTTTTGTAGATCTCGACGCGACTAATCCATCCCTGAAAACGAATCGTGATTTGAAAACTCGGTTCACGAGATATTTTATTTTTTGTCTTCAAACTAAAAGAGAAAAAGGAAAAAGACATCCGAGCTACACACCCATGCGCATGCGGCAGCGAACGAGCCACAAGCGCCTAGCCTACACGTGGCGAGCAGGGACTCGCGCGCGGGAGCAAGGCATTCTCATAATGCTGCCACATGCTGCTCGTTGACGCAACGTCAGGTGAGCATCCAGGACGCGCGCGCTTTTATTAGTAAATCTGGGATAAGAGATAACCACACGGTGACGCGGAGATGATTCCCGATGTTCACTTCCCAATGGAAGCTACGTCTTCGTTGGAGCGGTGCGGGGTCACAAGTGAGCCCCGAATAGCCTTGATATGGCACACCGTATCTCCCTCGTGATATCCTCCAATGAGGAGATCCACGAGCCACTATATGATGCCCTCGAGGTCGGCAACAAACCTTTACAAGGATGAGGCACACTCCACAACCGAATTGGAGGCTCCCACCAAATTCCCACGCCTCCCAAAGCCACAAGAATCACAAGGCCAAGGCATGCATCCACAACTCAATTGGAAGCTCTTGGCTTTTCCGCGTGGCTCCCAAAGCCACGAAGAACACAACTTCCGTCTAGGGTTCAACGAACCCAAGAGGTAACAAGATCCGCTAGGGATTAGTGAGGGAATCGAAATTGCTTTGGTGGAAGTGTAGATCAAGACCTCATCCATCACTCCTCAAATTATGAAGGTGTTTGGACCGATGGAGTGGGAGATCTTGGAGGTTGAAGCTTTGCAACAATGGTGGAGAGAGAATTTCAAAAGCCTAGCTTCTTTGAAGAAGAAGACTAGTATATATAGCTCCACTCAAAATATGGTCGTTGGCCAGCTTTCTGTGTACGAGTGGTACTACCGGACCAAATGGCCCGGTACTACCGAACGACAGAAAGCAGCAGTCAACAGACACATTGACCAGGCGACGCGAGCGCCCGGTACTACCGGAGTTTCCACCGGTACTACCGGAGAGCGCAGGATCGGTACTACCGGAAATATTTTCGGTACTACCGCTTAGGAATTACCCCAAATGCAGTAGTGTTTGGCGTTCGCCGGTACCTGGCTCGGTACCAAGCCCGGTAGTACCGGGCTTGGTACCGAGCCAGGTACCGGCGAACGCCAAACGCTCGGTACTACCGGGCCGTTTCATCCGATACTACCGGAGCCAGGAAAGTGTGCCAAACACAATATATTTCAGGGAATGGGATGGTTGTGGAGTGCATATTTGGTTTGTGCAAAATATGTAGACAAGATTGATTCCACCCAAGCCTCCACAACGGATCTCCCTCTTGATAGTACGGTTTTCCTATAAGGTAAAACCTAGGAAAACTATAACTTCTCGCTTGACGCTTGTAGAGGAGGCAGCCCGCCATCATGTGTAAATATATAAGATATACATGTAAATCTTTTAGCACACAATTAGTCCGTTTATTGTGTTGTCAACAAACATCAAAACATATAGGGATAGAAATATCCTTTCAAAGTCCTAACCAGCTCCAAAGCTTCTCTCGCAAAAGCAAATACCATCCTGACTCCAGGAGACTATGATGAAAGAAGATTGGTCTCATCGACACCAATGAGTATGAAAAGTATGAAGCTAGCAACGTCGAGTACGAAACCATGGGCGTCGCCCTACTAACCCATGTTAGAACCCCAAGAGTTCCAACAATCAGTATTTCCAACAATCCTCGAACAGACGAGCTCCACGCGGTCGGGGCGGAAGAAGCACTGGGAATTGGGCACACCCACCTTCAGCACCCCAAGAGTTCCAACGCCAAGTTGGGGATCGACGACAAGGCCACAAGTCCGAGGGATCTCGCCAACACCGAGAACATCGACTTCAAGGTCGTCCAACTCTTGCTCGACTCCATACAAATCTTGATCACATGTCGTAACCTCTACCATGTCCTTGCCCGAAGACCCTATCCCCCCCCTAGCGGGTGCATCCGACGACGCTTATGTCTTATACAACCCTTACCGACCATGCAACGTCAAGAGGATCTGGCCCCATGCAAGGCAAGCTTCGACTGCCAAGACCACCCACTTCCCAGTCTAATGAAAAAGGCTTATAGAGCATCTTAGTCCAATCCCTACTGAGGTAGATTCATCTTTAGTCCATTAATTGACTTGTTGACCTTGAATTGAGGCTTGGACTTCGTTCACTTGCTTTGACCCCTTTGACCATGCCACGTAGGACCGAGTGGGTCCCTTGGTAGACATTTTTTCATTTCTACAATAGTTTCTATGTTTATTTTCTTGCTTGTTTTTACCCCCTTTGGAGGAGGACTCATTTCACTGCCATCCAGCAGTTGGAACCTAGACATTGTCATAAATCCGGGGAATTCCCCCTCGCTAAATCAAGAAATAAAGAACCCATCCTCTAAAGGCGCATGAAACAACATCAATATTTCGATCCCATCGTGAAGGTCCCATCATATGGGCGAGGACCATCAAGATTCACAAGTTTGACCAGCAACCATAATGACGATATATGTAACTATGGCTTAAGGGCCCCTTGTTGTTGGAGTAGCTAATCCTACCCAAGGGGTCCCGCCTAGTCCTACATGGAATCTACATAGCAAAATGTTCAAAGCCAAGTCAAGTCAATAAAAGTCGAGGCGCCAATCAAAGGTCATCAAGTCAATGACAAAAAGATGAAAAGTCAAAATCAAAGATGAAGTCCCAGGTGAAAGAACATCAAGGTTGTGGAAGAATATATGGGTTAGGCTAGGCTATGCACCACCCCTCTCAGCCTAGTGTGCCATTAACTAGATCATGTTTAAGCTCTTGCATCATGTAGTTAAAGCCTAGTAGTGGAGAACTACCGTAGAGCTTGTTGAGACTTGGGATGCATATTTGTTCTCTCTAAGGTCTAGATATTTTCTGGTAAAATGTTTGAGCAACAAGGAAGACAGTGTAGAGTCTTATAATACTTGCAATATGTTTTTATGTGATTCTTGCTGTACCGGTTTATACTTGTGTTTGCTTCAAACAACCTTGCTAGCCTAAACTCTGTACTGAGAGGGAATGCTTCTCGTGCATCCAAAACTTGAGCCAAAACCCATGCCATTTGTGTCCACCATACCTACCTACTATGTGGTATTTCCTGCCATTCCAAGTAAATATTTCATGTGCTACCTTTAAACTATTCAAAACTTTATTACTCCTTATTTGTGTCAATGTTTTATAGCTCATGAGGAAGTATGTGGTGTTTTATCTTTCAATCTTGTCATTTACTTCTGACAGACTTTCACCTGGACTAGTGGCATATACATCCGCTTATCCAATAATTTGCAAAAAGAGCTGGCAACGGGGTGCCCAGCCCCAATTAATTACAACTTTCATTAATAATTCTCTTCACATGTTTTGCCCTGATTTATCAGTAAGCAACTTAATTTTGCAATAGACACTCCTCCATGGTATGTGAATGTTGGAAGGCACCCGAGGATTCGGTTAGCCATGGCTTGTGTAAGCAAAAGGTTGGGAGGAGTGTCATCTATAAAGAAACTAAAATACATGTGTAAACAAAAGAGAAGAGGGATGATCTACCTTGCTGGTAGAGATAACGTCCTTCATGGGAGCCGCTCTTTGAAAGTCTGGTTGACAAGGGGGTTAGAGTGCCCACTACCATTCGTTGACAACAACAAACACCTCTCAAATACTTATTTTGTGCTCTCTATATGCTTTCGAAAACTTAAAAAGCTCTAGCACATGATTTAATCCCTGCTTCCCTCTGCGAAGGGCCTATCTTTTACTTTATGTTGAGTCAGTTTACCTACTCCTTTCTATCTTAGAAGCAAACACTTGTGTCAACTTTGTGTGCATTGATTCTTACATATTTACTTATTGCACTTGTTATATTGCTTTATGTTGACAACTATCCATGAGATATACATGTTACAAGTTGAAAGCAATGCTGAAACTTAATCATCCTTTGTGTTGCTTCAATGCCTTTTACTTTGAATCTATTGCTTTATGAGTTACCTCTTATGCAAAACTTTTTGATACTTGTCTTGAAAGTACTATTCATGAAAAGTTTTTGCTTATATGATTCATTGTTTACTCTTTATCTATTTGTTAGCAAACTATAGATCATTGCTTTGAGTCACTTCATTCATGACATGAGCCTTGCAATATATTGATCAAGATTGTGTGAAAGCATGTCTCCTCAGAAATTATTTGTTGTTATCGTTTTACCTACTCGAGGACGAGTAGAACTAAGCTTGGGGATGCTTGATACGTCTCCAACGTATCCATAATTTCTGCTGTTCCATGCTTATATTATACCATTTGCTACATGTTTTATATACACTTCGTATCACTTTTATGCATTTTCTGGGACTAACCTATTAACAAGATGCCACAGTGCCAGTTCCCTGTTTTCTGCTGTTTTTGGTTTCAGAAAGTTACTTCTGGAAATATTCTCGGAATTGCACGAAACAAAAGGCCAGTCCCTATTTTTCCAGCACGTACACGGAGTCCGAAGGAGAGACGAAGAGGCCACGAGGTGGCCAAACCACACCAGGCGCGGTGGGCCCCAGCCGCGCCTGCTGGTGGTTTGGGCCCCTCGGGGGTCCGCCGACATCGCCCCTTCGCCTATTTATTCCCCGAGACGCGAAAACCCTAAAACACCGAGCCTTTCATCCAGAACATATTCGCTGCCGCCGCCGTCGTCAACCCTAACTCGGGGGGTTCTGAAGCTCTTCCCGGCACCCTGCCGGAGAGGGGAATCATCACCGGAGGGCTCTACATCGCCATGCCCGCCTCCGGAGTGATGCGTGAGTAGTTCATCCTTGGACTATGGGTCCATAGCAGTAGCTAGATGGTTGTCTTCTCCACTTGTGCCATCATGTTTAGATCTTGTGAGCTGCCTATCATGATCAAGATCATCTTATTGTAATGCTACATGTTGTGTTTGCTGGGATCTGACTTATATTGATACCTATGTGGAGCTGAATATTATATTATCATGTCTATGTCATTTGTGATCTTGCATGCTCTCCGTTACTTGTTGAAGCCTTGGCCACGTGAATACTTGTAACTCCAAGAGGGGGTATTTATGCATGATAGTTGGGTTCAACCTCTATTTAACCTGGGATAGTGACAGCAAGTTCTAAGGTTGTAGATGTGTTGTTGCCACTAGGGGTAAAACAGCAATGCTTTATTCAAGGATGAATGTATTGTTTACATTACGCACATTACTTAATGCAATTGTCTGTTGCTTGCAACTTAATACTGGAAGGGGTACGGATGTTAACCGGAAAGTGGACTATTTAGGCATAGATGCATGCTGGATAGCGGTCTATGTACTTTGTCGTAATGCCCAAATGAATCTCATAGTAGACACCACAGCTCACACATGCATGTTATATGCACTTATCAATTGTCAATTGCCCAGCTGTAATTTGTTTACCCAGCATGTTAGTTATCTTATTGGAGAGACACCACTAGTGAACTGTGGACCCCGGTCCATTCTTTTACATCTGAAATACAATCTACTGCAATCATTGTTCTCTACTGTTTTATGCAAACAAACATCATTTTCCATTCGATACGTTTAACCCTTTGTTTTCAGCAAGCCGGTGAGATTGACAACCTCACTGTTAAGTTGGGGCAAAGTAATTTGATTGTGTTGTGCAGGTTCCACGTTGGCACCGGAATCCCTGGTGTTGCGCCGCACTACACTCCTCCACCAACACCTTCGAAGCAAACCTCGTTTTCCTACTGGTCCGATTAAACCTTGGTTTCATACTGAGGGAAAACTTACTGCTGCACTCATCATACCTTCCTCTTGGGGTTCCCAACTGACGTGTGACGTACAAGCATTGTTTCTGGCACTATTAACCTAGAGCCACCACACCCCATAATGCTAGATCCAGAAAACTTACTACAACCGTTGCGGAAGATCTTGTTGTAGTCAAAGTAGACGTTGGTGAAGCCTGATAAAGAATCTCATGTCCACGCCGGGAGGTGAGATTGCCTTTCGATTCTTGTCGTCGAGTGACTACTTGCGCAGCCCCGCTCTAGCAGTATCCACACGTACACCGCGCCAACCCGTCAGCGTTTCGCCGTCCAGAGCTAATTGCAACCGACGAAGACAGATTGCCTTGCGGCGTAGTTTAGGTGGTTGATCTAATCAAACTTGATTAGCGCAATATGAGATTATAGAGATCTAATTCTCAACACATGAGATCTACTAGAGAGAGATTAGAACAATGTCTAATTAGAGCACCGTCTAATTAGAGCATCTTCTAATTGCACAATATCAAGAGAGAGGAACGTGTGCAAGACTTGATTGGATCCTTCCAACCCATGGGGTTGGTGGTGTTTATATAGGTGGCCAAAGGGGAGGGGTGCTTGGGCAAGGGGAAAGTCCCCTTGTCCAATTCGGTTTGGGAGGGGGAGTCGGAGTCCAACTCCAACTCCAACTCACCTCTCCTTTCCTTGCACCGACCGGCCGGTGGGGCCCGGTCCGCTGGCCCACATGGCAGCCGCCCGCCCGCGCCCGCGACCGCCTTGGCCCACCTGGCCCGCTTGCGTCCGCGTCGCCCGCCACCGCCTAGCGGTGGTGCGGCTGCCATGTGGGCCCTCGGGCCCATGTGGCAGTCACTTATTATTGGGCTTAATATTTTTCCAATAATTATTTATCAATTAAATAAATCAATATTTAATTAAATAATATTTTGTCTAATTAATTCATATTTGAATATTTCCTTTTACAGAATACTCACAGAATTAATTACCTATCATGTAAAACCCTTTTACATGATCCGGGACACCTAGTGCCCGCAGATAAAATACTCTTGGACGAATATTTCCATCTACATAAAACACCCTCGGAATAAATCCGACAATAATAGAAACACTTTCTATTATCCGGAGACATAGAATGTCTGCCTTCTCTTTCTCTATACCTTCACTGGAACAAGTACCGGTGACATCGGAGCTACTCCGACACTATCTCATGACCACTAATACTACATCTTTATTCTCTCAATAAAATATTGACTCACAACTTAAGTGTGTGACCCGAAAGGTTTGCTATAACACATAGACATGCCTGGGAGCTTAACAGACAATAACCAGCATTGGGACCTAGACGTCTGTACTGGCTCCTATGTATTACCGAGTGAACGACAGAACCTCTTTATGTTTCTCATTACGCTAATCCCTTACGTACATGATACCAATGATATCTAGTGTGAGACAAATGTGCTCTAGTGTGATCAAAACCCTTTGATCATCGCACATATGAAACTCGTACCAATATCATTCTCTTTTCTCATACCGTATTATCAATGTCCTGTGATAAATCACACTGTGTCTGGCCAGACGATTGGGGTGACATGATTATACTTGAGATGGCCTAGAGGATGTATCTCTCCATCGCCTGGAGGAGTAAGTACCCTTCTTGAACAATCTCAGTTCCATTAATTATTCTAGTTCAAACCCAATAGCCACCGTTATGGTCCCCAGTTACGGCCGGACGTTAGATGACAATCAAAGCGTGAGTGTCGAATAAGCGGTCACTAGATGTTCTCAAGGTATAGGAACTAACTAATGAAAACTCTGTATGATCAATTGCTATTCTTCATCTTGACGATTTGTCTCATAGCAATAGATCATAGGATGGGTCGGTTCAGTACTATTATCATTCCGATAATAAACTCCTATAGTTACATGACTTATACAAAGTTTATGATTAGGAAAACATGATCATCAGGTAACAAGATAGGCTAGTCTTAGAGACAAGACTAGGAACGCTTTTAGTTGTTCATATCTCTACACGTGCATTGGAGGTTTTCCTCTTGAATACTTTGTATTCGCTATTCAAGTACCCAATGCAGTTGTAGCATAAAGATATAAACTATTAATAATAAACTTGGAGATAAATTAATACTAAATATTATTGTCTCTAGGGTATATCTCCAACACCACTTACCACCTAAAATGTGCCTTGGTCATTTGCCAAGCTCCTGGGCCTATTAGTAGACCTTCATGGGAATGTACCTTGTTTCACTCTCACTTGAATCAAAGCAAGAGGAGAGGGCTAGAACTTCAGGACTAGATCATGAGCTCTAATAAGCCATCCTAGGAATCCCAAATGAGTTAGATCGACATTGAGGAAAGTAATGTTGGAGTCAACCTTAGGAAGTATCATACGTACCAAGCGACGATCAAGCCTCCATCAATGCCTTTCCTAACATTGGACTTGGTCGCGCAATGTTGAGATGACTAGACCTACTAAAACATTTGAGAGTCATTTTGTCGAGTGTATGATGACATCTACTACAACACCGACGTAAACACCCCATGATGCTAAAACATTTGTGGCCTAACTACCCTCTTGGAGATACACCCACAATGTCATGTTGTTTCGATGACGACAACCAAAAATATTGATTTTCTTTATGTAAATCTCATACAGTTCCCCTGCATAGCTACGAAACTACAAATAAAATAGCAGGGACAAATTTTGTCAAATGAGTGTGCCATATTGTTTTGGTTCCATCACTAGTTCTATGCAACAAACAACTATTGGGTCCACAAACAATAACACCTTGTAGGTAACAACAACATAACATATTCATGTGAAAGGACATATTCAACCCCTTTATGTGTTTTGGTGTCAATGACCGATGAATTAGGGGACCAATGATTTTACAAGTGTATGAACATAAATTAGTCCCAAACATGGATTGAACTTGATGGATGGTGCCCCTTACACAAAATGTTAACAAGAAGACGACGCATTTAAATTTCATATTTGTCTTATGTTATTTTTGGAGTCATTGTAGGTCGTACCAGTAAGAGGGGACCAGAGTTTACAATGATCAGGATCAATGACCTATACACGGTTTATGATTTAGGGTTTCTTGCGCCATTTTGTACTCGATTTTGCATCTTGTAGACACCTAGAAGTCACCCGAAAGCCTCGAAATGTTCCATGGGGTTTGGAGATTGCCTACCACAAGGTGAATAAGATACCATGAGTTATGGAGTATTTCAATACTGCAATCCTTTGATAGAACATCACATCTATGTTGGCTTGATTGTTGGATCAAGCATTCTAAATGAAGACATGGGATCCCGCCAATGGTCTGAACTTTGGCAACAAACCACAAGTCTATGTGTTTCTCTTGAAAACTTCTTTACGATTTTATTTACACTCTGTAGAATATCGTTCACTAGCACGCCATTGTTTTCTTAGGGATGTTTTAAATAACCTACCTTGACAATTTGGTAATTAAGTTTGAATGAAAATCTCACAAACACGAGAGTTGTTGTGGAATTTGGTGACATTTACAAAAAAAAAAATGCTTATGAATAGACACCCTCCTTCGCAAATTAGTGGTTGTGATCATATACTAATTTTGGATAAATCACGCTGGATGAATACAATTAAGTTTCTTATTATACAACATAAACAAAATTCCAAATGGAGTCATTAATAAAAAAAAGGTGACATAAACATGAAAACATTTGGAAGATCTCTGACCGTTCGATCTACATAGAGCCAATTATGCCTTTAGTCTATTTCTATAAAGCCAAACCCTAGTTGTCTGACTTCCTTGCCACCGCTTCCCTAGCTAGTACACGGGGCTATAAATTCTGCGCACCTTGTGCTTGCCAAGCAATTTCTTTTCCACATCTCGGTCGACAACTCGTCCCCTTCTCCACGAGACACCAACCCTAATCATATTCTCCCATCCTCCACTTTCCTCTCTACATTGCCACCATGACCCAACATGTACAACATATCCGCGTCATCTTATACGTTAGAACATAACACCGTAATCTATTTGTGCTCTTGTCGTCCCGCTTTTCTCGTCCACCAACTTCGCTAACATATATCATCCCTTTCCTACGGAGTTGTCCCCCAAAACCGAGTTGTCACATCATCAAAAAAAGTTATTATCCTTTATATGGGATGTTCGTGACACGAGGTATTGTGTTACGCTTCAAATCTCCCTTGCATATTTCAGTTTTTTATATCAGTATTTTGTAGACATGAAATTTCTATTTATTTTATAGGAATTTTAACTCTGTGGTTTTCTTTCCCGTTCTTTGTTTGGCATGAGGGTGTAGGTCTGTAGGACAACAATTTCTCATAACCTGGCTGCCAACTGCGTGGGTTAAGATCTGGGCGCGATGGGAAAAATCGGTTTCAGATTGGAGTGCGAACTAAATCTGTAGCAATAAATTAACTAGTTATATCTTATTATTAATACCAGCATATCTGTACGAAGCAAAATTCGGCAAGCATTGATGTCGAGATTGATCTCTACAACCATCTGGCCGCTGCTGACGCTTTGCCAATTGCCACCAACCACCTACCACTTGCCGCGCCGCGAAATCTTCTTCCCACCGGTGGGCAGCGGGCGCAAAATTTCCGGGCTCCAAACTTCCGTCGCACCTGATTGGTCCAGACCAGCCTCCCACGGATCGGCCCTCCCGAAACCGCATCCCACCCGTCCAGTTCCCTCCCGATCTCACCGCCCAGCGTCGCGCGCCCACGGATCGACGGGCCCACCACGCGCCATTCGCACAGTTTAAATACTTCCCCTCTCCTACCATTCTCCACCACACCTACTCATCCCCCTCTTCCGCGCCTCGAGCCGCAGCAGCAGCAAGCCATGGACGTCTCAAGCACCGCCGGAGCCAAGGGCAAGAAGGGAGCGGCAGGGCGCAAGGCCGGCGGCCCCAGGAAGAAGTCCGTGACCCGCTCCGTGAAGGCCGGGCTCCAGTTCCCCGTCGGCCGTATCGGCCGCTTCCTCAAGAAGGGCCGGTATGCCCAGCGCGTCGGCTCCGGCGCCCCGTCTACCTCGCCGCCGTCCTCGAGTACCTCGCCGCCGAGGTGCTGGAGCTCGCCGGCAACGCCGCCAAGGACAACAAGAAGGGGCGCATCATCCCGAGGCACGTGCTGCTCGCCGTCAGGAACGACGAGGAGCTCGGAAAGCTGCTCGCCGGCGTCACCATCGCGCACGGCGGTGTCTGCCCAAGATCAACCCGGTGCTGCTCCCAAGAAGAGCGCAGAGCCCAAGGAACCCAAGTCTCCCAAGAAGACTCCCAAGTCCCCGAAGAAGACCAAGGCTTAGACTGTGTAGTGTTCCATATCTAGACTGTGTAGTGTTCCTTCTTAGTTTTCTTGTAGTGCTCGGCTAGTTCTGTCGCTGTACCATGTTCTGTGCTTGTTAATGGAAGAATGTTGGTAATATATCTCAAGTTGCCTCAATTTTCTCTGGTCTCGTCAACGTGCTTCTCTGAATTTCTTCAGAGAGTTGCAATCAGCATCCACAGTTTCGGAGTCTGACATTTCCCTAATTTTTTCACATGAAAGGTTTTAATCTGGTGCCTTTTATTCTAGTATTTCAGGCTTGGTTGTTCCTTTCGATCCATTTTGCAGCACCTGTTTTCCTTTGGGATTGTACAAAATTGGTGCCCG
The DNA here is from genome assembly GCA_947311845.1 of Poa pratensis. Classification (NCBI taxonomy): domain Eukaryota; kingdom Viridiplantae; phylum Streptophyta; class Magnoliopsida; order Poales; family Poaceae; genus Poa; species Poa pratensis. The sequence continues at coordinate 44,054,011 of CAMZMU010000045.1, forward strand.
CTCGTTCTACTGTACTGCACCTGAATTAAACTTTCCATGTCAATTATCCCCTCCCACTCTGTTGCAAAACGGGCTAAACATCTTTAGACGAAATTGATTGTTTGAGCGAACATAAATTGTCTGGTCATGCGACTATCCCCATCGCTCGCTTTTTCACCCCCACGATGTGTTCGGCGCTGTGCTGAATCGAACAGACGCCATATCCACAACCACTACGGTTCGTGTGATGGTGGGCGAAACTGTCATTCCTGGGCATGTTCCCTTCGAGCTGGCCAAGCGGTGCTCGTGCAACTGCCCATCGCGCTGCGCACATATGCTCGAATTCGTAGGCGAGCTGCAGTTTCTATTGCGCCTCATTTGCTCGACGGAATGCCTGACAAGAACAGAGGTGTGTGCAGGAAAGTATACCAGATGGCTCCAATCAGCCTGTTGCCGATAAGGATCAAAGCTCTGAATCTGGATGAAGGTTAAACAAGGGATCATGTGCATTTTACAAAGAATCGTATGAATTGGTCCGAAAATGGCGTGAGCAATCACATCAGGAGGAGTTAAACATTGGAAGAAACCAATAGAATTAACCTCAGCCCCAAACCAATTAACCAAATTGAAAAAAACAAAGCAACGTTTACAGGTTTGAATGATGACATGGTTAACTCAACAATGTCGACAACGACGCTAATCAGAAGTAACTGAGATTGCACACAAAAAAATGATACAAGTGAATTCAGAAAGACACACGACACATCCTGAAGTACTATGGATGAACCAAACGTTGTCACATATTACAATCAGAATGAATGCTACTATGGATGAATCAAACGTTGTCATATTACAATCAGAGAGTAGTAAACACTAGCTGCAAACTAAGTTGGATGCGCGCACGGCACGAGCACCTAGTGTGCGGGCACGGCCATTATGCCAGGGCCCCTCGACAGGAAGAAGGTTGGCATGGGAAGCATGCTCGGCTCCGGCGAGGCGAAGAAGCTCGATCCAGAGAACACGGAATCCATGCGCGGCACCGTCGGAACCATCCTTGCTATCTTGTCTTCCTGCTCGCCCGTCCGGCTCTGGACGTCGGCCAGTGTGGAGTGAGCCTTCTTCTGCGTGTCCCAGCGATCGGTGGAGGATGCGCGGCTGGGCGGCCGCTTGCTGCTGTCCCACTTCTCGCACAACGTGCTGCTGCATCGCTCGCTCGACGATGACGACGACGTGCTGCTGCTGCTGCTGCGGATCTTCTTGTTTATGTCCCAGCGCTCAGAGGAGGATGCGCGCCGTGGACTTGAGCTGCCGCACGATGATGCCGGGCTTCTTGGTTTCTTGTGCGCGTCCCACCTGTCGACGGAGTCAGCGCGGCCTGGCTTGGGCTTGGAGGCGAACGTGTTAGACCCGTAGGACCTTCTAGGGTAGATCCTACGTGTAGAACAGAGACACGGGGAGGAGGATCATCACCTTCTCCTTGTGTGGAAGCGCTCGAGGCTCCGGCCATGGTGGACGGAGGCGGTGATGCCAGTGGGTAGCAGTGGCGGCGGTGGTGGTACTTCCGGTCACTCAGCGCTAACCCTAAATCGGTAGGGATGTCGGTGGGGTCTGGCACAGCGTCGAACCTCGTGATCGGTGCCGCCAGCCCCCACCTCTCTTTATAGCAGCTGGTGACAGGGGCCTACCAACCAGTGTACGGTTGGACGCCCCGATCAGGGCGTGGTCAAGGGTCCGGTGTGACCGTTGGGTCACACGGGAGGAGATCAACCTAATATTCTCCCCCTTAATCTCAACTTTTACTTTTAACTATATACTTTTCGCTTTACTCGTTTCATCACAGATCGATACATAGAGCATGTTTCATCGTCACAGCTCAATTGCCGATAGAATCAGACAGCTACAATATACGTCTCTATTTTAAAATAGATTTTTAATCTTTTGGGCCTCTTTATTGTCCGGAAATCATATAGACTATACCATAAAACCCATGTCGACTATGTGTTCTCCAAAACACACTGGGCGGTAAGCCTTTAATTAGCAGATCTGCAAACACTTGTGTGTCTCTTTTTTATCTGTTCCTTTTATGCTCCAAGCATTTCAACATAATTCCGGACTTTCTTCTTTACAACATATAACTCTGTGTCAATGTGTTTGGCACCACACTTGACTCGTTGTCTTAGGAGTGAATTACTTAATGGTTATTGTTGTTGTCAACCATTATCAATTCCGGGTACAGGTTTCCTTAACCATTTTGCCTGTCCCTCGGCCTTATATCATGCTATAACATGTCTTTACATCACACTGATGTCAATCTTTCCATTCTCTGGAGCTTTTCCACACAAAAACTCCAAACGTGAAATTTAGCGACAATTGTGGATTTCGCTATACATTTCACAAATTCTTTCTTTGTACTCACAACCTTTTGAGAGCACATTTATAGATCTATCTTTATAATCACAACCTTTTGAGAGCACTCTGCTTCTTTTAGCATGAGGCCGATATCTTTGATTCCATTCCAGTGATCTATATCTGGATTGGACATTGCCAAACAACCCGGATACGTGAATTGTCAGGGTAATATTGAGTTTCCAACAGCTGAAGCATATGGTACTATATTCATTTGATCTGTTCTAAGTTATCTCTTGGAACACTAAAATTCTCAATTCCATTACCCTTGACAATAAGAACAGGCGTAGATTTTCTCGACATGCATGCTTTAGAGACTTCTTCTCAGCATGTCCATGCGATATTTCTAATACCCCTTTTCTTCTTTTCTTAGTAAATCTTGATACTTTTAACGACAGACACTCTACCGAGAATACTCTTTTGAGGACAAGAACTTCTTTTCTCTGCCGGTAGTAGATTGACACCACCACTAGCAAGTAGGATATCATCCACATACACAGGATTAGGGAATGAATTTCCCGATTCTATAAGTTTGTAGAAAAGCGATAGTCCTCTCATTCTCTTTAACCCAAAATAAATTCTGATTCTAGAGTCTTGCTCTAGTCCGTAAGATCCCTTGTGTTCTTTACTTTCATCTAATGTAAATCAGATCATTATGTGCCATTATCACTCATTATAATCTGTTTATTCTCTTAGCGCAAAACTTTCGATTTAAAATCGCTTTTTACATATTTCCTTTGGAGTCACATTGGCGTTGTAGACCCTTTATAGCCTACTGTTTTGGCTCCATTGGAAATTACTTATGAGTCCCAAACATCGTCGGGATTCACATAGTCTCTAATCATTAAGACAAGTAGACACTTGTCAAAATCGATTGAGTGCTGCTTATAATCTCTGTAAATGATGTGGGATCAACCTTCATTTAAATTTCTCTGATATAAACTTTATAGTCATCTGTTTTTCTCATATGGGGAAGTTGTTGTTCTGTCATTGCCTAGAGGCAATTAATTATGTAGTCTTCTATTGCTATAGCTCTTACAAGGATGTTGTTGTTCTGTCATTGCCTAGAGGCAATTAATTCTGTAGTCTTCTATTGCTATAGCTCTTACAAGGACCTAAATCACAAGATCCATGTTTGCTTGTTCATCTCTATTATAAAGCAACAAGCTCCCCCAGATAAAATCTATTCGAGCCGTAGGTATGTTCATACCATGCTCCCCCAGATTACTCCATTTTCTCCAAAATGGTGTATCCTTAATCCTTTTTATTTGGGTTTATTCTGTTAACCTGTCAATCTGTCTTCTTTATGGCACTTTGAGTACCGTCCTTAGTCTCCTTTCGGAGCTGTAAAATATCTATTTCTTTTCTTTAGGGGTATCATTATTATGACCGTCGTACACCCCAGACGATCACAATTCATCATAGATCACTTAGATGCATTATATGCATCACATTATCTGAAGTATAGGGGGGTTTATTCTGTATTCTGTAACATTCTCTATCTCCCCCTCGAAATGTGGCAAGAACCTCTTTGCCACAATTTTGAAACTTTGATTATCTGCTTTATTCAATATGAAGTTATCTTTAACGTATGGGAGTACTTTTTCCTCATTCCCTTTTCAAAACTCACGAGAGTTCTTTCTCAATGGTTTAATGGTACTGCAAGTCACACTTGCATAACATTCTTATCTTTAGGTTCATTTGTAACTTTATTCTCTTTTGACTCATTAAGTGCTTTATAACTATGATACATAAAGAGTGCGATCGATATAAAACACATGAGTCATCACATCTTTCTTCTGTCATACAGAATAAGTCGTTTGTCAAAATTTTCTCCCGCCATGCGGGTATTTTCCCAGACTTTTTCCACCACGTGGGTATTATTTTCGTCTTTTCCCGTCATGCGGGTAATTAAGAGGCATAGATGCCACAATTGGCTCTTTAGACTGTATATTAAATCATCAAATTCAGAAATAAATCTGAATACTCTTTTATACACATGCTTAATCCAACGTTGGTCAAATTAAACATTCATGTTGCTCGTTTAAAAAATTTCTTCATATAGAGTACATGAAAGAAATTCGTTAAACAAAACTCTGAATGATTTATTTGTTTTCTGCATGAAGAGTACATGAAAGACATTTGTCAAACAAGACTCTCGATGATCTATTTTGTATTCTTGGATTAACATCCAAGAATTCTTTTTCTTTTGCAGTCATTCTTTAGAGAGAACATACTCTCTCACTTTATGACCTTTCTTGGTCATCTTTCGGGTCACAAGTACCCATTCTTTTGCTTTCACGAATGAAAACATGAGAATCTTTGTCTGAGAAAATATTCAATAATAATAAACAATAATGAGCATAAAAATAACCCTACGTTGGTCTGGTTAAAGATATGCACATTAAATCTTTAAAACTTTCTTCTATATTCTAAATCACCGTTGGGCAGAATTAGAATCAATGCATAAAACTCATAAACAATATGATGATAATAATTCTATTGCAATAAAGAACTCTGTTTAGATAATAACATTATCATCAACTCTATTTCAGCGGAAGCATGAAATATTCATATTTCTATAGTTCAAGAGCATTTCTCGGTCCTTTATCTTTTCTCCTCCTCTCAAATTAAATTTTCCCGTTGGTTCCAATTTAATTAGAAAAGAGTCCTTTTACTTTGCAGCAAAAACTGTAATGTATTCTCTGTATTTCACAAACATTGCACTGTTCAACATTTAACAAAACATGATTATGTTATTAACAACGTTGGTCATAAAAAACAGAATCATAATTGTTTCAATAATTTCTTTAACATTCTCTTTAAAAATTTAATTCTCACTTTAATTCTATTTTATCATGATCATGTCATTAACAACGTTGGTCATAAAATAACAGGACCATAATTACCTTTAATATTCACTTTATCACATCTTTAAAATTTTAATTATCACTTTATTGCTTTTAAGCAATTACTTTTAACTATTTGCAGCGGAAAAAATGAATAAAAATTCATTAACTTTATACTTTTCAGAAGCATTTCTGTAACTTTTCTGTTTCCTAAACAAAACTTTCGTTGGGCAATTTTGAATAAGAAAAAACTGAATGAAATTTGCCCAAAATTGGACAAAAAACAAATAAAACAGCTTCTGAAATAGAAAAACTGTAAAACTGGTCGGCCTTTGTTATTTGCCGCTCGGGCAACGCACACACGGCCCACGGCCGCGGCCTCCTCATCTTTCGGACAGCAGCCCGGGGCGAGCTAGGGTTTTCATCACAGCCGTCCGTGGCGATCCGACGGCCAGTCGTTCTTGTAGCCCGAACAAAACAGCTCCCCGCCGGATCCCGCAGAAACCCTAGGTCATTTTTCCCTTTCTTTCTGCCCCGCGCTGTTCTTGCTCTCGCCTCAGCGCTGCCAGTGAGAAAAATTCGCCGGACCGTCGCGCAGAACGGTGTGGCGCCGTCGCCGACCCACTCGCCGGTGCGCGTGTTCCCCTTGCGGGTGAGCACGTCGCCGTCGAGCGGTCTGGCCGCGGCGCCCTGCATCTGTTGAATCCGCGGTGGCGGAGTGCCCTGCCGGAGTTCTTCCGGTGAGTGGAGGCGAGCTTGGTCAGCCGCCTCCCTTTCTCTTTGGCTTTTACCGAAACAAAAGATTCAGTTCAATCTAGGGTTTGGGTTTTTCTTTCTTTTTCCCCGTAGGGTTTGGTCCTTCTTCCGACGCCTCGGCTTGCCGATGCGCGTTGGATCGAGAGGGACGGCGCGGCCGCGACGGCGGCGCCTTTGCCGGCGAGCCCGAGGCCCTCCGGTGAGTTCTTTTTGCCCCTTTTTGAATTTCTTTTTCCTTTGCTTCTTTTTTTCTTTTCTACACGAGATCTAGAACCCTCCAGCTCTGATACCATTGTTAGACCCGTAGGACCTTCTAGGGTAGATCCTACGTGTAGAACAGAGACATGGGGAGGAGGATCATCACCTTCTCCTTGTGCGGAAGCGCTCGAGGCTCCGGCCATGGTGGACGGAGGCGGTGATGCCAGTGGGTAGCAGTGGCGGCGGTGGTGGTACTTCCCGTCAGCTCAGCGCTAACCCTAGATCGGTAGGGATGTCGGTGGGGTCTGGCACAGTGTGAGGACCCCGGATTAACTATCCGAGATACTCGTTATGTTTCCTGCAACAATCCCATGATCAGTCTGTTGTTGCACATAACTCGAATTGGCATCACAGAACACCCATAAATACCGAATAAATATACTTACTTGATTGAAGCCGTAACTTCAACAGGTATTTGCAGCGGATATCACCAAACAACGTGGAGCCCAAGTCATTTGCCATAACCCTACAGGCAGTTGACTGGGAAGCGCCCTAGTTCGCATTGACGTCGTCGAAACCTTCTTCTTCTAACTGCTCCTCTTCAAAATCTGGCTAAGACAATAGCCAGGGACGAAACCAATATGAGTACATTTGAATGTACTCGCAAACTACCCCAACATGAGTATGCACTAGTTTTATTTTAATTTATAACTTTTATTTACTTAAAACATCTCTATATCTTTATTGAAAAAGGTAAGAAGAGTTTTATAACTACTTTTAAAGAAATCACCATTTTTATCTGTTTCTCCAAAACTCCTCCTTTTTCCGACCATAGCCCGTCATGGTCCACTTCGCCCAACCACCTCATACCGATCCGTTGGTATAGGTGTAAGGAACATTCTCCACTTCATTTTCTTTTTAAAACTCAAAGTCTTTCAAAAACTTGCACATGGTCAAAGTAGGGCCTCCAACTGTCCATGTCCGAGGACTCGGCTATTCGAATAGTTTTTACACTCTGCAGAGGTAGCACGCTTTTCCCACATTCATCCGGCAACTCATCGTGTCCGCCACGTCTCGCCATACAAGGTGTATGCGAAGTAAGCCGCCGACCATAGCCTGTCCTTTGCTCATGCTAGTATAGGATCCTCCCCATATGACACTTCCATCAACACTTAACCCAGCCCGTCGGAATCTAAGTGTGAGGACTCATAGGTTTTGTCCGGCGGTTTATGGTGGAACCTTCAATCCTCCTCCTTATCTTTTCATAGAGTTTGAGCGAGGACCCGGTCAGGGGTAGATCAACACACTATCCCCCCATGCATAACGGAGTCATCTCCGTCGATGAGGCATCCCATACTAATATGAGCAAATTATATGACTAAGCCCTTTTCCCATATGTGGGTAAATGTGGTCGCACAGGGTATCGGCTGGTTGACGTAAGTATAAGGACACACTGTGCATTTTTCATAAACATCTCCATTCTCCACTTCTCCATTTCAACACCGACATCTCGGTATTCCATAAACACATAAATATTTTCAAAGGAGTTTGAATAAACAATATTGTTTTCCCCATCCCATAATTTTGGCATAAGTACCTTATATCTCTACTTGGTGGCAAAATAATTTCCATATATGTTTTGAAAAAGGTTTTATAAATCTTTGCTTTAAAGGTAAATCATGCTTATTAAAAATAGATGCATATATTTGTAGTGCAAGCTCAGAGAGTAGCTTGCCTTGCTCGGCAAAGTGGCCTTGGTCTTGATCTTCAGGTTCAACAAACTCTCCTTCCTCGATAAATCCGACAGCGTTCTCGTCTAATTAATACACAAACAAATACAACCAATCACTAATCTATTCAAGCAACATCACAACATTACAATCCTAAATGCTCTAAATAGCCACTGCATACAACAAACAACACCACTTGGTTCCAATTTAATTGTATTTACCATTATTTATTTATGTTTCAAATATGGCAGAAATGAGTGGAACATGTTTAATTGCACAACTTGAGTTCTGTTTGTCCTAAAAATACAAACTAAAATTCTACAGAAAGCTAATGATGTGTAGAAGACAACACAATTTGATTTGGATTAATTGGAGTTACCAAACTCTCTACACAATTGTTTTAATCCAGTGAGTGATTAATCAAGTTTTGGCTACCAAATAAGTTCTGTTGATCCTAAAATTAATAATTTTAGGGGTGACTAAACATGGCTAAATGTGATCTAACAAAATTTGTCCTAAACCATTTGGGTTAACGATTTAACATATTTAAATGTTTTAGTGCAGAAGGGTGTTCAAACTTCAACTTTATACTAAACAATTACTACTGCACAAATAATTCTACCAAAATTAGGGAAGCTAATACATGGCAGTACTAAGCTAAAAAAATTGGTTTGGAATTATTTGGACTAACAGAGTATCAGAAACAAACAAGTTTATAATTTAAACCTTCTGTAGTATTTTTAATAATAATTTTTAACTATTTATTTAAATTACATGAGACCACTTGGGTTGATTAAACAATTTCATAAGCTTTCCAGAACAATTGAGTTTGATTTATTTGGATTCTTAAATCTCGAGATATTGAATTTTGAAGTTAGGTCCAGTACTGATTTCACAGAGAAGTTTAAATTCGAAAATATAACTGTTCTGGATAATGTTGAAAACTATGACAGGTGGGGCCTACGTGTCAGCGACACAGTGTGCGCGTGGAAATGATTAAAATGCTGACGGGTGGGTCAGCCCGTCAGCGGCTAGCTTCAGCGAAGCGTTACGCTGCCGTGGATTTAGATCCAACGGCCCGTGTTCAGAGACAACGGCGACGACCATTTCTAGGCGGCGCCGATGCTCCGGCGACGGCGAGGTGGACGGAATCCTCACCTAGAGGGCACGGCAGACGGCGGCGATGACGTGAATCGACGGCGGAGGCTCGGGGAAGGTCGTGGCGCGAGTTGTGCTTGCTGGGACGGCGTGTCGCGGCGACGGCGAGGTGGCTGCACTTCACGGGCGCGGCAGCAACTCCGGCGATGCTCCGGGGACGCGTCTGTGCACGAAAAAGAGGGCAAAAGGGCTCGGGTGAGTGCGGTGTCCATAAGGAAGAGAGTACGGGCCAGAGAGAAGAGAATGGGAGGGTATGGCGTCGCGGCCATGCTCGACCTCGACGGCGGCAGTGGCTGCGGCAGTGCCCGCCCTCCTGGCGGTGCACGGTGAAATTGGAGCGAGGGAGAGGTCGAGGGAGTGGTGTGGAGTTTCCAGAGGGGTCGGGAGGGGGTTTTATAGCGCGGGAGTGGTCCATGGTGGTCGCGGTGCACGGCGGTGTCCATGGCGCACGGGAGAGGTGCGATTCCGCGGCGGTGGTGCGAGGTACGTGTCGTCGTGAGGTCTTCCGAGGGCTGGGCGTTGTCTAGGAGCAGCTACGGCGAGCGGTGCGTGTCGGGGAGCTGAGAGGGGGCCAAATTTGGCCGGCGCCGTCCGGCTCATCTCGGCGGAGCAGAGGGGGACAGTGCGGTGTCGGGGCGAGCGAGAGCGCTCAAGTGCTCTCCTCTGCGGAGCAGAGGCTGCAGAGGCACGGCGCGGGCTGGGGGGGCCTGGGGGGCCTGGGAACGGCGAGGAGCGCGGCGCCCAGCGTCGACACGGCGACGGCGACAGTGAGCTAGGGGAGAGAGGTAGGGGATGGCATTTTTGCCAAAACCCCCCGCCTCCTCTTTTCTCTTATTTTCTAGTTTCTTTTTATTTCCAGTAGCTTTTCTGGAATTTATTTGGGGTACTTAAACAATTTAGAAAATTCAGAAATATTTGTGGGGCTTCCACATAGCATGTAGTAGCTCCACAAAATTTGGCATTTCAAAATAAAATGTTTTGAATCATTTTTGTTCATAAAGTTTTAGTTATAGTATTTTGGTTTATTTCCATTGTTCTTACTTTTGAATTTTAAAACAGGTGTAAAAATATTATTTGAGAGAGATAAGTAGTAAGGATGAAATGGGAGGGTTTGCATTACCACTCCACTGAATTTTGTTTGAAACAATTTTGAGTTTCTTATTTGGAGAATTTGGGTGACACACTTGTCACTTTTATTTTTCTTGTTTCACTTTTGCTTTTGTATTTCATTTTATCAATTCAAGCAAACAAGCAACACAAGCAACAAGAAATAATTACCACAAGCAACAACTTGCAAACAACACATAATGATCAACAAAAGTTTTTGTTGGCTCTGGTTTTTGGATTACATTACTCATTATAATTTTGGGGTGTTACACACAGCGTCGAACCTCGTGATCGGTGCCGCCAGCCCCACCTCTCTTTATAGCAGCTGGTGACAGGGGCCCACCAACCAGTGTACGGTTGGACGCCCCCGATCAGGGCGTGGTCAAGAGTCCGGTGTGACCGTTGGGTCACACGGGAGATCAACCTAACAGAACGAAGACAGCAGGATGGTGAGGCACGGGGCGACCGTGCACCTCGGCGGCGTCGGGAGCAGACCAGGAAGAAGCGCTGCGGCAGACTTCGCCATTGCTCGCTCGACCGAGGCCATCAGGTATCTTCTTCTTGGTCCAAGAAACACAAGCGCGCTGGGAAGAGAGATGTGCGCCATGCCGGGGAACGGGCTGATGGATGATCTGATGGGCTGTAGGGTTGAATTGGGTGCGTATTTGTTGATTGCCACTCCTCAGAGATGGCCGAGGTCGTACTTCGTCTCGGACTCGGAGACCGATGCAGAGCGCCAAACCGCCAAGGAAGAAATTGAAGCCGCGTTCAACTGACGCTCTCCGATTCGAAGGGTGAAAGGTCGGGGATGTACGCGCTCTCCCGACTTCCGGGTGCACGCGCGCGGCGGCGACCCGGTGGGATCTCTGTTTGCATGGGCGGTGCTGTGGCCGGAGTCCGGAGAGCGGAAATCACATCGAGCGAGCTGAGGCTAAGCTTGGACATCTTCTCGTATCTCTCAGCCTCCTCGACGCTCGCTGTTGCTTCCCCGATTCATTTTCATCTCCTCCCCCGCTCCAACTCCCGCTCCCGCTGCGCCAGCGCCCACTGCCTCTTCGACGGAATGGCCACCACAGGCACTGACAGCAAGCAAAAGGGAGCGGCCGCCGAGGGCGCTGATGGCAGCACTAGCGCCCTGCCGGACGCGATCTTCGAGCAGGTGCTGTCGATCCTTCCCGTCCACGAGGCCGTGCGTTCGTCCGTGCTCTCCCGCCGCTGTCGCGTTCTCTGCAAGTTCCTGCCCGACCCGCGCATCACTGAGACCGACCCTGACAGCAGGAGCAGCGTGGCCAAGTTCAACGAATAGGCTCGTGTACCACCGAGAAAATTGCAAAAAAACACACATTTGGTGGCGGGCTTTCAAAAAACCACCAAGATACAATTTTTTCACAAAAATCAACCACTATTCAGTAACAGCAGAGCAACAAACACTAACTATGTTGATTTCGAGCGATGTTTCCGACAGGTGGACCCCGCCGTAAGTGTTGACGTGGCATGATAGAAACGGTCAAGGAGACATGTGTTATACTTATTCTAACTTTTGGGTTCTTTTGTAAATTTCTAGTGTTTTTTATTTTGCAAATTATGGCTTCTCTCAGAAAATATATCCCGCCGGTAGCACTGGTCGTGCGCGCCACCCACGTCGCCATGGTCTGCATTGTGCACGCCGGGGCGGAGGACGCGGTTAAGCTCGAGGATGAGCTCGCCGCTGTCGACCACTGCTGCCACTGGCCCGTACACGCCGCTATTGACCTTTCCTATAATGTGGGCTCCGGCTAAGGCAATACTGGATCCCCGATCGAAATGATAATCCAACAAGGGCAATATTGGAGCCCCAGTCGAAATGATATTTTGGCGAGATCCTAGAGCGAGAAGCGTGTTGATCGATCAACAGATACCATCGCCTGATTTCTCCTCCTCGTGTCAAGAGAATAATGGTCCGGTGAGTGAGTTGATGAGAGAAAAGCGATCGATGAACATCTGTAAGTGCTAACCCAAGTTTATTGAATAAAAATTATCCCTCTTACTATTTATTTCACTCATTGTGCTCGTGGCTTGTTGATTTATTTTGATGGTTTGCCTCTTTATTCCCTGCATCTTGCTTGCAACTTCGCTGTCCCAAGCATATCTGAAAAGTAAGATTTTTTTCTTAGAAAGGGTTGAATTTTAATTAGAATTTTTGTTTCTACTTTCTTCTTCCATGCAATTTTACGCTTACCGATATTATTTTTTAGTAACAAAGTGAAACAAAAGTATTTTTGTTATGCATGGCTATTAAATGAATTATATTTGCATATGATTTAATGGCAATTTCAACACTTTCATTGCACTATGTTAGATGAATCTCGTTTGAATTCTAACTCGCTACGATTGTTTTCTCAAGACATCTTTGGTTAAAAGCATTTTCATGGTGATCCTTGAGTTTTCAATTTCTTAGGATTTTTTTGTATGAAGTTTTTATGATCCGAAACCATAGTTTTTTCCTACCATCCATTTTTGCACCCACTTGAACTTACATGATTTAATCGACTACAAACTAATTTAAATTCTTTCTTCCAGTGAAAATTACATCATAAATATAACCGTCTCAGGAAACTACTATATTTTTTTTTCTTCTTTTTTTTTGTTTTTTGAAAGGGAGTCGTGTACAAGATCAACCAGCAGAAGAACACACACGCACGAACACACGCACAGGCCACTCCAAACACGGCGACCATGGCACCACCACGCACACCACGCACCGAAGCAGGAAGCTCAGCCAACCTTGTTGAAATGCCGCAGAAGCCAACCGACGCAGGCGCCGGAATCTTGACGCTGAGCCGCCGCCAGGCCACCATCGCCGCCTCACGCCGGAGACGAAGATGACAGCTCCACCCATCTTCCGCAAGGCCCACCAAGAACGCCGACGAAGGAGAGCACCGCACCTGCAAACTCCCAGCGGATTTAAGCAAAAGCACCGCCTCGCACGCCGACGAGGGAAGAAGGACCCCCAGAACCAGAGCCGCGACCGCCACCACGGACGCCGGCTCGAGGGGAGGCACTCCGCGGCTCCGTAGAGCAGCAGACGCGCCAGAGACGGTAGATCTGCCCAGAGCCTCCGCCGGAGCACCGAGGGCAGAGGAGAGGACCGCCGTCTCCAAAAGCTTCTCCGACCGCGCCTCCACCTCCAACGCGCCGCCGGCAAGCAACCCACGCACACCTAAGCTATGTACACGCCGGGATCCATCGATTCCCCGTCCTCCCGCCGCTGGAGCGGCCGCGGAGGGCGAGGGATCGGGCGGATCGCCGACGGCGAGCTTGACCGCGCGGGTTTCGCCCAAAAATCGCCCTTGTTCACTGTAGAGGTGGGGAACGAGGAAGGGGTCCGGGTGTTTGCTTTTGATACTATATTTTTTGTGTTTCTCAATAGTGTACTAGTGATAATAATGGATTAAAATGCAGAAATATGTAATACAAGTTTAGGAGTATCCAACATGAGATGAAACCTAAGAGCATCTCCAAGCGGAGCCCCCAAATCCACCCCAAACGTCCGGGCGGACAGCCCGGACGGGGTTTGGCCCAAAAACCGCAACCCAACGACGGCCCCTATAGCGGCCCCAAACGACCGGACGGTCCGGCACACCCCAAACCCAGCACAAACTGGGGCGGGTTTGGGGGCGCCCGGACGCGTCCGCGCCCTCACTCGCTGACTGTGGGACCCTCCCTTGACCGGCCTACCGGAGCCTACCGGAGGGGAGGATCTAGCCTTTGACCGGCGCCGGCATTCATGGCGGAGCGGCCAGGGGCAGCGGCCAACCCCCAACTACCCGCATTCATGGCGGTCCGGACACCACTATATCTACCGGCGACGCCGGAACCCTAATCCACATCCACATCCGCCGCCGGAACCCTAGTTCATCCACATCCACCATGCCTCGCCGCCTCCCCACCATCTTCGCCAGGATGACGGCGGAAAAGCTGAGGCAGCAGGCCCAAATCCGAGCTCAGGCTGAGGCGGATGCGGCGGCGGAGGCGGATTCGGAGTCGTCGGCCGTCGGATACTTCATGGTCTCCGACGACGCCGAGATCGTCGACATCACCGACTCGGAGTTCATCAGGCTGAGGATGAGAGGATGCGCGTCCGCGCGGAGGCGGAGCACGAAGCCCGACGCGCGGCGGCGGAGGCGGCGGTCGAACGGCAGGCGGCGGCCTGCGCGGCCGAAGCGCTTCACAGCCGGGCGGAGGCGGCGGCCGAAGCGCATCGCGCCCGGGTACGCGCTGCGACGGAGCGGTGGAGAGCTCAGGCGGAGGCGGAAGAGGGCCGGATCCGCGAGGAGGCGCTGCGCAACGACGATGCGGCGGAGCACCGTGCGGCGGAGGCGCAGCTGAAGGCGGAGGCGGCGGACCGCCTCTTCATGAGGCAGATGAGGAACCGCTCCGGGTTCCTCGACAAGCTGTTCGAGGCGGAGGCGGCGATTCGTGAAGGCCGCCCTTACGCCGGGGCCTCCTCCTCCTCTTCGTTCGGGTTCTTCTCCGACTCCGAGCAGGGTTCTTGCCCGGCTCCGGCCGGCAGTGCGGGACGGGGCGGCTCCGCCGGCGCAGCGGCAACGGTCATCGTCCTCTCCGATGACGAGTAGGGAGATTCTAGCGTAGCAAGGCGGATGCAATGCAAGTTTCCATTCTAGTGTAGCAAATGCGGACGTGTTGCATGCCTTTGTAGTAATATGTCAACTAGAAAAGAGGAGTGTGGTTGTAGGAGCATGTTTTTAGGGGTTGTCCGGTCACCCTCCGCGGACGCGTCCGGATGCGTCCGGGCGCAGTATGTGGTCCGATTTTGGGGGGTGCGGTTGGAGATGCTCTAATCGCTACAATTTTTCTCACTTCTGGCCTTTTCAAATCCTGCAGTTTGCGCTAAAATCTTCCGAGTCCAACTTGAGAGTCCTCCATCCGACGCACAGGACAGTTTGAGGATCTTAGCCGTCCAGTTCCTGCAGATCCAGCCGCACATTGCTGTTCACGCGGATCGACGGGCCCACCACCCTTTCCCTCAACTCCTTTTTAAATCTCAGCTCGTCCCCGTCCCTCCCGAATCACCCATCTCTGTACTCTTCTCTGAAGACCACCTGCAGCTAGCCATGGACGCCTCAAGCACCGCGACCGGAGCAAAGGCCAAGAAGGGAGCAGCCGGGCGGAAGGCCGGCGGCCCCAGGAAGAAGTCAGTGGCTAGGTCCGTCAAGGCAGGCCTCCAGGTCCCCGTCGGCCGTGTTGGGCGCTACCTGAAGAAGGGCCGGTACGCCCAGCGGGTCGGCAGCGGCGCCCCCGTCTACCTCGCTGCCGTGCTCGAGTACCTTGCCGCAGAGGTGCTGGAGCTCGCTGGGAACGCCGCCAAGGACAACAAGAAGTCCCGCATCATCCCGAGGCACGTTCTGCTCGCCGTCAGGAACGACGAAGAGCTCGGGAAGCTGCTCGCCGGCGTCACCATCGCCCACGGCGGCGTTCTGCCCAAGATCAACCCCGTGTTGCTGCCCAAGAAGACGGCGGAGAAGGCGACCAAGGAGGCCAAGTCACCGAAGAAGACTACCAAGTCCCCAAAGAAGGCCTAGAGACTCGTTGCACTGCTTATATGTTGTAGCTGGGATTGATGCTGTGCTTCAGATTAGAGTGTTGTTTGTCTAGTGGTGTCGTTGAACTACCTTGTGATCTGTAATTCAAATTGTGTTCTGTGTTACGTTTGCCCGTGCTGTCGGTTTCCTTTGGATATTTTCAGTGGTTTGCGCCGTGAATTGCCAAAGGCTCTGAATAATTGGGAAAAGTAAGATTTTCTTTGGCTCTTATCGGGGTATCGTGAAGAGCATCTCGCAAAGGTTGTGTTCATGTCGCGCGCCCTCTGGTAGTGGGTAAGCGCCTGATATATTGGAGACATTTTTGTTTTGGCGGCTAAATTTGGCGCTCTCGTTTCCATTGGGTTCAGAGAGTTGGGCGGGCAACTGAAAACTGCATCCTCTCGTTGCGACTTGGGATTTTAGCTGTTCTTGTTTCGTTTGCCTTGATTTCGCGTTGGTCTGAAGGCTTGGATCTTATAGGGGGTGGATATGCACTTCATGACGTTTAAATTTCATCCAGGAGATTGGGCTGTGAAACCATTGGCGGGAAGTTAGTTCCTTCGCGCACTCTTTTTGGCGGCGTGATTTCCCGCCCCAGTTTCAGTTTTAACTTTCTGGGAGCAGAGTTTGAAAGGAATCTTTGTTTAACTAACTTGAAGGCATAGCACTCATCGAAAGAATTGGATTCGTGCATTTGGCGCGCTCTCTACTAGCGCCAGAAAAGATTGGACGAAATTTCGCTTTGGCGGCGAGATTTGCCGCCCTCCGTTCAATTTGGCTCAGGGTGTTGGGCGGGAAAGTGGCAAGTGAAAACTGTATCCTCCCATCCCCGCTTTCTGTTGCCGTAACTTTACTGTAGTCTAATTTTAAAAAGAAAAAACTTTACTGTAGTCACGTTACTCCAACTTTCCCACTTTTGGTATCGTGTGGCTGTGCACGCTGCGTTAGGCCAAGTACAACGCGAGGCGCTTGCGTGGGTGCCAGGATCGATATCCCGGCCAAAACGGCAGTTTCGTTTCTGAATCCCAGCCTGGAGCGCTTGCAGCGGAGTGTCGACGCAACAACTAGCAGCGACGCTTAACATATTTTTTTCCTCCTGTATAAGGCGAGCGCAGAGGGAAAAGGGCCCAGCAGTGGAACGGTTTTGTCCATGTGATTAGCGTCTAGCGTTGCAGAATAGAACGCTTAGCTGATAAATCCTTTCATTGGTATTTATTTTTTCTTCATAAGCGCCCATATTAGCGTCTAGCATTGTACATGCCCTTAGTCAAATACTAGAAGAAAAGTATTAGCGTTGCCGCGTCCAGTATAGTATGACGAAAAATAGATGAACAAATAGCTTTTTAGTAAAATATATATATAATACAGTAACAATAATGAGATATAGTATCATTGCCTCACTCTCTTACAAAAAATTCACTTAGATCCTCACATACACATAGAGGAATAGAGAAGGGTGCAGTTGTAGCAAGGTTAGTAGTACACCAACAAAGATAATATGCTTCCAGATAAATAATGTTAAACTTTGCATACACTTATTTAGATAATCAGGCACGATCAAAATTATAAAATATCACACAAGTAAAATTGTGTCGATCAATAAAAAAATTGAGCAAAGTTCCGACAATTGTATACAATGTATGATATAATGAACATGGCATACTCGAGAGTTATACTAGCAAAGATTTGATTAGCCACCGAGATTCTACAGTCAAGGTCACTGATTTTATAAGAAATCAATTAAACCTATATCTATACTACTATTAAAAGAGCAAACTTGTGTTGATACATTAAATCTAAGCCCTTTAATATTTGGCCAATGACCCAAATCGCTCCAATGTTTGACAACTCAACACACCTTTTCAGTTTCGTGCTAATTACAAGAATTGCCATCCAAAAAGAAAGAACTGCCCCAATCTCGAGCTGCCCGACCCCAGCGACGGCGTGACCTTGAACAGCGGCGGCGGCCGGATCCGTCTCGGAGGTCGACGAGGCAATGGCCTACAGGAAATCGGCGGCAGGGTCCTGGCCAGCCGGCATCCGTGGCTCCGCTTACCAGCGCGCCCCATCCCGCCATCCTGCTCGGCGCGCTCCGCCCGTGATTCGTTTCTAGCTGGCAAGCTCCGTCCTCCGAAATCCATACCTTGCCGACCAACACCGGCGAGTTCCGCACCAATCCTGCTCCATGCTGCAAATAACACGTCTTGGTAGCAGACTCCCTCGATCCGCCCACCTTTCCCCACCGAGGCATGAATCCTCGACGAGAGACCCTAGCGCCGCTCCCTCTAAATCCTCTCTTCGCGTGTCCCCTTTCAATTTCCATCCCGTCTTAAATTTCCAGCGTACAATCAATCTAAAAAGGCCCAATCAGCCTCTGCCCGATCCCTTTCCACTCAAGCCCTTTTTTCCTCTGCCTTGCCGGCTGACGCAGTGGAGGAGGAGGTCCTTTCAATCTTTTGACTAGCTTTCATGTTCCGACCACACTGCAATCCATGATGAATTTCTGATCAATCCGTTCCTCCATATATAGTTTTCGTGTTGCTACTTTTGGTTTTCAGCTAGCCAGTAATTATTGATCTGATCAATCCGTTCCTACAGTTTGCCTATTGCTTCTTTTGGTTTGACTTCAATACATAGATGATCGAATTTGTACTATGTTTGGGATAATAAATCTACGGCGGAACTGCAATCCGGAGGGTTAAATCCTAAGTATATAAAAGTTGGATTATATCGCGAATTGTGGGAGGCCCTATCACTGTAGCAGCTACAGTCTGCTACAGTGTTGAACAGTCCGTCGATCCGTTCCGTCGAACGGCGATCCGACGGCATACAGTACACGCCCGTAATGTTTTTGAAAAAAACACCCTTCAAAGATCGCACCACTGCTCCGCAGTCCAAACTTTACCAAAGAGAAGGACCAAGACGCAAATTACGGAAAATACAGGGATCCCGTGGAAAAACTGCGAACACTTCCCCACCCTTTCTCTCTCCCGCGACACCGCGATGGTCGCCGGCGTCGCCGCCGCGGTGCGCGGCCGCCACGGTCCTCTCCGGACGAATCCAAGGGCACAGAGAGGTTCGCCGTCGCCGCCCCTACCTCCTCGCCAAGTTTCGCTTCCCGGGACGCCTCGCCGGCGTCGGAATCGACGACGCCGTCCCACTGCCAGTCCGCCGCATTTGGGCGCCGCCGGCGACGCTCCGGCGGCCTAAAAGCGGCGGCGCCGCCAGATCCAGGTAGGCCGCGTCGCCGTGCTTCCAGCGCGCCTGCGCGTGCGCCGCCTCTCGCGGTGGTTCCGCGCCGGCGACGCCCTCGCCACCGCAGCGGCTTCGCCCCCAGGTGACGCCAGCGTGGCGTCACCGAGCCTTGGGCTGGGCTAGCGGGATGGCTGCTGGGCCGGGCTGGGCCGACGGGACGGCTGGCTCGGACCCTTTTTTTTCTGCTTTTCTTTTTCCATTTTTTTTGTATCTTTTAAAATACAACTCCAAATAAATTCAAACCAATTTCTCACAATTTGTAAATATCCAAACAGGGCAAAACACTTGAACATATGGAGTTGTACCATCTGAATTTTGCTCTAATTATATGGAGTCGAGTTTAGCAAAATTCTCCAGCTACAGAATCCGAATGAATAAATGTGCATTTCCATCCGCTATGGACTTAAATTCAAGATTAATAATTTTTGAACATTTTAAATTGCTTCAAAAAAGAAAATACTCTAAAATGTAGAAAAATGGTCACAAAAAAATTCCAACTATTTAGAAGGGAAAAAGGATTGGAACATTTTTAATTGGTGAAAATTGTAAGAAAAAACAAATGCATTCCCCATGATTATGTACAGCTCAACTTAACAAATGCTCACATTATGTACTCCCTCTGATTATGAACTCTAACTGAACATTTGAATTATGTAATTATTTGGCAAAAAAAATTCCTACAAGTATGAAATTCAGATGCAACTCTTCAAATTATATATTAACTTTACTAAATGCTCACAGAATACACATCTTCCGATTAGGAAGCTAAATTAATTATTTATGGCAACATACAAACATAATCGAACATTCAAATTTGTTGACTTTTTCAAATTATCCCAGACGACAAATTCTGACACGTTTCACATTTCCAACTACAACAGACGCGTCCTATCTCCGTGTTCTTTTTTTTTATTCCGAAATTTTTCAGATTTAAAAAACTTTCAAGTACAAACAATTCCAAATTTGAAATTTACTCCGCGATGACCGTTGCTGCTGTCAGCATGACGTGAGCTGTCGACCCACAGGTTAGTTTTCCCCCCGAAGCAACAGCTCCAGAAATTGTTATAATTCCGACATGTCGGCCCAGTTTAATTACACAATTTGCAGAAAACTGAAAACACGTTCGAAAAAACAAAATCTCTGAATGAAACCGCCTCGAAAAATGTCCATAGTACGACAAAACAATCAAAAAAATACATGCTAATTACTTTTGGTTCTTACGAAAATTAAGTTGGTCAATATTTTGATATATTTCGAACACATTTCATGTAATTACAGTTAAGAACTAATGGCAACATACAAACATATACAAATGCTTCATTTCGCTAAATATTTGGACATTTTCTAAACTATGTAAAAAATGCTAAAAAAAACCCGCTAACTACGTCTGACAAAACATACAACATATTTGAACAATTCAAAATAGTTAATACTTACATGCAACATAAACAAACTTCTCCGAATTGCGGACTCGAATCCTTATGGAATTAACACTAATTACTGCTAACAAAATACAAATACTCCGATTAAAGAGTTCTTTTACAAATTTACAAATAAATAGAAACTAAAAAAAGCGCGGCGTGACGCCGCGCAACATTCCACTAGTAAGCAAATAATACTTGGATTATTTTCTGATCTTTCCAGTTCTACATGAATATTTTGATACAGAAATCCTGAATGTTCTCTATTTTGCTTGTAAAATTAATGGATGCCGGAGACATCCAATCCGGCCGTCGACCACATCCCCATCGTGTGCAAGGACGCCATGGCATTCTTCTTCATGTCCAATCTCACCTGTCAGTGCACGCTCAACAAGTAAGTATCACTATATGTTTAGGCTTAGAGAACTAATTTTGAGTTCATTGTACTTTTTTCTCACTATATGCTTACAGATTGGTACGAGAGGGTAAGGAAATTGAATCAGGATGGGGCATAGCTGATTTTATTCTGTTCATGTTAGCTGTTTCTGATACTAAAGCCGGGTCATAATGCATGTGCATACGTAAATTTTGGTCATATGATTTTGCCGGTGCTCTAGCTGAATAATGAACATTGTTAAACTCATAGTAAATGAAATTGAAAAATAAATAGATTGTAGTTTTATTTTGTATGCTATTTATAGATGAAATTGAAACATAAAAGAAGGATAGGTTAATTTTCACAAAAAGTTAATGTCGCACTAACGTTTATGGTAAAATGTCAAAACTTTAAACACTACAAGGAGTGCAATTTTGGTACAATGTCAAAATACAAGGAGTGCAATCTGAAGAAATTAGTGGATCCACGAGGATGAATAAAAAAATGGAGGTGAAGATATTATTTGAAGTCTTTTTTTGTCAGTCATCCTATCCACCATCCATGTCGACATTGGTCGAATTTGATGAGAATTCGTCGGCGGAAAAATAGGTGTCGTCGAATTTGATGCAGATATTTCTCTCCCATTCCACATGGGTAACAAGCGAGTAAAGGTAAATTATATCAACAATCCCGAAAAATAACAAACTACCTATTCGTATATCACCATTGCTAATTGGAATGAGAAAGTGAAATAATTCTCATAAGATATTTGGTCTGGTTTAATCTTTTTATCAAGAAATATATTTAAATGGCTCGGTAAAATAACTCAACGAAACAAATATAATTCAAAGACATGTTTATATTAAAATAAATTATGAGACGTGCGTTGCACGTGCACGTCCACTAGTAACATAAATTATCCAAAAATCTGTAAAAGTGTTAGTAGCTCCGAAGCCACCATATATCCTTTAAAAAATATCGAAATGACATGTCTAAGTTTCAATTATTTTTTGAAATAAAGCATACAACCATGTGTATGTTTTCTATGTACTCTAATATTTTATATTTTGGGCTACACAAAAGAGAAATTTGAGGGGAAATGAAGCTATTTTTCTTTTTCACAACCACAATTTTCTCTTTTCAGTAGCTGGTAATTGATAACCCCCAAGAGCAGGGAATCACTGTAGCACCTCTCAATGTGGAAGTAGGGTATCGATCCGCAGGAGCAAGAAGGAAAAGTTATCTATTCCCTACAACTAAAGTGTCACAAGTTTTAGTTGATTATGCACTAAACAAGTTTAAAGAATAAGATGGTTGATTTAATGGATGGAAGTTTAATGTAACAAAACAAGAATGTAAAAGTGTCCCAATCCTCTTCAATGCAAGAGGACAAGACAAAGGTTTTCTCTTATAGGAATAATGGACATGGGTTCATGGGTTCACTCAATCCTCTCTCCCATCTATGGTGATTATCATGTTATAGATAAAAAGTACACACAATTGTCATGCTTTAATGGTAAACTTCTATGACGGCTACATTTCCTAAAACACATAGTTGAAAGAAAATAATCATTTGTGTTGCTAGGTCACCCTCGTAAGGCTAGCGTGGTTTGTTGTCACTCCCACATCATACTTCTTCCTTTTTACCCCAGATAAAGGATGTTGGGTTGTATTGTGTCACTCAATACATATGCCGTTGTCACATCGGCCATCCCGTACCTACATACATCATACTTCATAATGGACAATATTCTAAACACTAGTGCAATGATTCATATTTCGTGCGCATGACCACATCTCTCTCATCCATCTACACTTGGTGGTGTCAATCACCTCATGACATGGATAAACAAGGCATTATGCATAAATCGAACCATCACATGCATCATAGAATATCTCCAAAATATGACAAGTTATAAAAGATCCAACACAACGGTAAATGCATAACAAATATCATCTTATACCACAATATCCACCATAGGAATTACATAGATAGATCCATACTTATGCAAGACACATCATATGGACTTCAACAATAATCATACATAGAGAGATTAGATCAAGTTACCACCACAAACCCAAAGTCCAGGGGGTGGACTACTCCCCCTTCATCATGGTGATGATGGTGGAGATGTTGGAGAAGATGGAGACCACCCCGGCAGCGCCCCGCCGGAGTTTTCCCCCTCCAATCTGTAGCTCCAGGTCTTCTGTTTCGTGGTTTTGTGTTTCTGCGGCGCTCCCTTCCGAAAGCCGTCGGGGGACTATTTTTATAGTCGTTTTTAGGTCAAGACGAAGGCGCGGGGACGAAGATCGATGACATCGGAGGCTCGAGGCCCAGGATAGGTGGTCCCACGCGGCCAAGGAATCTGGCCGCGTGGGCCCACCTCTTTTGGCCCTCGGGTTTCCATTTTTTCGCTTCCTTCGCTCCTACGCTTTGTTCCTTCCAAAAAATGATCCCCGCAAAATATTAGGTCATTTGGACGTCGTTTGGGTCCCTGAAACATCAAAATATAGAAAATAGGGGTTTTCTGCCAGTGCAGGGTTAATTCCAGAAAAATAGGGAAACTGTGAAATATTCCCAAAATCAATATAAAACAATGATATAACCCTTATATGATGCAAATATGATTGAAATATAAGTAATATAATGCAAAGTTCATGTATGCATTTTACATGCATCAACATCCCCAAGCTTAACCTATACTCGTCCTCGAGTATGAAGGTGATAAAACTAACATGGACTTTGCTTTTTAATACTATCAATGGATATCAAAGATGATTACTATTGCTATATAGAGTCGAATGATTCATTCTTCAAAGGAATAGCAATATACAAGATAGATTATGAAGTGATATCAAATATTCAATGTAAGGATGTTCAATCATAATTCACAAAGTGTAACATAGAAGAAAGTACTATGGACCAAATGTATGCATAATAAAAAGTAAAAACATCCTATTATGGTCATAGAGTATTCTTGTAAATCTGAATATAAAAGGTGGACACTTTGGAAAGATATATAAATAAGTAGAGGTAAAACATGAATAAGTTTCATCCAGCTTCCAAATGCTTCTACTTAAGTTAATGTTTGCAATGTGGTATCCATTGGTGTGGAGCTCTCATTACCCCTATCATAGCATCTTGAATGGTTAAAGTTTAAAGTGAAAGCAAATATGAGTAGTGTGCTTGACAAAGTATGGGTTGAATGCCTCATGCCCCGTGAATACGAGTACCTACACCACGGTGTTACTCAACTCGGGCCACAAAGCAAGTTCAAGTTAAAGTCATTGTAAGTAATATAATAGCGTCATCAAGAGCATCAACTGGGGTACCTCTTGCCTCAGGACATGGAAACTAGCCCATGTCAAAATGACAAGACAAACAGACAATGAACAATCTCTCTAGCCATTTATACAAACTCCTCAAACTTACTAAGTTTCCGCATTTATTTGGCACCATGATAAGCATCCATAAACAAAAGTACATGATATCAACTAAATATAATTAAGAGCACGTTGAAAGCTTGCCATGTGACACCACATATGAGCTAACTCCCAACCAAGACTCTTGTCAAGCATACAACTTCATAATTTTAATCACAATGGTTCATGTTTATTAAGTGCAATAAAAGTAAAGTGTGCATCAAGTTCGTGAGAGCTTTTAACCAACTTTCCCATAACAATCAATAACATAAGCATTTTAATTTGGAAACATAGATAATACAATATAACATGATAAACATACTCGGAATAGCATTAAGCTAATAGGTAGATATGGTGGACTCACTGGAAAACTTTGGTTGAAGGTGTTGGAAAACAAGTTTTTACTTGTTGGAATTTTTGGGCTAGCAAAGGGAGAAAGTTGACCGTCTAAATGCATGCATAAGTGTCCATAGAACTAATCAATCCATGTTAAACAAAGTAAAGTAACATTCAGCATCAAAACATGAATAAAAGATAGCTCTTGATAAAACACTTGCAAATTAATACTCATTAAAAAGCACATGAATCATGCAACTATATGTATCTTTTTGAATCAACTCAAACATCCTTTCCCAATCTTTTTAATAGCATCCAACTTAATTCAACCCAAATTTCCAGTAGCTCTCTCATAACATAAATGAAAAGTGGTGGTCTCACAAATAAAAACCAAACCGAAATAACAAAAATAAAAGACGCTCCAAGTTTATGCGATAAAGTGCATTGATCGAAAAACAGAAGTTAGACGTGTGCAAACCGAGAGTGTGTTGGTCCAGTGGGGTTGTCTCCACATCCCCAAGCTTATGGTCTTCACCATCCTTGGATAACTCTTGGTGCATCTCCTCTAATCCCTGTGAAAAAACTTCAAAACACCGTTTCTCCCATCTCTTTTCTGTGGGGTGACATTAGTAGTGATAGACAAATGAATTGCTTGCTGCATAAAATCCTTAAACAAAAATTCATATGAATGTCCAGAAAGTGTATAATGTTGTATGCCTACTTATAAACTCAATTGGATCAAAAAGATTCAAGTTAAAAGTTCAAAGAATGCATCAAACAAAATGGGACAGAATCTGTCCAGAAAAACAGCAGCAGCAAAACACATTTTTCTACCCTACTTAAATATGTCGAAAAAATCTGAAAAAATTCACGCTTACAGAGGATGAAAAGTTGCAACTACAGTTCAAATTTCAGCTCATTCGGAGTCACAGAATAGAATGAAAAATCATACCGTGCACAGATTCGTGCTGGAATAAATCTCCGAATGCAAAAAGCAACTTTTTCAAGCCAAAATAGGTAAAACTTGGCACTTTATTAAAAATTCCAGAAACAAAACTAAAAACTAAGTCTCTTGTTACAGCAAGAGGACACAAAGAAAATCAAAAATAAAAACAACCGGGTTGCCTCCCGTAAAGCGCTTTCTTTATAGCCATGTAGCTAGGCTTCTTACTTTGGTGATCATGAAGGTTGAAGCTCATGAGGGAGCTTGTTCTTTGGTGTGTCCCTCTTCCTTGAGAAGTGTTCATGCATAATACCAGGGTCCCATGGTGTTATCAATCCAATCAAAATAATATTCAAGTTGAGACCTAGTAGAGAGAAAAACAAAACACAAAAGTAATAACAACAAAGTCTAACTTTCTTTCTATGCATTGGCATTTTGTATATGAATGAAGCACAATAAATAGAAATTTTCCAATGCATATTAACAGTAGATACTTGCAACTTATAGTTATTAGCAACATAAAGAGGGCTCTTATCACCTCCTCTTTCATAATAGTTGCAAGAAGTAAAAGTAAATTCACCCATATAACCATTGGACTCATCCAACTTAGATAATTTAGGTACATAAAGAGGATCATTAAATTTATTATGGAATTCATTAGCATGCTTCCCTCTTTCAAAATAGTTATTAAGATCAATATCAAGTTTAATATCATGGTTGCAACAAAGATTTGGAACTAAAGGTAATTGCAAACCACATAAGTATTTCTCAACATAAGCAAATTTCTCCTCTATGGTGTAATTAGGAGAATCCAGAAACAAAGTAGGACTCTCATGAGTAAGAGTAACATCACAAACAGCAAGTATATCATTTTTATCCTCACATAATTTAGTAACAACTAAACATGGAGGTTTATCAATAAGCATAGGACCATCATCTAAAGCATTATCATATAGCATATTTAAGCAATACTCCTCATTATCATCAATAAGTTCACTAGTAGCATTAATAGAAAGTAAAGGAGCATTATTAGTTTCATCATAATAGCATGAGTTATCATATAGGACCATAGAATTTTTAGTTTGACACTCATCATAACATGGGTTTTCATAAATAACAAAAGACTTTTGAGTTTGAGTGCTACTATCAAATGTTGATGGTGAAGTTGGGAGATCCAACTCTTCCCCAAGCTTAGGTTGGAACACATCCATTTCAATCTCCTCTTCACATACTTCCTCTTCCAAGCTTATGTTTTCATTATCCTTTTCCTGCAAAATATTAGTACTTTCCATGGCAGCAAGAATTCTTTCTTTAACATAAACATTATCACTAAACTCTTTTTTGCAAAGTTGGAGAAGAATAGAAATGTGTCCTTTCATTACACGAGCTTCATGACTAGTTGCAAAAAAATTATCAATAAGAAAGTCTATTTCATGGGCTGCAACATAAGCAATATATTTCTCAACTTGTTCTATATCAGGGCATGAAAATTTATTTTCACGATAACAAGCAATTAGAGGATCACTGTTGTGCTTACATTGATAGGGAGAGTGTTTATAGTCTTTTCTAAAGCAGCAAGTTACATCATGTAATTCACAAAACTCAATAGCCATATCATTGAGATGTTCAAGTAATTCAAGCATTCTATTTCCTTCTTTGGTTGATCGATATTCATAGTAAGCTCCCATAGTTTTGACATAACCTTCCTCCATAGCTTAAAACACAATTAAAAGCAACACTTAATTTTTATGATCTTAAATGAAAACTGAAAGTAAAATGATACTATAATGATATAACCGAAATAACAACTAATAAACAAAATGCAAAACTGAAAATAAAATATGAAACCGAAATACAAAAGATAACAAGAAACTGAAAATAAAAAGATAAATGCAAAGCTGAAATTTAAATATGATATGCAAGACAATAACAAAATAAAATGATTTGAAGGTAAAGATGGATAAGATGATGCTCACGTAGGTGCAACCTCCCCAAGCTTAGGTGATTGTAAGATATAAAACAAGATAAAATAAATCTAAAGTCTAGTGCACACAAGAATAGAAACTTAAGCGCTACGCTCCCCGGCAACGGCGCCAGAAAAGTACTTGATAACCCCAAGAGCAGGGATCACTGTAGCACCTCTCAATGTGGAAGTAGGGTATCGATCCGCAGGAGCAAGAAGAAAAAGTTATCTATTCCCTACAACTAAAGTGTCACAAGTTTTAGTTGATTATGCACTAAACAAGTTTAAAGAACAAGATGGTTGATTTAATGGATGGAAGTTTAATGTAACAAAACAAGAATGTAAAAGTGTCCCAATCCTCTTCAATGCAAGAGGACAAGACAAAGGTTTTCTCTTATAGGAACAATGGACATGGGTTCATGGGTTCACTCAATCCTCTCTCCCATCTATGGTGATTATCATGTTATAGATAAAAAGTACACACAATTGTCATGCTTTAATGGTAAACTTCTATGACGGCTACATGTCCTAAAACACATAGTTGAAAGAAAATAATCATTTGTGTTGCTAGGTCACCCTCGTAAGGCTAGCGTGGTTTGTTGTCACTCCCACATCATACTTCTTCTTTTTTACCCCCAGATAAAGGATGTTGGGCTGTATTGTGTCACTCAATACATATGCCGTTGTCACATCGGCCATCCCGTACCTACATACATCATACTTCATAATGGACAATATTCTAAACACTAGTGCAATGATTCATATTTCGTGTGCATGACCACATCTCTCTCATCTATCTACACTTGGTGGTGTCAATCACCTCATGACATGGATAAACAAGGCATTATGCATAAATCGAACCATCACATGCATCATAGAATATCTCCAAAGTATGACAAGTCATAAAAGATCCAACACAACGGTAAATGCATAACAAATATCATCTCATACCACAATATCCACCATAGGAATTACATAGATATCCATACTTATGCAAGGCACATCATATGGACTTCAACAATGATCATACATAGAGAGATTAGATCAAGTTACCACCACAAACCCAAAGTCCAGGGGGTGGACTACTCCCCCTTCATCATGGTGATGATGGTGGAGATGTTGGAGAAGATGGAGACCACCCCGGCAGCGCCCCGCCGGAGTTTTCCCCCTCCAATCTGCAGCTCCAGGTCTTCTGTTTTGCGGTTTTGTGTTTCTGCGGCACTCCCTTCCGAAAGCCGTCGGGGGACTATTTTTATAGTCGTTTTTAGGTCAAGACGAAGGCACGGGGACGAAGATCGACGGCATCGGAGGCTCGAGGCCCAGGATAGGGGGTCCCACGCGGCCAAGGAATCTGGCCGTGGGCCCACCTCTTTTGGCCCTCGGGTTTCCATTTTTTTGCTTCCTTCGCTCCTACGCTTTGTTCCTTCCAAAAAATGATCCCCGCAAAATATTAGGTCATTTGGACGTCGTTTGGGTCCCTGAAACATCAAAATATAGAAAATAGGGTTTTCTGCCAGTGCAGGGTTAATTCCAGAAAAATAGGGAAACTGTGAAATATTCCCAAAATCAATATAAAACAATGATATAACCCTTATATGATGCAAATATGATTGAAATATAAGTAATATAATGCAAAGTTCATGTATGCATTTTACATGCATCAGTAATACCATTATTTCACCATAAATTTGGTAGATATGTACAAAATATGTGTATATACCCAAAAATACTTAATTTTAATATTCGAGGGATGTGGAATATAAAATAAGAGCAAAGTGGGGTCCACCATGGTGTGGTATTACTGCTCCACCGGAGGATATGTGGGAGCAAGGAGAGAAGACATCAATTATAGAGAGCTTTCTATTTGTAAAACATGTGTATATATCAACAAACATAAATTTTGTCATACTTAATTTTAATATAGGAGAGTTGTGAACTATAAAGGAAGAGCTAAGTGGGGTCCATAGTGGTGAGGTGTCACTGCTCCATTGGAGAACATGTGGGGCCAAGGATAGGCTAGAGAGTTTAGTATTTGTAAAACATGTATATATATCAAGCATAAGTTTTTTAATATTTAATTTTGTTATTTGAGAGTTGTGATAATACCTAAGTGGGGTCCACCATGGTGAGGTGTCGCTGCTCCATTATTTATGATTTGAGAGTTGTGATAAAGTAATACCTACGCAGGGTCCACCTTGGTGAGGTGTCGCTATTATATTGGAGGACATGTGGGAGTAAGGAGAGGCCACCATAGGGAGCTTAGTATTTGTAGAGATTCTTCAAGTTGGGACTGTTTTTGTTTGATAGGTAGAGATGCCCAAGGTTGAGTTAAAGGGGAGTACCCTAGGCAACGAGTACATTATTTGGTTGGTAGGAACATATTTTGTATCGTGTTCACGTATGTAACATGTGGCATCTTTTAATCTAAACTAGACCAAATATTACAACACCAGTTAGGCCCTAAAGTTTCACAGAACATTGATAGCAGAAATTTAATCACAACACCACAATTTTGTGTGTTGATTTTTTGAAAAATATTCAAATCTCGCAACATAGCCAATTTGACAACGTTTGTGACAACCAGGACCCACCAGATGCCATGTGGCAGAGGCCGCGGTTCTTTACATGTGTTTTCTTTCAGACCAAATCAGACTTAAAAAGAACTATTTGGATTTTTTTCACATTTTAGTTATCTTCCAGCCAAGACAATTCGCAAACTCAACTTTAAAAAAACTGGAAAAAATACAGTAGTTATCGGTGAACTTGGATTGATCTATTGTAAAATTTCTAGATTTTTGAAAAATTCTGAGTTCTGATAAGTTCCGATCCTAAGATTTTGAACCTCGGTCCCGTAATACAATAGTCAAAATATAAATGGCATTTGAAGTGCATCCAAAAAAAAGTATTGTATACCAAATAATTTAACTTATCTAGGGCAAACATCTGATGTCATTTCTACCATTACCACTTCGATTTGTGTCATCGCGGAGGCCGTTGGGCAAGCTAAGGTTTCCTCTCGGCCTCTCACCTCTAGGCTTGGCCCAATGAGTCTCGGTAATGAGTTGGTATTCAGCTATTGTCCTAGGAACCACTGAAAGATAAAGCGTATGTCACACAACAGATGGAGAAGTAGACATGCTACCTAACAATGTCATTGTAGTTCTAGTTCTTTCTCTGAGTTGCTATGTAAAAAATGTTTTTTTGTTCACGACTGACCTTGTCATCGATGACGAACTGCTATCGTCCGACATGCAGTTGACCGTGTTTGTTCGTCTTGCATCACTCTCGCTCTCTCCCGTCCCGTTTGGTGCCCCCCACGCAACCCCAACCCCTAAGAGTCGGCCTCGATTATGATTAAGTTCTAGCCATAAGTTACATAAGTTATGAAAAGTTCAAATTGGTTAAGTAAATGAAGTCTAAAATTTGCTACTTCACTCTATACATATAATTCGAGTTATTGGATTTTTTCCACGTAGGTACATATGGATGCTCCATGATCATGCCCACGTAGGTCTTGATCTTAGCTGACAATCTGAAAGGGGACACCGCCATATTTTTTTTGCTTCCCACATATGCCAGCACATGACAGCAAGAACAAAATATCTCCCCCTTGAACCAAAAACTCAAATATCCATGTCATCGCTGAGGTAGCACCCTTGCGGTCGAGGTGCATATCAAAGGATTGTTTGACCTCGGTCCACACCGCACGGGCATAGGGACAAAACAACAGTGTGTGCTAGATGGGTTCTCTGAAACATTTGTATGTGGTGTACGTGCGTTTGTGTCGATAGAAATAGCAGGGGTTGGTTCCGATTGAGTTTTTACAAAAGCTACAAAAACTACGGAAAATTCAAATTGGTAGGTAAATTAAGTTAAATGTTTGCCAGTTTACTCAGTACATGTAGTTTGAATCATTGACTTTTGTCAGATTTTTGCAAAGTTGAATTTTGAACAAATTTCGGCTCAACATTGCAAAAAGATTAAAAAATGGTTACGGCGAGGCACAATGGGCTTAAAAAGTCCCAATTTACCAGGATAATATTTAGTTTCAATTACAGAATTTTCAATTTTTTAACATTTTTAATTAATTTCACAAAAAGTTGAAAATATGAATAATTTTCAGACGGTTTCGTTCAAGTCCAGCCCGATCCATAGAGAACAATGTCAAACTATCTAAATCACGAGAGTTGCATTCTCCTAAACATTTACCCAAAAGTTATGATAGGGTTTGAGTATGTGTGGATAGAAATAGCAGTGGTTGTGAGTTATTACTCCCTCCGTTTTTATTTAGTTTGCGTTTTGGCATTATTCAAAGTCAAACTTTGTCAAGTTTGACCAAGAATATAGAAAAATATATCAGTATTCATAATACCAAATGCATATAATAAGAAAATATACTTTATGATGATTCGAAAACTGTAGATGTTATATTATAGAAGTTGATAATTTTTCTCGTATATTTGGTCAAACTTAATAAAGTTTGACTTTGACTAAACTTAGAACGCAAAGTAAATAAAAACGGATGGAGTATTAAAAATCCGAAAGCAGCAACCCAAACAAAATTTGGGCCCTTGGCCAGGGACGCCACGTTGTTCATTCTTTCTCTTTTTCGTATCATCATGATATAGAAACTCCTTTTTTTTATTTACTTTTTTAGGACAAACTTTCTCTCATATGTGCACCATGCCATGTCATGTGCTTATCACCTCGTAGCATCTGAATCCTCTGCCACGACGCATCGTAGGACTCTCAAGTTTCAGAGATCCATCTAAGGTGACGGAGTTCACGCAAAAAAACCGTCTCGATCGCTCCGGTGAACTCCCCTAGAACCCCATCCGTCTCCATGTTCCCGTCGACGAGAAAACGAAGGGACGGCGACGCGATGGCGGCGGTGCTCGGCAACCACAACCTCCTCCGCCAGATCCTGGTCCACCTCAGCTACCCGACCTCCCTCATCTGCTGCGCCCTCGTCTGCAAGCACTGGCTCCGCCACGTCACCGCCCCGGACTTCATCCGCCGCTTCTCCGGGCGGCACTTCCTCGGCTGCCACAGCCGCCTCCTGCTACGAGGCCTTCGGCAACGCTGCGTGCCTGCGTGGTCGAAAAGGAAGAAGACGACGGCGACGAGCTGCTGCGCCAGCAGCTTGGGAGCGTCGACGACAGGTGGGGCGTGCTGCAGGAGGTTAGCGTGTCCCGTTGTTACTGTCACTCGTGTTTGATAGGCAGCACATGGTAATCCAGTCCTGGATGTTTATCAAGAAATAATTTACGATC
The DNA here is from genome assembly GCA_947311845.1 of Poa pratensis. Classification (NCBI taxonomy): domain Eukaryota; kingdom Viridiplantae; phylum Streptophyta; class Magnoliopsida; order Poales; family Poaceae; genus Poa; species Poa pratensis. The sequence goes on from CAMZMU010000045.1 coordinate 44,086,766, forward strand.
TGGAATACGAACTCGTTATAATATTTTGGTGAAAAATCACGTGGTAATCTGTATAGAGGAGTAGAGGCACGTCTCTGCCTTTGGGGTCTTAATTCTTAGGCCAAAAAGACCATATTCTAGTTGTTTTTCGATATGTTGGTTGACGCGCGTCTTCTGACGACCACCTTCCCATTGCTCGTCCACCTCAAGGTTGGAGAGTGTAAGGGAACTAGGATGATAGCAACGATGAATCTCGGATATAGCAACGAAGAATCTGTGTGTTGTCTAGGGTTTCATCGATCCGATACAACTCCGCGTTGCGCAGGAGTAGAATCACGAGCTCGCAGGCTCGGAGGAGGAAGAAGGGAAATTCCCAATCGGGTTTAGTTCATTAATCACGACATGCCGATCTCGTTCCCCAGCGCCGCGTTAAGTAGCTGGCGTCGTCTTGTCCTTCTGGGCCGTGGCCCTCGCCTCCACCTGGGCCGTGCGCGTTGCCCGCTTATGTGCCGCTCGCTTCGATGCCTTGATCGCCACAGGTAAGTGCAGGGTCGTGACATCTCCCCCTCCTTCAGCAGCGGCTTGTCCCCAAGCCGGAGTAGACGGAAATGAGTCGACGATGGTGTAGACATGCTCCCAGGTTGCACATGAATATGGTAAACCACTCCAGCGCACCTTCACTTGCGGCACCAACTTGCTCCCACGACGCACCATGCGTTCTGCCAATACTGCTTCAGGATGAACGGCAACCTGCAACAAGGAAATAGGCAATGCAGTAGTCGCCTCTTCATCAGGTTTCAAACCTTTTTTGAGCTGTGAAACGTGGACGACCGGATGGATGCGAGATGTTGGTGGTAACTGAAGCTTGTAAGCCACTGGCCCCACTCGTTGCAGAATGAGATACGGGCCAAAAAACTTGAAACCCAGTTTCTGAGACGATCTTCGTTCCACTGACGACTGCACATATGGTTGGAGTCTCAGGTACACATAATCACCAACTGCGAATTGCCTCTCGCATCTGTTCTTGTCAGCCTGATGTTTCATGCGTTGTTGTGCACGTTCCAAATGCTGCCGAATAAGAGGAGCCATTGCTGCACGTTCCTGAAGCCACACTTCCACATCTGTGTGACCCGGCAAAGAAGCGTTCTCAACCGCAAAGTACCTTGGTTGACGACCATACAGAACTTCAAACGGAGAGCGTCCCAGGGCAGAATGGAATGTAGAATTGTACCAGTATTCTGCCTGGGGCAGCCATCTCGCCCATTGCTCAGGTTTGGAATGCACAAGACAACGCAAATAAGTTTCTAGACATTGATTGAGTCTTTCTGTTTGACCGTCAGTTTGCGGATGATATGAAGAGCTCAAATTCAATGTTGTGTCAGCCAATTTGAACAAATTTTGCCAGAAGTTACTAATGAACACCTTGTCTCTGTCTGAGATAATTACCTGGGGCATACCATGATTCTTATACACATTATCCATGAATAGCTGTGCAATTGTCGCTGCTGTGAATGGATGTTTTACTGGAATGAAATGGCCAAATTTCGTGTATTTATCCACCACAACCAGTATCGCATTGTACTTGTTAGATTTGGGCAAACCTTCAACAAAGTCAAGACTGACAGTGTGCCATGCAGAGGGAGGAATCTTGTGTGGGTGGAGTTTTCCTGGTAATTTTGTGTGTTCAGATTTTGCCTGATGACACACCTTGCATTGCGCCACGTATTGCAGTACCGTTTGCTTCATGCCAGGCCATGCAAACATTTGTTTCACCTTTTGATATGTTGCCAAAGTGCCTGAATGCCCCCCCAAACCACTGCTGTGCAATGCCAGTAACACAGCACTGTGAGCTTCTGTGTTGTTACCCAGCCACACTCGCCCCTTCTGCCTGATAATGCCATCTTGCAACGAAAACCCATGAGCATTATGGCCAGTGACACTTAGTTCCACAAGCAATTCTTTAGCTTGCGGATCCTTCTGATAACCTTCACTGACAGTTTCTATCCATTTCGGTTGCGCCACTAAGATTGCATTCACCGAATACTGATGTGGTCTTCGCGACAGTGCATCTGCTGCTGAATTGGAAATGCCTTTCTTATATATAATGCGATAGTGCAATCCCATGATCCTGAAGAAAGCCTTCTGTTGGATCTTGGTGTTGAACTTGTGTTCACCCAAATGAATTAGGCTGCGATGGTCAGTGTAAATGATGAAGGATTTGTGCTGCAAGTATGTCTTCCATTTATCAATGGCCATTAAAATTGCTAGACATTCCTTATCATAGATTGACAGTGATTGGTTTTTGGTACCCAAGGCTCTGCTTAAGAATGCAATTGGATGTTTGTTTTGCATCAACACTGCACCCACACCTTTTTCACATGCATCAGTTTCCAGGACAAACTCCTTGGTAAAATCAGGTAACGCCAAAACAGGTGCTTCTGTAAGAGCTTGCTTGACAGCCAAGAATGCCGCATTGACCTCCGACGTCCAAATAAACGGTATGTTCTTCTTGAGTAAGTTTGTGAGTGGTCGACAGAGTAACCCAAATAGAGCAATGAACTTCCTGTAATAGCCTGCCAGGCCCAGAAAACCCCGAAGTTCTTTTAAAGTCATAGGCTGTGGCCAATTCTGTACTGCTGCAATTTTACTGGGATCAGTCGACACTCCATTTGCACTGATGATGTGGCCCAAATACTCCAATGATTTCTGAGCAAACGAGCATTTTGATTTCTTCACATACAACTGATTTTCCTCAAGCAACTGAAACACAGCACGCAAATGTTGTTGGTGTTCCTCCAGTGTTTTGCTGTATATCAATATGTCATCCACGAAAACAAGGACAAACTTTCGGATTAATGGTGCAAACACGGTGTTCATTGCTGCTTGGAATGTGGCCGGAGCTGAGGTCAAACCAAAAGGCATAACCAAGAACTCATAGTGCCCACTGTGGGTGCGGAAAGTCGTTTTGCACTCATCTGTTTCTGAAAGTCTGATTTGATGATAACCAGAGCGCAAATCCAGTTTAGTGAAGTATTGAGCACCAGATAGCTCGTCCAATAGTTCATCCACTACTGGCATTGGATATCTATCCTTAACAGTAACTGCATTTAGATGTCTGTAGTCCACACAAAATCGCCATGTGCCATCTTTCTTCTTCACAAGCAGAACTGGCGAAGCATATGGGCTGTGGCTTGCTCTGATGATGCCTTGATGCAGCATGTCCTTGATCTGTCTTTCAATTTCATTCTTCTGTTGTGGTGAGTATCTGTAGGGCTTCACATTCACAGGTTGTACTCCTGGCAGCAGTGTAATGTGATGATCATACTCCCGATGTGGTGGTAAACCAGATGGAGTTTGAAAACATTTGGTGAACTCTTGCAGTACCTCTTCAATTTCCACGAGCACCACATCCACCGTGTGCGCATCCAAGCTGTTGAGCTGCACAATGTGTTCCAGAGCTCTCTCCTTGGCAAGTATCTGTATTTCAGCTAGTGATATTGGTTCACATTGCTGAATATTGGATTTCACCCCTTTAATCTCCACTCTTGAACCATTCAGCTTATAACGTAAAGTCTTCCTTGCCCAATCCACCCACATTGGTGGCAAGCTCTCAAGCCAGTCCATGCCTAGCACCATATCATATCCAGGCACAGTAAACACTCGGAAGGATGTAGTGTAATGCTGTCCTTGGCATGACCACTGTACATCAGGTGCTGCCACATTGATTTCTGTTTTTCTCCCATCAGCAACCGCCACTTTCACTATTGGTATAATCTTGGTCTGTAAGCCCAATTGTTCAACTGTTTCTGCACTGATAAAACTGCCAGCACTGCCAGAATCAATCAACAGCAATATCTGCTGGCCATTGCATTCCCCTTGCAGCTTGATGCTCTTCTTAGACTGAACCCCTTCCACAGCACAAATAGAGATGTGTGTTAATGGTTCTTCATCACTAGATGTCTCTTGTTCCCCATCACTCTCAGAGGTCTCCAATTGCATGGCAGCTAGCAACTCTTCTACCACATTGAGTGGCACTGATTTGTTGCATCTATGTCCAGGCTGATACTTGTCACCAAGTAAAACATTCCCCTCTAGCACGCCTCTGATCTCTTAATTTTTTCAACTTGTCATCCCAAGGTAACTTGGGTTTTGATCTGTCATCAGTTGCTTTCCCTTGATCACTGCTTGGAGAAGAGAACATCCCTTTTCCTGGATATCCAGTCTTGGAGTAAGAAGGCTTGTAATCATGCTTGAACTTGTTGTTAGAATAGCCCCGAGTTTCCTCCAGCATCTCCTCCTGTTTTTCAGCAAAAGCTAACGCAGCATCAACCGTTCGAGGATTATGCAACTTTATAGCTCTTTGAATAACTCTCTTAAGCCCACAAATGAATTTTGTGACAAAAAATGCTTCATCATAATGTTTGTTGTAGATCAAAATTTTATGTCTAATACCCTCAAACTTATGGTAGTAACTCTCTACAGTATCAGTTTGCTTACATCTCTCTAATGCCTCTAAGTGTTTATGGTGTTTATCTTTACCAAATTTTAAATGAACAGCTACACATAACTCTTCCCAACTCTCCACCTCATGTTCAGCCTCGTAGGTTTGCAGCCAGAGAGCTGCATTCCCAGTGAAATGCATGGTCGCAAAATTAGCCCAAGTCTCACGGTTCACATCGTACAGACTAAAGTATTTTTCACTAGTTTGTTTCCACCACTTCGGGTTCTCACCATCAAAGCGTGGGAAATCTGTTTTAGGTAGCCTAGATGATCTACCATGGTTATATCTCGATCCAGAGTAAGGTGTATCACAATAAGTATCAGGTGGATCGCCCAGATCAAAGCGGACAAGAGTATGAGGAGTAGCACGCGTACCCTTGTCCAGGGCATGCGGCTGTGCCCGTGAGGCAGCAGTCACTGTACCCTGGTTCAGTGTGTCGTCGCCGTGCCATTCAGGCCGAGTGATGTTCACTGGAGGTAGAGTTGGTGCAGCCTCCAGCGCCGTCACCCTTGCGCCCACCTCGTCCACCGATTTCCGGAGTCCCTTCACCGTGGCATCCATTTGAGGCATCCACAGGTTCAGGTTCTTCAGAGTTTCGGAGATGGAAAGGATCGAGGTGGCAGTCTCCGCACCTTGCTTTCGCAATTCCCCCATGTCTGCCTGCAGCTTGTCCATGACGACGAAGTCGCAGTTCTCCCAGACTGCGTCCGTAGGAGCCAACGCCTTCCGCCTCCTGCGTGATGCGCTTCCAATGGTGATTAAACCCAGCTACCGAGCCGGAATTTTACTAGGACAGAAGGATTCTGTCCCAACCGCTCGAATCCACCGGATCTCACCACAAACAGTCTACCGCCGCCATCGCCTCCGTGGATCCGCCCCAAATCAGCCGATCCGACACCGCCGCCGCAGGGTGGAGGCAGTCCAGTGGGATTTCACGGAGATCCCAACCACTGCGCCCCCAATCAACCTGAAACTCCTCCGTACTCTCGAATCTGACTGGATTTGAACAAAATTTGGTGGAAGCGTCAATCTACCACTCTGATGCCATATGTAAGGGAACTAGGATGATAGCAACGATGAATCTCGGATATAGCAACGAAGAATCTGTGTGTTGTCTAGGGTTTCATCGATCCGATACAACTCCGCGTTGCGCAGGAGTAGAATCACGAGCTCGCAGGCTCGGAGGAGGAAGAAGGGAAATTCCCAATCGGGTTTAGTTCATTAATCACGACATGCCGATCTCGTTCCCCAGCGCCGCGTTAAGTAGCTGGCGTCGTCTTGTCCTTCTGGGCCGTGGCCCTCGCCTCCACCTGGGCCGTGCGCGTTGCCCGCTTATGTGCCGCTCGCTTCGATGCCTTGATCGTCACAGGTAAGTGCAGGGTCGTGACAGAGAGGTTCCAGACCCGCTTCCTTTTGATCAAGGTTGGAGGTGGCTGCGGTTGATCATGGGCAAAATTCGCAGACGTATCTGTGCTGGTTTGGTTTGTCTGACTGGTGCTCTAGATCCAATCTACTCCCTCCGTTCTAAATTAATTGACTTGCTACGGAGGAGGTCGCTATGAAGTGTAGCGATACGTCTGCGAATTTTGCCCAATTTTTTAACTAACCGAGTTTTGTATGGTTTTTTTTGCGAACACAGTACAACGCAACCGCTCATATACACGCGCACACACTCACCCTATGAACACACGCACGCACACGCTTCCCCTATGAGCACCTCCGAGAGACTGAGTCGGTGGGTCGACTCTTGAGATTGACGAAGTCACCACAGGCGCCTCGCTGTCGACGGAAAGGTCGCCTCTCACTAAAGAATATTCCGCCTTAAATGAGAAACACCAGCATCAAACCTGGGGTTTGAACTCTGTTGAGTTGGGGGTACAACCACCATCCTAACCATCCTGCCACAGGCAGGTTCTCCCGAGTTTTGTATGGTTACATGGTCCGGTTTTACTCATTATAAACGTATCAGCTACTTAGGAACCTGTTCTCTGAGGAGATGCAATTGTTAGATAGATATGTCACGTAGCGTGACATATCCCCCTAATTTCCTAAATCGTGGACAGTCCTTATTTGTGTGATCTCCCATTTTTGGTTAGGATTGTAATTTGTCTATATATATATATATATATAACTCAGCTAAAAAGGAACCTATTCCTGTTTAAGCTAAACAGGAACTTTCTGAACTTTCACGCGAGTGCTAAGTGAACCTTCTCGCGCATGACATGTGAACCTTCAGACGGAACATGAAGTGAACTTTTTTCCTGAACTTTTTTCAGAACGAGGTGAACTTTTTTTCGGAATTGCACATGATTTTTTTTTCTGTACCAAGTGAACCTTTTTTATGAATGAAGTGAACTTTTTTTTAACGGAGTGAACTTTTTTTCTAAACTTTTTTTAGGAATGAGGCTTTCTGAACTGTCTCGGCAATGATATGTGAACCATCTCGCGCATGACATGTGAACCTTCAGACGGAACATGAACTGAACTTTTTTCCTGAACATTTTTTTGGAACGAGGTGAACTTTTTTTCGCAACTTCACATGAACTTTTTTTCTGAACCAAATGAACCTTTTTTATGAATGAAGTGAACTTTTTTTAAAGCTATTTAAGTGAAATTTTTTTCTTTTTATTTGTGAAGTGAAACTTTATTTCAGTTTTATTAACCTCCCAGTAAAAAAGAAGTTCACATACTAGTTCAGATCCGACATAAGAAAAGAAAAAAAGGTTCACGTACTAGTTCATCAAGTGATCTTTTTTCTGCGGTGAACTTCAAAAAATTTCATCAAGTGAACTTTCATTAAATATTTATTAGCCTCCCAGTAAAAAACAGTTCACAGTTCAGATCCAATGAAAAAAAAAAGAAAAAGGAAAAAGCAGTTCAGATCGGAGGATATCATGAGTGTACAGGAGACATTAGTGGATGAACTGAACTTTAAAAAATAGCTGCGAACTTAAAAAATTCATTAAGTGAACCTTCTTTTAATCTTCAAAGAAATAGATGTGAAGACCAAGCAAATATAAATTGAACTTGCCACTGTGCAAAATGTGAACTACTATAACTATAATACCAGGTTGCAGAATGAACCTCTCCGTTTCTATCCATACATTGTGTCATATTAGAAAATAAACATAAAATGGCAGTTCGGAACAACAAATCAGAATGTTCTGAAACACCAAAACCAAACCTACTGTGTTGTATGCGACCTTGTTATTCTTTCTGAACGAACCTTCTTTCCTGGCACATAGACTGCTCGTAAAGGCTGCAGTAAGCAACTGGCGTCGGCGAGCTCCAATGCATCGATGGGGTTGTCGGGGGGCTGCCCCCGGGTAGGGCAAAGAGGTGGTGTTGGGAGCTATAAAGTGGAAAGGAAAGTCAATCCGGGTCACTCAAGCCGGATCACTTGGATCGGATCGGTTGAGAAAGTCGGTTAGTACTCAATCTTGTTTAAAGTACAAGGAGACGCCAAAGGGAACAGGCAAAGTCTAGCCGGATCAGAAGAAGAGATCCGGCTCAACTAGCCGGGTTGCCTGGAAGAGATCCGGCTCAACTAGCCGGGTTGCCTGGAAGAGATCCGGCTCAACTAGCCGGGTTGCCTGGAAGAATCCGGCTTACCAGCAATGTCGGATAATGCACAAGGGCCGAGTAATGTCAGTAAGTTCACGGGTCCTGCAGGCCTCCTGCCCGAGGCTCAGAAGACAGCCAGGTCGAGACACGGGATTCCTGGGAGCGCAGCAACCTAGGAGCTGACTCGGCCAATTCGGGAAAGGGGCTATGACCTAGACCCGGTGGGCTACACCTGCCATTGCCCGAAGTGGCAAGATAGGCCTGCTAGGGCCTGACAGTCCAGCCGTTGGACTGACAGGGGGCAGAGGCTTGTCCTCTTCCTCTTGGAAGTGCCATTATCTCATGGAGCCAGGGGCAAAGAAGTAACTCGGCAAGCCTTTATATACAGCACCACCACCTCCTGTGTGGAGGACGAACCCTAGAGCTCATTTTCCCCCCTTGGTAGCTTCTTCTTCATCGTGAGCTCTCACCATTGTTGCTTCATACAGCTCGAGGAGCGCTTTGTACTTGTCACTATTGAGATATAAAGAGAGTAGGCTAGTGCTGCAGTAGGGGTGTTACCTCCACAAGAGGGCCCCGAAGCAGGGTACATCGTGGTGTGCTTTGTGTTCTTGGTTTCTTGGTTTCTTGCGTTCATGTTCTTGCTATTCATAAACCCTCCCCGGTCCCCCAACGCACTTTCGGCCCCATCTTAGCCATACCTATGGCATCTGCCGTGATCCCACCACGACAGTTGGCGCCCACCGTGGGGCAGATTGAGGCGTTGGAGGGAGTTTACATCCGGACGGGCTCAGGCGAGCGTGTTCTTTCTGGGCTTATCGCCAAGATCGGCGAGTTCACCTTCGTCAGCGACAATGCAGGGTGTTTCGCCGGCAAGCCCTTCCCCGAGCATGGCTTCCTGATGATGCTTGGTAGCTTCGTCACCTATGTTGCTGTCGAGGCTGTTCGCGAGTACCCGGCGCAGGTGCTCGTGGCCGAGGACCCTCCTTCTTTCCGCGCAGCTCTCGGACGGCGTAGCGCTCGCCCCGGGAGTAGTGTGGAGTGATGATGACCGGACCAAGTGCTGGAGCAGGCAAAGGAGATGCCGGCAATAGTGCCCGAGGAGCTGATCACGCCAACCGATCCGGTTGACAAGCCGACTCGGACGGCAAAGTTCCCAAAGGAGAAACCAGATCCGGTTGGTCCACTTGGCATGTCAAGTAGGGAGGCTCCCTTAGAGGATGTCCTGGAAAAGTTAGCTCGGCCAGTGGCACCTGGGGCAAATGTAGAGCTTACTATAGCTCAGTTAGAGGCAGAGCGCCTGAGGTTGCAAAGAGAAGCCCGGTTGGTGGTAGAGTCTAGGCAAGCATTTGATAGAGACATGAGAGAATATAATGCTGCCAATGGTATCACCGATGGTTTCACTCCGGTAGCGCCTCACCCGCGCAAGAGAGCAGATTTGCGTAACAGGGGTAAGGACCTCAATGAAGTTAGCTAGAGCCGCAAGATCGAGCTCGAGTAAGGCTACTAGTCATAGATCGGGTACAGGCAAGCCGGTGTATAGCTCCCCGGCCAAAAATCTTAGGGCTGCAGCGGCAGCGCGAGCCGAGTTGACCACATTAACCGGGGATGCTTGGCGCAAGCAGGCAGAAAGAGTCAATGAGCTGGTTGATGTGTGTAACCGGCAGAATGAGGCTTACCGGAAGGCTAATCCGGACGCTGGTGGTTCTCGGTAGTAGTGTCGGCTAAGGCGGTTAGCCAGAGATCCAAGGGGCAAGCGTCATCCCCGCATGTCGGAGCTGACCGGGCCCAAAGCGTGAATTCGGGCAAGAGCAAACAGCTGCAGGCCTATGATGCTGAGTATGCCGGCAAGCAGCTAGCTGCTCAAGGAAGAGGTGGCCAGAGCAGAAACAATGGCGGTCAAGGCAATCCGGGAGCCGGAAGGGGTAATTCGGCTGGCCGAGGTCAACCACCTCGTCCCCCGGGCAGAATCAACCCCGGCAGGAGCAGCAAGTAATGGTGCAAGCGCAGCAGCAAGGTGGTGGCCAGGCGGGCTACCGCTATGATGATGGTAATTCGGCTATGGCGCGAGCCGGATACCAAACGTATGATAATGCACTTGCGTCCAGGCTGGGACCTCGGACATTGGCTCCGGATGATCAGCGTCTCAGGTTGGATAGGATTTACCAGTCCGAGAGGCTGGAAGAGCAAGGCCCACCAGGTCCTCCATGCTTTGGGCCTAGGATCATGAACGAGCCGAATGTGCCGTTGTTTCAGCTTGGCCGAATCACAAAGCCGTATAACGGCAGCACTAAGCCGCAGGATTGGCTGATAGACTATGTATCCTCGGTGCACATTGCGGGGGGCAATCGCCGATGGGCGGTCCGGTATCTCCCGCATATGTTGGAAGGGCCAGCCCGGATTTGGCTGAATAACTTACCAGAGGGTAGTATCAACTCTTGGATGGATTTGGAACAGGCATTTTACAGCAACTTCTCCAGCACTTACAAGAGGCCAAACCGACCTCAGCTCTTGTCTGCGTGCAGGCAGGAAGAGCGGGAGACAGACCGAGAATTTTTGACTCGGTGGAGCAACATTCGCAATTCTTGTGAAGGTGTCGTGGAGGAGCAGGCCATTTCTTGGTTCGCGCAGGGTTGCCGACATGGCACCCCGCTTTGGCAGAAGCTCCAGAGGGATATGCCAAAGACCCTGGCGGAAATGATCCGGATAGCAGATACATATGCTCTTGGCGATCCGACGCAGCCAGCGTTGGATGTGGTGGGAACAAGCAGGAGGCAACCGGTTAATAACCGAACTGGACCATTGAGGCCCAGTGACCGACATGAGTTCGGTTATAAAAGGAGAGATCCGGATTACAGATACGGCTCAGACCAGGTTGCTGCAGTAAATATGGATCATCCTGATAGCCAGAGACCAAAAAATGAGGGTCCAGCTTGGAGGCCGAATCAAGGTGCCTGGGCAAAGAAAGTGTGGGATGGACCGAGTCCACCTCTAACTTTTGAGGCAATGATAGATGGGCCTTGCCGTTATCACACAACAGACCCACGCAAGCCGGCCAATCATTCAACTCGGAATTGTAGCTGGCATCATCGCATCCAGGCGGAAGGTCAGAGAGGGCCACCTCAGAGAGGTGCTCCTAGACCGAATTTCAGGCCAAATACGCCTTTATCCGGAGCCAATGCAACCCCGGTGAACGAAGGAGCTCCAAGGCCGGCAGCCACAAAGCCGGTTAACCTGGTAAATATGGGAGGCAACAACAACAATGCTGGTCCGAGTCGGCAAGGTGGATACCCCGGAAATGATTACAAGGAAGCTCATCAAAGTTATGTGGTTTTTGTGACCGAGCCAACTGACAAGAAAAGTCAGCTGCGAAGGGCGAAGGAGGTGAATGCAGTCACACCAGCAGTACCAAAATACCTGAACTGGTCCGAGCAGGAGATCACTTGGAGCAGGGCTGATAATCCCAGGGTTATGCCAAGCCCAGGAAACTACGCGCTGGTGGTGGATCCGACTTTGGTTGGACCAAAGATTAATGTGAAATTCACTCGAGTCTTGGTTGACAATGGCAGTGCTATAAACATCATGTATCGGGACACAATGGTCAAGTTGGGTTATTCGCCGAATCAGCTGCAGCAGAGCAGTTGCACCTTCCATGGTATAGTACCCGGGGTGTCTTGTTCCCCAATGGGTAAGATCTGGGTAGATGTGCTGTTTGGTACCAAGGACAATCACAGACTTGAGAGTCTCGAATTCGAGGTGGTAGACTTGGAGAGCCCATACCATGCTCTGCTCGGCAGGCCGGCATTAGCCAAGTTCATGATATCCACTCATGTGCCTACCTCAAGATGAAGATGCCTGGCCCGAATGGTATCATCACCGTTGCGGGAGATTACAAGAAGGCCATACAGTGTGCCACGGTTGGTTCCACCTTAGCCGAGTCGTTGGTGATCCAAGCTGAGAAGAGCAAGATGCATGAAGTAGTGGCGATGGCGAAGTCAGTCAGCTCAGCTCGGCGTGCTGGCATGACCAATCCGGATGCAGGTGCAACATTTGAGGTGCCCAAGGAGACAAAGAAGATCCCCATTGACCCGGAGAATCCGGAGCGCATGGCCATCATTGGTGCCGGGTTGGGCGAGAAATAGGAAAGCGCGCTCTGTCACTTCCTCCGTGAGAATCGGGATATCTTTGCATGGTCGGCTAAGGACCTGCCTGGTGTTCCGAGGGAGTTGGCAGAGCACTCTTTATTTGTCAGGCCGGATGTGAAGCCGGTGAGGCAACCGACTCGGCGTCTTTCAGACGATCGAAGAAAAGTGGTGCTTGATGAGCTGGCTAAGCTACTTGCAGCCGGATTCATTATGGAGGTGTTGCATCCAGACTGGATATCCAATCCGGTTCTGGTAGAGAAGAAGAAGGACGAACCAGCGGTGGTCAAGGTGTGGCGTATGTGCATCGACTTCACCAACCTGAACAAGGCGTGCCCGAAGGATCCCTTTCCTTTACCTCGGATTGATCAAGTGATCGATTCTACTGCTGGGTGTGAGTTGTTGTCTTTTATTGATGCGTACTCTGGTTTTCACCAGATACCACTGAACCCCAAAGATCAAATAAAGACTGCTTTTATTACCCCGTATGGGGCGTATTGCTATCGTGTCATGTGTTTCGGTTTGAGAAATGCCGGTGCAACTTATCAGAGATGTATGCAGAAATGCTTACATCTCAAATGGGCAAAAATGTGCAAGTGTATGTCGATGATATCGTCATCAAAACTAAAGAAAAACGCACTCTCCTCGAGGATCTCGAGGAAACATTTGTGAACTTGAGAAAGTATCGGTTAAAATTGAATCCGGATAAATGCACCTTTGGTGTCCCGGCTGGAAAGTTGCTCGGTTTCCTTGTATCGAGCCGAGGTATTGAGTGAATCCGGCTAAGATCCGAGCCATAGAAAACATGAAATTGCCTAAATGTCTAAAAGATGTACAAAAGTTCACCGGGTGTCTAGCCTCGTTGAGTCGGTTTGTGAGTCGGCTAGGAGAAAAAGCCTTGCCCTTGTATCAATTGATGAAAAAGAGCACCGGGTTCACATGGACCCCGCAGCAGATTCGGCTTTCAATGAATTAAAAAAGATGTTGTCCACTGCACCAATTTGGCATCACCTTTGCCGAATGAGCCAATGCTACTTTACATTGCGGCCACTAACCGGGTCGTAAGTGTGGTGATAGTGGTAGAGCGAGAAGAGGAGGGTAAATCCGTGCAGAGACCGGTGTACTATTTAAGCGAGGTGATCTCAACCTCGAAGCAATTATCCTCACTACCAGAAGATGACATATGGTGTATACCTGGCGGCCAAGAAGTTGAAACATTACTTCCAGGAGCACCCGATCACCGTAGTATGCGAAGCTCCAATCTCGGAGATCATTGGGTGCAAAGATGCGACTGGCCGAGTTGCCAAATGGGCAATAGAAGTGTCTCCTTACACCCCGCATTATGAGAGAAGAGATGCTATCAAGTCTCAGCTTTACCGGATTTCCTTTGTGACTGGGCCGAGATGCAGTATGAGCCACCAAGGCCAGATTACAATTACTGGAAGTTGCACTTTGATGGCTCCAAAACCAAAATCGGACTGGGTGCTGGGATAGTACTCACATCACCGAAGCAAGATCAGTTGCGATATGTGTTGCAGATTCATTTCTCAGCATCAAACAATGTGGCCGAATATGAGGCACTGATCCATGGGCTTAATGTGGCTAAGGACATCGGCATCCGCCGGATAGAATGTTTTGGTGATTCAGATTTAGTGGTGCAGCAGTCTTCTGGAAATTGGGATGCCCTTGATGCCAATATGGCACTATATCGATTTCATGTCCAGAAAATTTCAGGATTTTTTGAAGGCTGCGAGTACAAGCACATACCTCGGCTGGAGAACGAAGCTGCTGATATCTTGTCAAAACTCGGGTCGTCTAGGGATGCAATCCCACCCGGGATATCCTTGAATCACCTAAGGATCCCTTCAATCAAACCTTCACCTGATTCCGAGTCAATTTTTATCCCAAAGCAAGAATCTGAAGCTGTTCCTATGAATGTTGATGTCGGGTACATTTGGGAGGACCCGGGGACTGCATGGCGAGACTCGGGGACTGCGCACCGAGACTCGGGGAATGCTACCCAAATCTTAGGGAAGAGGGGAAGAGAGGAAGATGGTGCTAACCGAATCTTAGGGAATGGACAGAGACTGATAGAAGAGATAATGGCGGCCGAACCAGTGGAAATAGATGAGCACTTATTCCCTTTGCATCCAGTACCGGAATGGGCTGAAGAAATCATGAAGTTCATGTCGGAGGGGAGTTTGCCAAATGATGAAACCGAAGCTAGGCGAGTGCAGAGGAGGTCCAAGGGTTACACCATCATAAACAAGGAGTTATACAAAAGGAGTGCAACCGAGGTGCTACAACGTTGCGTGGAGCCAGCCGAGGGCAAGGAGATGCTCCTGGAGATACATCAAGGAGAATGTGGGCATCATTGCAGTACAAGAGCCCTGGTGGCTAAAGTATTCCGGCATGGGTTTTACTGGCCCACTGCTCATGCAGATGCAGAGGACATAGTCCGAAAATGTGAAGGATGCCAAAGGTTTGCCAAGCAGACACACCTACCCGCATCGGCGCTCAAAACAATTCCTATCACTTGGCCGTTTGCTGTGTGGTGTTTGGATATGGTGGGAGAATTCAAGCCGGCTAGGGGTAACATGACACATATGCTGGTGATGGTGGATAAGTTCACCAAGTGGATAGAGGTGAAACCGATCCGGAAAGTGGATGGTCATTCGGCTGTAACTTTCCTGAAAGAAATCATTTTGAGATACGGTTACCCCCATAGCATCATCTCGGATAATGGCACGAACTTTGCTGTGGGAGAGTTTGCCCGATTCTGCATGAATAAGGGGATCCGGTTAGACATAGCCTCAGTGGCACACCCAGAGTCCAATGGACAGGTGGAAAGATCAAATGCTTTGGTATTAGCTGGGATAAAAGCCCGGTTAATAGAACCTCTGGTAAAGACTCCGGGGTGCTGGATAGATGAAATACCATCAGTACTATGGGGTCTAAGGACCACGCCGAATCGGTCAACTGGCTATACGCCATTTTTTCTGGTATATGGGGCAGAAGCAGTGCTACCCACTGACATAGAATATGATGCACCAAGGGTGACAATGTATACGAAACCGAGGCAAAAGAGGCCCGGGAAGATGCAGTGGATCTGCTAGAGGAAGCAAGAATTGGCCCTATCTCGGACAGCAGTATATCAGCAGGGTCTCCGACGTTATCATAGTCGGAAGATCAGCCCTCGAGTGTTTCATGAAGGAGATCTAGTACTAAGGCTGGTGCAGCAGCAAAGGCCGACATAAGTTATCACCTCCATGGGAGGGACCATTCATTGTGAGCAAGGCTATGCACAATGACTCGTACTACCTTGTAGACGCACAGGAACAAAGGAAGGATGGCCTGGACAGACCCGGAGAAGAAACCAAGCGACCCTGGAATGTAGCTCTGCTTCGACCCTTTTACTCTTAAGGGCGCAATGTATGTATCTCAGTTTATCATAAATGAAATTTCGGCAATCCGAGTCTGGACTCGGGGACTGCCTCGTCCTTATGCATGTGTTTTTATTACTGTTTTGTCCATACCGTTCATGTGTCGGATTGTTTTGAACCTCGTCCCAAAATTCAAGTAATGTATGCTGTGTTGTTGATCTCGTGACTCGACTGACAAACACCAAAATGGTAGTCAAGAGCAGAGGTGGGGAATATGGGAAACATGAAAATGGACTCGGGGACTCGGTCCAAAACCGATTCGGCACATGTCGTTTACTAACCCTGTTTTTTTTTTTGTTTATGTTAGATGATTCTAAACCACAACTCGCATGTTTCAAGTATTGTATGCTATGATTCCTATCTTGTGACTCGACTGTCAAACACCTAAAAGGTAGACAAGAGCAGAGATTCGGCAAAAATAGTAAACAAGAAAACAGACTCGGGGACTCGGTTTAAGATGATCCAACATAAACTTAGTCCGGATCACATTAAGCAAAATAAAAGTAGTCTCGAAGAACTTAAATTGTATATTACATCTGCTCCCGGCATACCGGGGATTTAATGTTTTTCATTAAGATAATTCAGGAAGGAGCCTAGGTTGCAGGAGACTCGGTTGCAGGGATGGACTCGGATGATGGAGGAACCTCGGTTGAAAGGGACCCTCACTTGCAGGAATGACCTTGGACGGAGAGCTTGAAGGCTGGCAGATTCGGAACATCCGGATCACTGAGAGTGGCGGTCTTGACTAAAGCTTGCTCTGTGGTCTTAGCCGAATCAGTGGCTGGCGTCTTGGAAGTTCGGATTAAGCTTGTTCGGCAGTTTCAGCCGAGTCAGTGGCTGGCATCTTGGAGGTCTTGGCCGAGTCACAAGCTGCAGGTTGTTCGGCGGAGTTAGCCGAATCACCAGATTCGCCCTCAGACTCGGCGTATTCGTCAAGGGAGGCATCATCGATTCCTCTTCTTCAGATTCTTCCCCATCCGAGTAGACCGGAGCTTCAGATCAAGATGCTTGGTGTTTGCAAATTCGGCCATAAAGTTGGCAGCTTCCTCGCGGATCTTGATCCGGTGGATCTGAAGCCCATGAAGAACCCTCGCGAAGGGAGCGCACTTTGGCGAGATCAATCAGCTCATACCAAGACATGATAAATAGCAAACCTGCGTCAGCACCAGCGCGGGCGGACGAAGATCTCCACTGCTTTAACCGGGTCTCTGCCTGATCCAGGTCTTTGATTAGCTCGTCCGCAGACCGGACTTGCCGAGCTTCAGGAAACAAGACTCGGTGAGCTTTGAGACTTGCATTGAACAGATCAATATGGGATCCTTCAAAGGAGCAATCCGAGCTTAAGTGCAGTAATGTGATCTTCGATATCCCACGTCTCTGGTAGGGGAGCTCCAGTTAACTTAGCTCTCTCAGCTCGGGCATCCCTCACAGCTTTGGCGGCTTGAAGCCGGATGCTGGTAAACTCTCCTACATTCAGATAAGCTAACACCGATTAAACGAGGAACACGAAATGATGTGTCGGATAAGAGCAGAGGAGGAAGAGGAGATTCGGCAAACTTACGATCCATGTCTTCATTGAGGCTAGCAAGATCAGCAAGCCATTTCGCGCTGATCGCCTTGTGAGCAGCCAGATCATCTTTCGCCGCTTTAGCTTCGGCTTCAGCGTCTGCAACGTGCGTTTGGATTTTCTTGTCCAATTCCAGCCCGCTTCTCAAGCCCGGCTTTGAAAGTGTCTCGCTCCTTCTGGATCGAGTCTTTCTCCCTCTGCAGCGTGTCCCGGTCTTTCTTGACCTTCTCCTTCACTTTTTCAACCCGGTCAAGCTCCCGCAGGAGCCGGTCACTTCTGACTTTTCCTCCGATAAAGCGCGCTTGTGCTCCTGATCTTTTTTTCATCTCCTCATTGCGCATCGAAGGAAGCTTGGAGGGCCTGGTGCTGCAGGACTAGCTGCTTAAAGATCCGGCTGCGAGCAGTCGTGGTTTCCTGAAAGAAAAAGGGTTAATGGCGTAAAAAGAGTCTCGGGGACTGGCACCCGAGACTAGCAGCATGGAGCCAAAACGAATCTCGGGGACTGGAGGCCCGAGATTAATAAAAAAGAAAGTTGACCGAATCAATTGGAAAAGAGACTCGGGGACTGGGAGTCCCACGATTTTTGTTCAGCTAAGACAAAATTTATGATCAAGTGTTAGAGATTCAAGCCGAATGACTTTCTTACTCGGAGGAGTATCAGTCGTTCGACCCGAATCTCGGGGACTGGGGATAGTGTAGATTGATCATGTGAAATAAAAGCAGGATTCGGCAAGTTACCTCGAAGACCCGGTTAGCTTCAGTGACCGAGGCCTGCACAGAATGTAGAGATTGAAACATCCGGCTAGGCCAGCCGGATGTGGCGACGCTGAAGTGGTCGAGCCTTCGGCAAGGTCCGCAGCATTCCAAGCTTTAACAAATTGCTCTGCGGAGCCGAGGTTGTCGCCGCTCGGAGTGCGGAGATTCGGCAGAACCTGGCCACTAAGGCGGGCGCGAGTGATCGCCTCAGAGAGTTGATCATGCACCCGAGTGCTGATGGAGCGGCGGAAACCGGCTTGCTAGCAACCATCTGCTTATCCGAGGGTTGGAGTTGTGCCAAAGGGACCTGAGTCGGCTTAGGTAGAGGCGATGCGCCCGGGTCTTGGCTGGATCTGGCTTCGGTTGGTTCTGACGTGCTTGGTGGTGGTTTAGATACTTCCTGTTGCTGCTTCTGCTGCTTCTCGAGAGGTTGCTGCTGCTGCTTCTTCTTCTTCTGCTGCTCTTGATTCAGAGCCTTGGCGGTAGGGCGAGGATCCGGCTTAGTCAAAGACTTAGCCGAAGTCTTAGCTTTTTCCTTCTCCAACTCCTTCAGAGGACGTGGCCAAGTTGAATCTCGGGTAGGACCCGAGATTTCCTCATTCTCCAGTCAATAACCGACTCTGGAACGAGAGTCGGCGGAGGATTTGGCGGTTGTGGCACGCGCGGGAGAGGGACAGCCTTTTAGGAGACTGGTGCTCCATGGCCGTATCCAGTGGAGGAATGGGAGAAAGAATGGATGAATGAGTTTGCTCGGTGACGAGGACGTCACTGCATAGAGCAAAGTAAACAGTTAACTCGGATAAAGATGACTCGGTTAATAAAGGAAGAAAGCAAATGAAATTGGCATTACCCCTTGGTAGTAGGCATGGCCTTGAGCCGATTCGGTTTGGAGGCAGTTTTCTTCATTCTCTTGGCTGGAGGGGCATCTGATCCGGACGCATCAGGGCGTTTCCGAGATGTCCCTTGAGCATCCGGTTTGGCTGGAACACAAGGTTGTGACCATGAAATCGGAATGGCATCAATAGGATCTAGGATCCAGCAATCATCATCTTCATCCTCGGAAAGGTTGTAAATAGTCGGTTGCTTACCCTTGCGGATGGGCTTGGCGCGCGGAATCGGCAAATAATCGTCCGTATCCGCATCCTCTTCGCCCTCGCGCAGCGGGCTGCGATCCGGTCCCCACACTTTGGTGGAGAGATCTCCATCTTCGGTGATTTGGCGGTCGAACAGCTGCAGTAGAGTCAAGGAATCTGGATTAGTCCGATGTCATTTTGATGAAGTATGGATTGATTCGGAGAATGGTGAACTAACCTGTGGTGGAAGTGCATCTCGGTGGAACGGCTCCACGCCCCACCGCCACTTGTCCAACATCTCGGTGTAGGCAATGGCGTTTACCCGTCTCTTGACGGAAGCTCTGGTGAGGTCATGTTTGCTGATCCGGGTAGGATCTAGCAGACCACCCATGTGGCAAATCTTGTGCTTGCGTTGTTGAAGAGGACTGACCCGGCGACAGACGAAGGTCCGGAGGAGATCGTCCGCGAGCAGGCCTTCTCCAGAAAATCCTCCAAAGTTTGATGTATGATTTGAAGCTCCGCAAGAGTGTCAGCCGGATCATATCTGAAGTTCAGTTCGGCTGTGGGGGGCTCGATCCTGAACTCGGGCAAGTTGAGAGCATCATGGCCTTCAACGCTCTTCACGTAGAAGAAGGACCTTTGCCATTTCTTGCAAGTATCCAGGCCAGTGATCCGGGGAAAGATGGAGCCCGTCCTCGGGGTAATGCTGGACGAACCACAGGCGGTCATCACCTTCGGGTCACTACCCGGGATCGTATGTTTCCGGAGGTGGAAGTACTTCGCCCAGGTTTCGACAGTCGGCCAGAGACCGAGATATCCCTCCATAAAGGAGGTAAAAGCCGACAGGGAGACAAAGGAGTTAGCCGGAAGGTGGTGAGGCTGCAGGCCGAAGAAATCTAGGAATCTCCGGAAGAAGTCACTCGCTGGGAGTCCGAATCCGCGCTCGAAGTGCGCTAGAAATACAACGCGCTCACCCGGTTGGGTGACCGGTTCGAGTTCTTTCCCCGGTTTTCGGCATATAACTTTAGGTGTTATACGCCGGGTGCTCAGCAGCCATTCCAGATCATCATTTGTAACGTCGGAACCCTCCCAACTGCCGGGGGGCAGCTTCGGCATATCCGAATCAGTCCTGCAAAAGGTCGGATATAGCCGAGTTAGGAGATGCGGAATCTCTAATCCAGAACGAATCGAATAAAGGTGTAACCGAATCAGCTGTTAAGGATTCGGTAGAGGATATCCGGATAAAGTGGTCTAGTTACTGCGGAAAAGTAATTCGGCTAGTAACTACAAACACCTTTTCGTGAGAATCTAGGGTTACGCAAGATCTACCGCAGCAGTAAAATAGAGAAGAAATCCCGAGTAAAAATATGGTGGAACTGTTCATGCAGTGGCAAGCCAAACTGGGGCAATCTAGTGCAAAACCTAGAAAGGAGATCTAGGGAATGCACTAAGGCGGCAATGGACTCGTTTGCTAGTGAATCTAGAAAAAGCAAGCGCAAGTTCATGGCGGAAGATGAACTCGTTCGAGGGAAGCATGGCTGGGGATGAAGAACTCACGGTTGCAGTACGGCGAGGAAGAGGCCCGGTGAAGAAACGGCGGCGCAGGGCGCGGTGCGCGGCTCCGACGAGTTTTCTCAGGCGTTGTCGAGTCTCCGGGCGGCGAGGTCGCAAGGGCGAAATCGCAGCGGCGTCAATGGCACGGTTGGAGTTCTCGAAGTGGGGGTGCGGGGAAGAAGAAGAGGTAGCCCGCACCCCTATATATAGCCCCTAGCTGGTAATGGCGCACTAC